>VXAY01006446.1:1634649-1717875 GCA_013399855.1 Oxyruncus cristatus
AAAAAAAAAAAGCGAAGCTTGAAAGAATAAATAAAAAAACCTGCCCCAAAATATGAGCAAGAACATTCATCAGGAAACAGATGGTCTCTTATACACAGAAGTGAACACCTCTAGAAACAAAACAATCCATTTATCTTGATGAATTCATCCTCTAGCAGGTATCTCAAGCAGCAGAAGCAACAGTTTACCTGCAGGTCTGGTAAACACATTTCCATGAAGATACATGACGTAGAAATTAGGTATGGATTTTAATTTTTCACCTGTTGAACAGGAGTGTTACGGTGAGTTTTCCCTTCTCCTGCTCTGATCTTCAGAGAGAAAAACTTTCTTTCCCTCCTAGTCCTGAGGCTTTAAGGGCACCAAATTTAACTCCAGAGCACAATTTAAGCAGCTCTTTTAAATACTACTTATTTGCATTATCTTCCAATGAGTCATCTACGAGTCAGACCTGGCTCCTGCACGTGCCTTCTGTTATAGGCAATCTCTAAGAAATTGAATTATCAGGCTTTTCATCTCCCTTTCTATCACTGAAGAAGTTTAACAGCAAAGTTTTAGCAGTGGTCGGTGGGAGTGATTTAAAAAAATATTTTGGACACACCAAGAATAAATTGTTTACAGTATTCATGTACAAAAAATCTGTGCTATCTCCACTCAGAAAAGGTTACTCAGGGCAGACTTTTACAAAGATTTCTCAAAGACACAGGCAACTCCTCTTGACCAGAAAACTCTGAAAAATGACAGAGCAGTATATAAACTGACAATTTTAACATATTCCTCTAGGGAATTCACTGCAGCACTGTAAATACAAACATTAGTGCCATAAACCATCTCTGGCTTGACTTTTGTGGCATTTGCAACTGTTTTTAAGTTAGAATCGTTGTAGAGGCTCTCTGCCCCTGAACATACCCAAGTGATTAACAGTGTTCTTTCAGTGCTGAAAGGCTCCCAAAAAAGAGATGCATATCAACCTACAGATTCACATTTAGTCCTCTGAAATCAGAAGGAAATGATCATGGAAATACGACTAGAAACCCTTCATGTAGTAAGGAAAAATATTTCCTGAGGTGTCCCAGAATCAGTGTCTGCTGCATCCTGGATTTACAGCATTTACAGCATCCTGGAACCGGTGTTGGTTTTGCAGGATCTCCTGGTCAGTGCAGGCAGTGATTTCCATGGGAAGCGCTTCCAGCACGACGTAAACAACACAGAGGAAAGGTCCAAGCGACTTATCTTCCCGAGCCCTTACGCCAGCTAATGAATTAAGCTGGTGAAAACTTGCTCTCACGTTTTAAAGACACGATAATTCAGGTTTGTCACAGGGTCATCTGCCTCTGTGGTCAGAACCAGTGGTGCTACTTTCCTGTCATCAGGCTACTGATATGGCACGGCTCACTTTTCCCCAGGCAGCTGGGAAACGGGAAGAGCTGCGGGAGCTGGAATGTAGGTGGGAACTCTGGGGATTTGTAATGCATTATTATAAATTGCTTTGCTATTTATGCAGATTTAAATAATAAAATATATCCATAAGCCCTCTTATCAGCCGCATTAAGTATGTTTTCAAAGGAAGAACTAAGCCGACCTGCATTTCGAATTCCTCGCTGCCTTCGCATCCTCTCACTGCTGTGGGATTTGCATCTCTCCACACGCTTTCCATAAGCCCTGTGTGTGCTGAGGTGCCCAAAGTGGGCTGAGGAAGGGTGTGTGTTACAGGAGCTTGAGGCCTTACCCTGGGCAGGGCAAGACTTGCCAGCTAAGTCTGGTTTATTATGAACAATTAATCCTGAGTGCCTTTTCTGGCTACCACCGAGGCAGGGCAGGGTGGGAGAAGAGCTGATACATCAGGCAGGGGGCCCCAGGGTATTAATGATTTTTCTGTATGCTAACACCTTAGATTCTGGCCTAAGACCAGCGAGCAAGTCGTGCAGATCCATTTAAGATAATTTATTGGGTCTGTGAAAGGAACACACGGAGAAAGGAGAGGCGCTCTTGGTACACACTGACCAGTTCTTTAATTGCCTTTCATAACGGATTGGATTTAACCAAGGGACCTAATGAAGCGTGACTGCCAAATTAAGTGTTTTCTCAGAAAGTCTATATTTACATGTGTCTCTCACACGTGTGAGACACTGCCTGCAGGGTGGATCTTCATTGCTAGCCCACAGCTGGGGAGAGGTGTTAAAAAAATGATCCCTGATACAGTACACAATGTCTCTGTGAATAAATTCCATCGGAAAGTCCATAAGATTTCCACCGTCTTCTGCAGCTCAGTTGAAACATCACATCATAAAGGAGAAAAAGAACAAAAAATTGGGACCTTAAGGACAAGGATAACATGCCTGGAGATCTATTTTTAATCAGTTCAATAAAAAAGGTCTTTATCCTATTTTTTTAAAAATGTGACTGGGATAACATAAATACTGAGAAACATTTTCTTGCCAAAGCAAGTTATTTCCGACAAAATTTTGATTTATGCTCTTCTTAACCACTCTTTCCTTTCTGAGCTGTTCCTTGCAGTTAACTGTCACATTTACCTGGGATGTGCCCTGGCAGTTTATTTCACAGCATCCCTCTTAAGCAGACCAGACAGAAGAAAGAAACCTCTCTATCTCTCATGTGCAAAATTTTGTTTTGGAAAGAAGCTTTAAGAAGTTTTTAAAAGGTCAATTAATCAATCAGGGAAAAATAAAAATGTTATTTGACTTGGAAGCCTGGCCACATCACCCAGATAATGAATGATGAGTACTGAGCCTTTGAGTGAATCCTTGCAATCAACAGTCCCTGACTAATCAATAGGCTGACATTTTAACACAATTGCAGAAGGTGATCAAATTTCATAAATATCAGAGATTGTTGCTGGGAAAAAAAATGATGCACGGAAGGAAAAAGAAAAAAAAAAAGAAAAAGAAAAAAGGAGCTGAAAATTTGCCAGCAAACTGCTCACTGCCAGCTGTGGGCCCACGGGCGGTGCAGGGACAAGATGCCACCCGTGACCCTGCCAGGCCTGTCCTGCTCAGGGATGTGCTGGAAGCAGTTTGGCTGCTGAAAGGCAGCTGGGATGGTGAATGATGGCACTCACAGCCCTGCCACACCACTCAGATATGAGCCATCGACAGCACCCACACTGCAGGAATGAGGGCTGGACTGGTACCCCACAAGGCAAGTTATTCCTGCTTAATCATCTGGTTGTGGAGCTCACTCCCGAGTCACTCCTGAGCAAACCTACAGAGGGGTAAATAATTACGAGAGCAGTTAAATGGGGACAGGATTGCTTGATGACATGGGCTATGCAGAGAAACTGTAGTTTAAGGTCATGCAAAAGTTATTCATCAAGAACAAAGGTTGTAAAACACAGAGTGTGCTGGAAAGCAGATACCCTAAAAATAATTATCATGAAATTCTAAAGCAATGCTGGGGCCAAAGCAGTCGATATTGCCCGTGTGATTAAACACATGGAAACAGGGGTGTGGCTTTTGTCCATGTAGCCAGTCTGACACAGGGAGGTATGCAAGCCTGACTCCACAACTGGATGTTTAACAACTGGAGAACGTGGAGAACAAAAAAGGCACAGAAATTATTCAAATCCTTGAGTAAATGCCAGGCCTGTTTATTTTATCAGAAATAGGTTTGAAGGCTGATTTAATTGTAGCATATATGTACTTTCCAGAGTGAAACCAGCTCTCTTGAGCTAGAAGAGTGCAGACAGAACCAGTGCTGGAAATCTAATGGCACAAAAATTCAGATTAACAATTACAGACATTTTATTTTTTCATTTCTTCTTTTTGCTTGTGCCTTTTTGGCGATTATCAACTGGGAATGGATAACAAAGGAAAGGATTTATTCTCCAGTTTCTGATGTCTTCAAATAAGAACATTTTTCTGAAGATTTAGCAACATGCAATTGTTTTTTTAGGAGCCAAGAGTGTAGGGTACAAAACATTAACTTGATAATTCTTCTAATTACTTCTAACATTGAGATTTGTTTACCCAGCTACCGAGTTTCAACCATGAGCTCTCTTGCCACATTCTCAGCTTCATCACGATTTGAAAATCCAGGCAGCAATCAGTAAGTCAGACTTATCTGTGCCCTTAATAGATGAATTTACCATGAAAACAACTATATCCTGATGTCCTGTTACGTCTGCACACACTTCAGTTCATCATCACGGACAGGCCTCTTCCCAGAGGTGGCTTCACACAGGACTCTCCCTTCACTTTCTGATTTAATACATGAGAACCAGCTTCTTACAATCAGGTGGCGTTGTTGATGTGTTTAAGATGAGCTTATCTGAGCTGTGCCATCATACATCATCAAATCTGAGGCATAAAAGCCTCTTCCACTCTAAAAGGTCACTTGAAAATTCAAATACAGTCTCCTTCAGCCTCTGGAAACCACCAGCTGGCAAGGCAGGTGTAGGCTGTCCAAGACCAAAAAAACAGGAAAACGAAGGTGAAGGTGTCTGGGCAACACCTCCTTTGTTCTGTTTTAACACCCTTCTCAGCTCCCACAAAGACGGTCCCGGTGAGCAGGATTTTTGAAGGTGCTCCTGGTTCTGGGAGCACTGTTTGGACACAGGGTCAGTGAGCCCAGGTTTGGAAGGGTGCTGGCACCCTGCCCTCCCAGGGGACACGTCCGTGAAATCAGGCCCTAACACACCCAGCTCACAACGTTTGCTTTGGTTGGGTTTGGTTTTCTTACAAAGCAGGACTGAAACCTTCTGAACACATCCTCAGCCAAGGTAAAGAAAGAAAGAAATCGCTGTTGATTAACTGCATAAGTTCTTTTATTTCCCTCCTGACTTGTTTTGGGTACCTTGAAGGCAGTTAATCTGGGCTAAATTAAATTGATCTTGTTCCTATCAGTGACCAAAATGTATTACTTAGAAATTAAATATTTGGCATAAGTATTACTGCTGTTACTGCAAAGAAAGAAGAAAATATTTTTTAAAAGTGAAGTTTATTATTTGAAGAGGAGAGGTGAGCTTTAGGAAAATGAAAATCTGAACATTTTAATCCAAGATCATTACGGTTTGGGACTTTTTCTCATAATCTTTTCATTAGCATTTCTCTTGGTTTCTAGGCAATCAAGAAGGATTAGAATTTTTTAAATTAATTTTTTTTTCTGTTGAAATAGTGGTTGAGAATGTAGTAATACTTAACATTGTACTCCTTGTCCAATTTTTCAACAAGCATATTATTTGTGGAACAAAGGTTGTATGTGGGAAGAACAAAAAATACATTTTAAAAGCAAAGCAGCATGCAGTCATACACTTTCATAACTTTAGGAGAAACCTTTAGTTTGAATTTCTACCTTCTATTTTTTTCGTTGTAAAGTTTGTCACTCCACTGCAGTATCTCTAGTGCTTAACTTGCTTTCAAACACATTAATATCTTTTTATGTTGTGGCTTTCCTTCAGTCACTCACATCCTCCAGCTACGGAGTATGTGTTACCGAAACTCCTAAGACTTGGAGTTTTGCTGTGCCTTAAATGTAGAAAATAGTCAGATATTAGTTTCATGAGGAACAGCTTCCCATTTGAGAACTCTACCTGAATCCCTACGATTAAAAAATAAGCAAACAAAAAACCTCTGCCACTAACATAATTCCTGTGATCAATATGACAATCCCCTGGACAGAGCTATATGCTTGTATTTTTGCAGGGCGTCTTATCTCAGTTTTACTGAAATATAATTATTGATTTCATATTTTAACTGTTTCTCCTGCAGTTTACAGTTGCATACTTCTTTCTTTTTGATCCCTGACTAGCTCCCAGGGACCAATTTCAGCACCAGATTTTCTTTGGGAAGTGTGTATTAAGAGCAGTTTATTTCTGAAATATCATCTGAAGTTCCCCTTATAATATACTTCAGAGAAACAGAATAAGAGTTAGGGATTAATTACGCTTAGAAATGAAGATCAGGTCTGGTCTTAAGTAGCCATCCTGAGACAAGAGAGCTGGCTCCTCACAGGTCAAGCAGAAGGTGTGAACATAAAAATTATTAAAAACCAAACCAAACAAAGCAAAAGAGGAAAACAGGGTCACCTAGAGTTTACAAGTAGAACCACTTTCTAGAAATATTTCATTATCTGGAGCACCTTTCTGAAGTGTCAGGACACAGCTTTAAATGACTGGTTGGATCTGAGAACTTCTACCGGTGAATCACTGCAGCTCTGCGTTCCTGAAAGCTGCTACTGCAGTTGAATAGAGCAGTTATCTCCCTTCTGACATTTTCTGCTCATTTCAGAATTATTTTCTGGTTTGTATACATGTAGGGAGTTTCTCTCAAATCAGCAGCATCTCTGTATAAAAAACAAAAGAAGAAAAATTCCCGGAAGCTTCACCTTTGTCTACTGGAAGGTCATACTCATTTTTTCCTTTGTAGCAGAAGAAAATGAAATCAATCTGGTAAATATCTATAGGCAGCCATCAGAAAGAAAAGTGGCTCTTCTGTTCTAAGAGAAAAGGGAAGTAAATTCAAGTCTGACAAAGTTGTCACAAGCCAGAACCTGCCAGTCCTACTTAATTTTAAATCCAACAGTCAGTGGTGATGAGGTGATGTGAGTTCCAGGGAGCAAAATCAAACAGAGGAGCCCACCCCTCAGGAAACATTCTCCGTCAGCCTGGTGGTCTGTGAGGGTGCAGAAAAGCAGACCTTGAGAAGTTTATCTCTTGCCATGAGCAAAAACCTCTGTCAGATCCCACAGAAGTCGGGAGGAGGATTCATGCTGCTCAGGAGAAGTGCAAATACCCTGGGTTGGGTCTTTCAGAAAGGCTCACTAGGGACGTGCCTGTTATCACATTCAATTTGATGAATGTCCCAAAATTCCCCAGTTTTTTTTCCCCCAGACTTTTTTGCCAAAGAAAAAAGGGTTTGAATGCCTGTAGTTTTGTGCCTCCCTACTTAGAAACTGTGTTTTTCCTGAACATTCACATGTAAACTTTCTTCTATCTGTATGTATTTCGTATACTGTAAATAAGAACTAGGTGATTTCTTTTTGTCATATAAAAATTGCCTTTTTCATAGATATTTATGGAAATTAACAGTTAACAATGACGTAAAATCAGTGTCAAAAAGAGGTTTTCTGTATAAATCTGTATAAAGTAGTGTAATCATGACATTTTATGAAAGAAGTTGTAGAGCAAAAAATAACATTTAAAAAACTAATTCTGAAGTAAAAAGATGTCCAGAGTCAGTCTGCTTCGTTGTTGTCAATGAAGAGAGCCTGCCATTACATCAGTATCCGCACAAGCGTCTTTTACAACTTGTGCACGCGTTTGTTCACCGGTGGATATTTGGTTCACTGCGCTCGCTGATGGGGTGTTCCTGGTGGGACCTGTCCCGGGGGCAGTGGCACTCCGGGGTGAGTGTCCAGCTGATCACGCCACGGTTATGGCATCTGTTCTCACGGCGTGTTTGCTGCCATTGCTCTCCTGATTTTGGCTGAATTGCAGCAGACAGAGCAGCAGAAGCCTCCAGGGAGCTGTCTAGACACCTGAAGCAGTAACCGGAAGGCAAGGGCACATGAGCTTTTATTTACTGAAAGATGCTGTTTAGAGACATTTGAGAAAAGCATTTCTAAAAAACTCTGAGAGGCAATTCCAGAAAGCAAGACAGCTTGGAGGCTTAATTCTGCTCCCACTTGCACACAGAGTAACTCTGAATTAAATGGTGTATGCTAGTGAAAAAGAGAGGTGTTATGCCAGTGAAAATGAGAACAAGTGGAGTATATTTTCCTGAATTTCTAGATTAATCTTGAATTAAAGAATAATTTGAGGACTTCTTTCAAGCTCTGAGATTGTTTCATCCTTTGTTTATATTTTTCTTGTACAGTTAATTCATTTGTAGTTAAATAAAACGTTGTCTCAGAAGCATTGAAATGTAGCCTGTCTTTTCCTGAAGCACAATCATCTGATATAAAAGAGAGAAGAGCTCAAAAAAACTGCAATAAAATCAGAGGAATTGCTTCAGGTTCAGGACTTTTTACTCTTGGTGAAAGGTTCTCTTTGAAGTCATTTTGCTTTGGTATTTGCGCTCGAGCATAAAAATAGCTTCTCATCCAAAAAGGGTTAAAATCTTTGTGTTAAAGTCTCTGTATTAAAATCACAGCCTAATCACCGTCACAGAGCTAATTACAAAGGGTCGCTGAGCATTGCCTTCGTACTGAGGGGTGAGTGAAGCCAAACAATAACTTCTGCTTTCGTTTTTTTATTTTCCTTAACCAAAATCTCATCAAAAGGCTTTCGAGTGTTTAAACACGTCCAGAAGAAATCAGCAACACAGAGACAGACCAGGTTGTACCTTCTGCCTTCCACAGGATTTCTCTTCCTTGGCAGCATCCCGAGACATACAACATCAACCAGCAACCACTCGTGTCACCTCTAAAGCGTGGTTATGATTGGCCATAAATGATCAAATACAGCATGAATGCCACTCCAGGTGAGAATTGTTGCTTACCCTGGAAACTTCCACGCTGGTCTTACAGCAGGTGCTTGAAAATGAATAAACGGGTTGGTTATTTCATTTTTTTTCTCTTTCCTCACTGAGACTTGGTGGGTAGATATGGTTATTATAATTTAAGTGCTGCTTTAGACTTCAGCTTAGCTGCTGAAGTGTAATAGGATGCTCAGCCATGATCAGTAAATAACAATGAAAATGTCATTTTCCAGCGAGTCCAAGAAAAACAAGTGTGTTAAAGAACATATCGAACAGAAGAATGTTTAAGGGAACAGATCTGTGAGATGAAATGAAGCCTCTGCCACCACAGTTTCATATTCATCCCCTGCCAAGACGTCAGTAGTTGGAAGGAGAAAGACTGATCGTATTTCAGGGTGTGTGTAAGGCTGTTCAGGTGAATAAGGCTTGAGCCAAAGTCTTCCAGATGGCAGAGATGACTTCTGCATCCCCTGACAATCACAGCAGCTTTGGGGGAAATCATTAGGTGTTCAAGAACCAGTGTGCTTGAGGACCTGATCCTGGGTTTATTTGTACTGGTAATATAATGCCCAACTTCTTTGATTTGGTGGAATTAGTCCTGCCTGACATTAATGGAAGTCAGCCCAAGAGTCTCTATTACCTACCAGAGGATAAATAAGCCAGGTTGTGGACAGGGTAGCCCCAACACAGCAGAGAATTTCAGTAGATCCCCCAAATAACAAAGCCATAATTAATGTGTGCGGCCAAGGAAGTTTCCTCCAACTGTGCAGCCTGAAAATGTTTTTTGAGGATTTCAGCCCACGTCCTGGCTAGGCAATCCTAAAGATGAATGGAAAATTTTACTTTTATGCAGAAGAACGTAGGAAGTTCAAAGAAAAAATAGAATAAAGGGACACAGGTTTAAGTAACACACGTTAGAAATAATGTCTCTGTAACCCATCGGACCTAATGAGGCAAGAAAGATCAGAAAAAATACTATGGGATTTTTTTTTTTTAATTAGTTGATGATGGAAACTTATAAGGAAAGTGCCATTACCTTGTGGTGGTTCTATTTAACAGAGTAAGCAACAATTGCACTGTTGACACTCGCATACAAATGCAGACCAACATTTGTGTGGGGATTGCTCTCTCACGGGATTTTCACACCCAAGCTGGGTATCAAATCTCAGTTATAACATGCCTGGAGGGAACTGAGCCCTTGTAGAGTTAACTGAAAGAAGGCAACTAAATGAGGTGTCCAAAGCACTCAGAGAACAGTAAATTCAGGTAAAGCAAGAATTTGGGTAAGGAGGACAAAGTTTAAACAAAGAAGTGGCTGATGTTATTGCTTGCAGGAGACAATCAGAGTAAGACACTTGCTGTCTTTTGAGGTCTGTGTTTGTAAACGGGCTTTCAGGCTGGGTATTCAATCCAGGTTGCCTGAGACATTGGAGCTATAACCTTTTCTTTTCCCTCTCTCACCTGCAGGATTCTCCAGCATTTACTCCTGTGTTTCCCCACTCTCTCTGTTACATATTGCTACTCCCCAGGCATGTTCTCATTCTCAGTTTGGGGATATATAATAGGGTGTGCCTTGACTATACTTTCAGAACCCAGGTTTGGAGGGGTGCATTCCCAAATTTAATCTAACAATCTCAACTCACAAGGTTTACATGGATTTTCACTTGAACTAGGGGTCTGAGCAGCTTTCTAGTGGAGAAAAACATCAATTCTTTAAAACTATTTTCTAGATCTTATTATTTTCTGATTGGACTTATTCAAAAGTTGCTTTGAATTTTCATTTCATGATGCTCTTCAAGACTCAATGGATTTTCTTGGCTTAAGGGCACGAGGAGAGGTCAACATCTGATAGTTTCTAACCAGTGCTACAGAGGAATTTGTCTTAATTGTAGAGATCCTTATGGCCTTGATCCAAGGAACATTTGGGTATAAGAAAGTATCTCATGTTTAACCCATAAATGTACAGAACCAATTCAGATTATTCCACTTCTCTGCTTTTAAAGACATTTTACATTCTTTTGCCAATTGCACCTTAAAATCACTTAAATGTTTTACATTTTTATTATTTCTCTTATCTATGGTCTTTTCTGTAGCATCCATCAGCTATTTAGAACCTGATTTTTCCCCTCAGCACACTTTTAAGTTTGGGTAGAGTACTTATTATTCTGCCTGTTTTTGTTACGAGCACAGTCTCGAATGAGGGTTAGGAGGGAGCAGGTGACCTTCCCAAGGCCCTATGCAGAGGTTTATATCCACCAGCGAGTGAAGCATCTGAAATTCCCACTACACTGCTTTAACAGAACACCACCCTTTTATTCCTCAGAAAGTTATTTCACAGCTTATTAATACTGTTGTCTTGTAGGAGACAATTTGTTTTGCTCATGGCTCACTTTTTCACTCCAGGTTTTACCTGAGTTTATTATACAGTAACAACAACGATAATAATAGTGCCTGCTATGTAATAAGCATGAAGAGCTCTGACGCCACGGCAATGCAAGAGTTAAGGTGGTTCTTTAACAGCTCCGCATAATGAATCCAGTATTTTAATGGTCCCAACTAGGATTAGAAGTTAACACCTCATTAAGACGAATGGGGGATATAGTTTGCACCTTTCCTGTTGTTTCTATGCTGTGTGGCTCGCAGGCTCCTTCTGCTGTTTGTGGAGGACGGGCTCAAGGAGCACAGGAGAGCATCATTAACTTGGGTAGGGGAGGGATCTCTCTTTGTCAGCGAAATTACTGGTGACTGTGTTTTTAATGAAACTCTGCTTCTGCAGCAAACCTTTTGACAGTGTAAAGACCAAAGCACCAAGGGATTCGTGATCTTGTTGTGCCCGCTAGTTTCCACTGTTTTCATGTCATACGAGAAATATTATTGCTCACAATGCCTATTTTATCCAGGTGCACTCCTGTAAATGTGCACTCAGTGAGACCCTTCCTGTACAAGGAGGAAACCTAGATGTTTCCCTCGTGGCCATGTTTGTATTCAGTGTTAAAATGAGTAAAGATCTAAAGCTCATCTAGAGGCAGAATCACTGTTGTGTTTTCAATAACAAAATCTACTGAAAGAAGATTTGATTTTTTTTCTTCTGTCTCCTGCGTTAAAAAAAATTAAAACACAACAACACACACACCACCACCAAAACAAAACAAAACAAAACACCCCCCCCAAAAAGCTGCCATATTGTGTACAAAAAAAAATTGATTTTCCTTGGACCTACCACTTGTTTTTCCAAGGGGGTTGGTACCAATGAAGTTGATCCAAATTAAGCTAATGAAAGAAGGCAGACAACGGTCTGATAATTTGCCAGTATTTATGGAAGTGTGTAGTTGCAGGCACTCCTGGGTGCCAAGATAATGTGCCTGCATGACATCTCACTGCCTCTGTTTTCTTCTGCTCCAAGACATGAATTTGAGACAAAGTAGGAACAGAGAACTCCGGGTGAGTCCCGATCGCTCCAAGGTGAGGGCCTGGCAGGGTAAGAATGACCTGTAACTGTTTTAGTACCCGTAAATACAGATCTGTGCACACACAGGTGGGCATATCCTGGCCGGATCAATGCCAGTGAGGTTGCTTTCACATATTAGCATTATTGAAGTGAAATAACTCGTGGAAATAGTGCAAGCATTTTCTACATAAATATTTATACTTCCCCTGTTTCGGTGTCCCCCTGCAATCCCAGTTGGCTTTTCAGTGGAATTACAGATGTTCACTTTGGATGCAGAGGCCTTTTAACTATCAATGCCCTCACATTTACAGGAACAGAATTAGTCTGAAGTAATACATTGTGCCAGAAATGCAGTATTTAGGAGCCCACAGCATCTTTTTTCATTCTGAGGACAAAATTCCCACAAATGCAGTAAACTCTGTGACAGACTCGGAGACCGTGGGCTACAGCCTGCAGTGATTAATGCTAATTGCTAGACGAGGTTTTGGAAGGGGTTAGTGATTTTAGAGACCCGACTTTGAAAAAATGTCTGATAGATTGATTTTCAGGAGAGGAACAGTCTCATCTTCCTGCAAAATGGACCCCCTTAAATTATCTCTGCTTTTGGACCCCAGGGTTTAAATTACCAGCTACTTCTGGAAATCTTGGCCAGAATTTAGCAATGCTTTTACCCGTACAGTAAGTATTTTGTTTTCTTTTCTGATTTCGTAAAAATCCATTTCTCTAGCTCCATTTTTTTAATATGTTATACTTTGAATCACAAACTTCTCCATGCTGCTGGAGAGATATAATGCATAGGCAATATTTTAATCCAGACATTATTCCTAAGCATCTAAGGAAGGTATTTTCGGTGTAAAAGTTCAGTAATGTATCAGACTTCTCATTTTCCAAACCAGCTGCAGGGTTGATTTGATTCCAAGTAATTTAAGTGCACATTTCTTGTTTAGGTGACAGAGCTGAAATGTTTTGTGACACTCTTTCAGGAAGCAATGAGTTAACAACAAAAGTGAAATTGGTTGGACTGTTTCGAAGTAATCTTAATGTGTATTTAAGCAAAAATATTTTCATCCTATGCCATTAGGAATATTGAAACAACTAATTACTGCTGATATGCAAATTTGGTGAAACCCGATTAAGTAAATATCAGATATAAGGATAAATCTGCCGGGGAAGACATGCTTTATATCAGTTTGTACACATCCTGTGTTTGCTATGAAACCTGTTTGAACAAATAAGTGATAAAAGACTAAATGAGTCAATGAAAGAGAAATCCCCTAAGTACTAAGTTGTGAACTGTGTGCTATTCCATCTCTCCACGGGTAAATGTGTTGCCAGCTCTGCTGTAACGAACAAGATCCCTCTTAGTAAAGGCTGCCTGTTTTAAAAGGAAAAAAAAAAAATCTAATAAAGGCCCAGATTTTCTGTATATCAAGGAAATATATTTTAAAGCTGCTTTTGTTGTTTCACAACAAAGCCAAAAGACATTCAACTGTCAAAACAATAATGGTATTTGCATAATTTTTTTTCCCCATCTGGCAAAATACTGTATGAATGGAACAGGGAAAACCAAACTGATTATGTCCAAGCTCAAGACTGTAAAATCTCTGGTCCCAAAGATATTTTAACTAGCTAGACTCCATTGATCTCCAGCAAAGCTTTGTCAACTAAAGCTTTTTTCCTAAATTGATTCTCCATCTTGTCTTCTCATTCTTTCGACAGCACACAGCAGGAAGCTCTGTCTACATGCAGAAAACAGGATCTTGCTGTAGGCATGGGTATAAAACAAAAAGACAGTGATTAAAGAAAAAAACAGACTGCTGTTAGTATTTGATCTTAAAATTATTGATCTTGTCGATCAGTTACAGACAGAGAGTGCCCATTTAAATCCGTAATAACTATTAATGTTACCACAAAATGCTGACCACTTGAAAACCAGGAGAAATCTATATGATAATGCAATGTGATGTTTATTTGGCTGTGTAGCTATTTGTAGTACATGAGAGTAAGTGCAACATCTCACTTGACAAAGATCCTGTCTCTAAAATTCCTTCTAATATTAGTATGATATAAGAATATGAAGTTCATGTAATAGGCTTATATTTTAAAGACTTTTTTGTTAACTAAGAGCCTTTTATTCTTTGACTGCCAAAGATAATGTTAGCTTTTATCAGGCATATATTAATAACAACATTTTTTTTTTAATAAGTGATCCAAACTCAAACATTGCCTTAGGATACTCCTAAAAACCCACTGAACTAAGCCAGCATCATGCTATCTTTGTCCTCTATGTGAAATTGTGTTTATTCTGTCTCAGGACTTTGCTTTCTCTAAGTTGTACCAATGGTTGGTGCCTCTAAGCATAGTTATGGATAGATATAATTGCACATTGGTTAACAATAAAAAAGGAAAAAAGCCAAGCCTTATTTACAAACTAAGTACACTTCAGTTGCTGGTCATACTGAAAGCAAAAACCATTTCCCCATTTGGAACTAAACTAAACAAAACAAAGGTCCTGAATCAATGTCTATACATGCTTTAACTTAAAATCTTATGTCAGGCACTAAAGCTTGTCACCTTAAAGGAAGAAGGGTATTTTCAAGGGCAACAATTGTTACACACAAGGTCTCACAATGAACCAGCTTACAAATATTTAGCAGAAATGTTTGTGTAATTTGCAGTATTAACCTTCTCTCTCTCTATAAAGAGGGGAAGGCATTAACTAACAAGTGCTAATGTCTCTGGGACAGGAAAAAGATACAAATAGCAGACAGTGCATCTAGTCTGTAACTAGTACACGTGTATAGAAGGGTTCATTTACATTAACAGGCAAATAGGAATGTATTTATTGTTTTGGGCTGGCCAAAGGGTTTTTGGAAAGTCTATGCCCATCTCTAATGCATGTGTAAATTAAATGTTATGAAATGCATCTTAAAGGTACTTCATTGATTTTTGAATTTATCATAACCCCTAATTCATATTTTGGTGCCAGTCTCGTGTGTCACATGGTTTTGAAACCAATAGAGACTCACACTGAAGGGTTTTTCTTCGTTGGAGTTACTTTATTGGTTGCGTGGATGGATTAAATATAGGCTAAGAAGTCATTATGAGATGTAATTAAACACACATTGGTTGTTCTTTCACTTTGAAATCTGGTTTTTTTAAGCACATTCTTGTATTAGAAAACAATGAAATGCCATTCAGCAGCTGGACATAACAATAACTACTTAAATTTTTGTTGTTTGTTCTTTTAATCTAGGTAGCACTGAAGTACAAACAAACAAAAAAACAACCTCCCAAGCTGAGCCAGTAGTAAAGATTTCATACAGAAATCACTGTGAATTGCTCACCTTTCCTTATTATAGATACAATAAAGCTCAATTAATTTATTGGCAGTGGGAGAGAAAATGCAATAACTTCATAACCCTGCTTTTTGTCATGGCATGTGAGACTTGATTCAAAACCAAAAACCTGAAGCATGCTTTTTCATGCTTTGATATTATGCATTAAGTGCTGAGCTTTCAGTGTGTGAGAAGATACATGTGAAACTCTAGAATAGTAAAAAATCCTTAAATAATATATCAATGAAAAAAGAAAGAATAAAAGAATACACATCATATTGTGCCATGGAACTAAAAATGCCTGTTTTTCTGCAATGGGAAAACTTACTGTAAAACCTTTCCCCCCTGCTCCCAAAGAGAGACATTCTTGACTAACCATCTTTCTCTAATCAGGAACCTTTCAAAGTTGGAACCCACTTCATAACACTAGAGACAAATATATGAAAATTTCTTTCATATTCTTGTCAGTTAAATTATTTATCAAGTGATGATGCTTTCTTTGTGCTTTTCTTCTAAGGCAGTAGGACTTTACCCTTCACTCCTGCAGTATTCTCCAAGCCCTTGAAATAACTCTTCCTTTGAATTACTGATTATTGGCATAGAAGTATTTCTCTGCTCCTCTCCAGGACTTTGAAGTGTGTCAGGAATTAACGCCAGGGTTTGGCACAGAGGAGCTCAGTGTGGGTGGAAAGGAAGGGCTCTGTCCTTTTCTCCTAAAAGAAATGAAAGACTGTGCCCGGCTCTGTGCTGCGCCGGTGCTGGGACTTCTCCCCTGCCGCCCTATTCCCAGGAGAAAGTTGCTGTGCAGAGATGGGGAGATGGGAGATTGTCACAAAAATGCCCAGAGCAAACATGTACCTTCCTCCCACCTGAGGTCAAGCCCTGGCTGCTCTGGAGGACACCACAGCAAAGGCCTTCCTGTGGAGCCAGGGCTGCCTCTTGAGGAGGGGCTGGAAACTCCAGCTGAGGAGTCAAGGTCTTAATGAAACTTGTGTTTTCCTACCGAGGGAAAATTGTTCTTATTTCTGGCGTTGAGACCTTTGTGTTCCCACTGCTCCAGAGAATTGCAGAGGTGCCTGAATGCTGATTATTGCCGTGTCTCTGGACAGACTGCATGTCAAGGACAGGAAATGCAGAATGTGAGAAGGATGTAAAATCACCTCTCCCTCCCCGTGTCCACCCTGCTGAAACACCAATTGTTGCTGACTAATAATCACTGGCAAGAATACAAAGCCAAACACTATGTCTTGCTCTGAAACTGTTCCATCCCAGCCCTTTCCCACCAACCATTTTAGCATGTGCTTATTTTCATTACGATGTACCCCACCAGGTTTTTTCTCTGAATGTAATAGGAAAACCAACACATGGGATCGTGCCCTCTGGAAGGCATTTATGTACATCCATGTGTATGTGTGTATGATAAGCTGGCTTTCTCCTTTCACTTCAGCCTGCTTTACTAATTTTAAATAGACTTCATCCTTCTTTCACAAGAGCAGAAAATTTCAAGCCTTGCTTATTACGGGGAACAAAAGGGTGATGCGTAGTTTGGATTTTCAGAAGTTTGTCTTAATGAGAGTGTAAAGTAGATTTTCAGATTAGCCAGGTTTCATTCCGATCTGACACAGGCTTGATTTTGGTCTCTGATGTGGAGGCATGTGTCCTTATTTATCTTGTCAAGTCCTCTGTTGTTCGTGCACTTGCTGGTGCATCTGGGATGGAGTGTGAGCAGCCTGGTACACAGACAGCAGCAAAACCACTTAACACCTCACAGTATGATTGCAATGTAAAAAATTGTCCGTAGTGCCAAGCAACAGAACTGTAAGTATAGGTCTCCTAAATACTAAATAGCTTTTTTTAACACTTATTTATCCATTCACATCAGGAACCTGAAAAACTGAGGCCTGTTTTGTTAGAGATACATGGAAGGAAATGCACAGTTTGAAAAGAAAGAAGAAGGCCATGAGAATCCTCTGCTAGTTGTGCAGGTGTTTTGTATTATGGGGCAGAGCACAGAGGCTGACCACAGTCAGTGTGAAGCTTTGGGCAAGAGGAGAGCCTGGGAACTTATTGGTTACTGGGCTTTCTTCCCTTCATCATCAGTTCTCCAGCGAGGGGCAAGAGGAACCTCAGTCCTGATGCCAGATACCAGCAAGGGCGTGAGGTTTCAGAGCTAAACTTGGTCACTCCTCTGCCTCACTCACCACTTTATACCCACTCATGGTCAGTAAAAGGCGCTCAGCAGCAAACACAGCAAACACACCATTCTCCATTTGTCCCTCGTGCAGGAGACACAAAACGAGGTTGGGGTTCCAGTAGCATCGTGACCACATTTAATGCTCCTGTTCCATCAGTCTGCTCTGAGATTTCCTTCACTGGAAAATTCAGGAGGGCTTTTTGGCTCTATAGCATCATCAACCTCCAAATTTTGGTTCTTAAAGTCATTGGTCAGCCCACACCCACCAGTCTTCATATCCTGCCTTTGAAAGAGCCAGCCATAATTTGATCCCCAGATAAAATCCGGGGATGCTGCTAATTACTTCTATTGAAAATTAGTCCAGCTGAGACACAGCCCACTGGTCCAGAATCATGTCCTCTGCGACTCCTGTCAGAACCTGATTTCCATGACGAGCTCTCTTGGCTCTCCAGAAGATGCTGGCTGCCCTCTAGTGACAAAGATATTTCTGCTGACACATCGCCGCAGATGCAAACACCTTAATAAATACTGCCTTGTAGATCAATATGTAACAAGAGGTTTGGATCGAAGGAAGGCAAAGAATCTTAAGATTATTAGCAGGAGCACTGGGCTTGCAGGCATTAGAAAAAGAAGAATTCCAGGTTGAACAGACGTGCCACCCTCAGTCGCCGTAATTTTTGAAGGTAAATTTCTGTTTGATCGGAAGCTCCTGAATTTCTGAAATTTCTGACATTTCTGTTATCAGCTGAGCAACCCACGATTATTACAAAAAGACCAGAATAAGGGTTCTGCATTGCAAAGAGGTTCACTTTCTGCTGAAAATATCCCTCTGGCTCCCAGGCACTCACTGACACAAAATGTGTTTTTTGGAATACTTGTGTGTGTATCTGTGTGTGCATGTTTGTGTGTGCATCTGCAAGTGGTAACAGAGCCATGTTTTCACAGTTTCCTAAGAGAAATCATAGCTTGAATTTAAGGGACAGTTATGGAGTTCATTTTTGGAATAGTGCAGATGTATCAAGTGCTAGAAACATTCCCAGAAATCACGAATGAAATCAACCATATTGAGGATGAATAAAGAACTATATTGGATGTTTACATCAGTGAGTTATTTCATGTTAACTATGAGGTAGGACATACAGTATAATAATTTGGTTCAGAACAAACACATTAAAGAATAGTCTATGTAAATACTTTGATTCTAATTGCTCCAGAAGAAACTAAAATCTCATCTACATGAATCCCATGGGGAAAAATTACCACATTTTTTCATGAATACGTCTCAGAATCAGAAACTTGTGGTTAAAACATGTAAGTTTCCTCCTCTGTGTGAATGTGAGAACGTGAGAATTTTTGAAGTACTCTGCATCTCATTTCTTTCATTGACAATTTCATTCCCAGGCATTTTTTGCTTTTTTATTTTCATTCATCCGTGGTTCTCTATGATCTGAAACTTGCCTTCCTGAACTGCTGCTCTAAACTCTGTGGTACGAGAACACTGTCACATCACCTCCCTCACCCCCACTGGTTCACCCTAAATGTTGACCTCTCTCCTCTGTTCAGCAAACTCATTCCTCTGTGCCACCATTCTTGTTGGGGATCTGCTATGAAGAGCAACATAAGCACATGCTTAATTCAAATTGTGGTGTCATATTGCCAAAGAACACAAAAGTCTTTTATAACAAAGACAGTAATCTTTCTATTCAAATTAGATAATATGGCACAGTGGCTCTGCTGGATTTGCTGTCCTGAGGAAAACAAAGAGGGAGAACCTTTCACTCTTGACAAAAGCACTTACTATATGCTGAAGGGTTCTATTGACTTAGGCGCAATTTAAGCGAATTAAAGATACCTTTCCAAATTTTAGATGTTTCCTGAAGCAGGGCTTGAGAGAGGATGAACAAAAACCACTCCTCTCTCTCCGGGTGCGTGTATGTTTTTTCCATACTTACACAGCAGTTGAAGTTTAGCTTCAGATGTGTTACTACTGAAAAGCTTAAGAAAAAGCTTCAGCACAAGTTAAAAGTAATTGAGAAGGGAGTATTTACATTCAGTAAAGTCAAAATTCTGAATTATTCATTTTTGTGCATAGGGGAAGACCGAAGGGAAAGCTCACAGAGGTCTACAGCTTCCTCAGGAGGGGAAGGGCAGGGACAGGCACTGATCTCTTCTCACTGGTGACCAGGGACAGGACCTGAGGGAATGAAGCTCTGTGTGGTCTAGGTTGGACATTAGCTGGGAGTTTTAGGTTGGATATTAGAAAAGGTTCTTCCCCCAGAGGGTGGTTGGCACTGCCCAGGCTCCCCAGGGCAGTGGGCACAGCCCCAAGGCTGCCAGAGCTCCAGGAGGGTTTGGACAATGTTCTCTGGCACATGTTGGGATTCTTGGGGTGTCCTGTGGAGGGCACAGGATCCTTATGGGTTCCTTCCAGCCTGAGATATTCTATGATTCTATGAATTAATTCCTTATTTTTCTTTGCTTGCATGCTCAGTTTTGCTTTCCCTATTAAACTGCCTCTATCTCATCCCTGAGTTCTCTTCCTGATCCCACTGGTGGGGGAGTGAGTGAGCGTCTGCATGGTGCTGCATGCCTGAGGTTAAACCACAACAGACTCTTACAGAACACACTTGACTATATTATTGTCATCCCCTTTAACACTAAACTATGAAAAAAATGTATTCATGAAGTGACTGCACTTTCCATTTTAGCATTTTGTGCCGATGAAGAAAGGAGATTCCCATTTTTACACATTGTGACCACCTGTCGTGGATTCTCCACCCTTTTTTTAGGTAATGGGTGGCCAAACTTTCCCCTATTTTACTTTATAAAATGGAATTTTATGTATTTGTTACGGCACTTAATAATTATTTGTAGTGGTAAAAGTGGTGGGGTTTCCTCCGCGGGAACTGACTCTCCCTCTAAAGGTAACTTCTCCCTCTCTTGTTAGGGTGGTCCAATGGACCCAGGTGGCCTCAGCAGACAAAGGCATTGTCCCTGATCTACCTTGGACAGATATTGATGATTCCACTTCTGCTGACAACGTGGTGTTCTGGTTATGTGCACTGGTCATCTGGGGAAAGCTGAATTCCTCCTGTCACGTGTGACAGAAAATCCTGGCTTGATATTGGACATCTGGCTAACATTCAATGTCAATCCAACTGTGTCAGATGTCCTAATCTTCTCAGAGACTCCTCTCCTCTTGCCATGCCTTTGCTTTTGTCCTGGTTCTGGCTGGGATGGAGTCAATTCTCTTCCCCGCAGCTGGTACAGTGCCGTGGTTTGGATTTAGGATGAGAATAGTGTTGGTAACACGGGGATGTTGCAGTTGTTGCTGAGCAGTGTTCACTAAGGCAAAGGCTTCTCAGGTCCTCACCCCACCCCACCAGCCCGGAGGCTGAGGGGGTCTGAGAAGCTGGGGAGGGGCACAGCTGGAACAGCTGGCCCCAGCTGATGAAAGATGCGTTCCACACCATATGATGCACGCTCAGGATATAAGTCAGGGGCAAAGCCAGGGAGCAGGCTGGGCACTGGTTGGTGGGTGCTAAGAAATTCCACAGGATATCACATGTTTTGTAGAGTCTGTTTCTATTATTATTATTGCTACTACTTGCCCTTCCTTTTCTGTCCTAGTAAACTGTCTTTATCTCAACCCATGAATGTTATTTTTTTTCCTGTGTAGTGTTCAGCTACCTGCCAGGTTAAACCACAACAGCTCTGCTGAAATCATGCAAGAGACCTTTATAAAAGGAAAGCAAACCTAAGCCACCTTTTATGTGCTCATGGGACATACCCTTTGTGAACATTCACAACGATTGTTTAAAATAATTCTGAGGGATGATGGGGAACACATTCATCTGACTTTCATTCCCTTCCAGAAGTTAATGACCCTGTACATTAGTTTCTCATGAAAATACTTCCCTGGAAACATTGTGAGATTCAAGCATCTTGGTTCTGTTCAGTTTGCTGAACTTGTATATCTTATTTTGCTTTATTTTATGTGCTCTGGATCAGGAAGCAATACTGCATCGTGTTACACCAGCCAACTCTCTGGCCTTAGGTCTGCCTTAAAGTTTTCCCTGATAATCTTTTCAAGTAATAAAATTTGGATCCAGGTGCTGAGCTCTTTAAATAGGTACATTTTATCATCTTAAATCTTACCAAATCAAGCATTCTCACAGTCAATATAATAGTTCTGTGTAAGAGTGCCTCCTGTGAGAGGCTGCCTGTGGAAACCAGAGTGATGTCAGGTATGGGCCAAGCTGTACAACATGTCCCTCCTGACCCTCTGCCTCTGAAACAGGGGGGTGCTGTCCCCTGCAGTGTTCCACAGCCCCCCGTGGCATTCCTCGGAGCCTTCCCTGCGCTCACTCCGCTCTGACTCTCGGCATTCCAATAAAGGACAAAGCAGCAGGTGTCCCCTGAGTGACCTGAACTGCACTGAGCTTAGTGATCCCGTTCTGAAGGGTCTGATGAGCACCAGAGCCACCACAAAGTGGGTGGCTCCAAGTGCAAACCAGAAAAGGAGAACGAGAACTCTTTTAGAGACTGTGTTTGCCATCCCATGTAACTTCATGGCAAGTAATTTTTGTGTCAGACTATTTTGCTGTGGTCTCGCTGTTTTGTGTTGGTTTTTATGTTTGGGTAGGGTGGGCTTTTGCGTTGGTTTTTTCCTTTTTCTATTTTGCATCTGGCACTTAAATGAATCAGACTGCTACCCTTCACTTTTACAGAAGCATAGCATCCCAGCAATGTCCAAGTGTTCAGATAAGTCAGTGCTGGTGAACAGCTGTAGGAAGGGGAGAAGGTGGAGGTAACATCACTCTGGCAATACAAGGCATTAGCAAGGAGAGAGTCAGAGGGTCTCCATATCCCCTCTGTCACTCCATGCATGTTCAGTGGACGTTTTGTTGTAGTGCTTGATCTCACTTTGTTCCTGTCCTATCACAGTGAAAGCACACGAGGAAATCCCAGACATGGTTGGGAAAACGCTCTTGATTTAGATCTTTGTCAAGGGACTGTCACTTATTTTGTACCACAACCAGCACTGCAACCCAGCTGATCTCTAGGTGCTACAGAGATAGGAATGTTTAATCACGATCATCAGCATTGAAAGCACAACATTTTGAAATATTAGGTGTTTTGTATATAGATTGTCTTTCTAATGGAGTGTCTGAATTTCATTCTTTGTCTTGGACCTTGGTTTTATGGGTTTGTGTGGGATTTTTGTAATAAAGTAGGTTTCCAGTAATTACTTCTGATGTTGTCATCATCATCAGTTAGTAACACCTGGCTGGATGTATAACATAACATCTCTTCCAACCAAGTGAGCCCATCTACAGAACAATTTGTCAATAGAGCTGCCTTGAGCTGTGTCCCAGACATTCTATTTTAGACTAACCCTGCCCTTTCAGAAGTGTCTCATAAAGTCTACTGATGGATCATATCTACCCTTGAATTGGCCTGTTTATCTTAGCACTTCAGCAAGCAGGGAGACTTCTGCTTACATCACCATGAGCACTGATGTCTTATTGTGTGCTGGGAAGGCATTTGGAAGAATTAACACAAAAAAACAGCAAATGAATCCTTGGAGAGTGCACTTACAAGGATGGTGCCAGTAGTAGAGAGGAGCAAATATTAAAAATTCCTGTGGAAGACAAGATTGAGGATAGAGAAATTACAGCTTGCAGAAGGGCAAAGGAGATCAATGTGTTTATTATCAATAAATCAATTTGCTAATCTGGGTGGCATGCTGCATCTGTTGGATGTCGAGGGTAAAAAGAGGTGAGTGGGTTGATTTTTTGTTTTGTTTTGTTTTTTTAAATAAGAGGAAATCGAAATCCTAATCAAATATCAGTTGGGACATTATGAGTAGAGAGGAGAATCTACATAATGTATGGTTCTAAATTGGTTTCCTAAAATACCCATGTTAATGATGAAGGAACTCATTCTAAATTAGTGTATATTGGCATCATTTAATATAACTGCCATAACTTAACTTGCACCAGCTGGAAAATCGCCTCAGCATATCCAAAGATAACACTAGGGGAGAACTGCCCATTTTCCTCGGCGATGCTCGTCCCATACGGATACCAGTAAATTTATACAGGTTTTAAGCACAATCAAGCTCCTCGTGAGGAGAGTTTGGAACGGCAGACGAGTCTGATGGAGCAGACTTTGCCTGGACTCCAAAAGAAAAGGCCCACCTCTGCTTCTGTGTTGGAGAACAGAGGCTGCTCACGAGCAGGATAACTAAGCTACTGCAGTGAGGGCCTCACATTAACATGAACACTGAATGCCCAGTGCAGCATATCCTGGTGCTCCTGTCGCTGAGCTGCCCGGGGTACCCAACCCAGACACATCATGTCTGTGCTTTTGGATGATTCGAGTTCAACAAGGCTCCTGGGGCAGCCCCAGCTCTTGCTTTTTACAGAAACCATTTTGGAACATGCCACAACAACAGTCATGAAATATGCCACATTCTTTGTGCTCTCTATAGAACTCAAACAGTCCTATTAGTTTATTAGAACATAATGTTTATTAAAGGTGGAAGTTTATGATTAATGTGGAACTCATTTGTAGTGGGTGGACACAATAAGCGTAATATTAAAAAAAAAAATAAAAACCTTTAAAGAATCGTTATAGAAACTCTCTTTTTCTCAGCATGAATATTCCTGGTCTCATACCAAATTTGCTTTGATGATACATGGGATAGTGAATTAAGGAGGGGAGAAATGAGCAGACTCCTTGTTGGGGAAGGCGTGTGAGGACACTGAGGGCGCTTGGTGTGTTCAGCTGGAGCAGAGGAGACTGAGGGGAGACCTCAGGGCAGTTCCAACTGCCTGGGCAGGGGCAGAGGAGGGGCAGGACTGAGCTCTGCTCTGGGGGGACCAGGGCCAGCACCCAGGGAAGGGCTGGAGCTGTGTCAGGGCAGGCTCAGGTTGGATCTCAGGACAAGGTTCTTCCCCCAGAGGCTGGTTGGGCACTGACCAGGCTCCCCAGGGCAGTGGGCACAGCCCCAAGGCTGCCAGAGCTCCAGGAGGGTTTGGATGATCCTCTGGGGCACAGGGGGGGACTCTTGGGGATGGGCCTGTGCAGGGCCAGGAGCTGGACTGGATGATCCTTGTGGGTCCCTTCCAACTCAGCACATTGTGGGATTCTGCGATACAGAAAAATAAATTAAATTATTTCTTGATACAGGAAATGATAAAGGAAAACAGGAGATGTGAAGGACGTAATGCCTTCATTTTTCTTTTATTCTCAAATTAACTACTCATTCTACAGGAAACCTTTTGAATAATCTGGTATGATTGCAGCCGCCTGTGAATATATCAGTTCAAAACTTCTCTGGGCTGGAAAACCAGTTATTTCTTGATGCACTGAGCAATTTAAAGTTGTTTTTCCAAAGTGTTTAGCTCAATCCATGTTCATGCACACTTTGTGTAAACAAAATTTCCTTGCATCAGCCATATGATTACATTTTTAGAGGGTCTCCCTCTTCATCTGTCATCCTCTAAGTATCTACCAGTACAATATGCTCAGGCAAGAATAAATTTTTAATTTAGCAATGGATAAACCAGACAGTTTTACATTGCAGGAAAAAAACAACCGAATTGCTTGTCAGATCCATTTCCTGAAATATACAATCTGCAGCTTATCTGCAAAAAAATATACTAATTATTTTATTGCAACCAAGCCTACAAAATTTCTTTAAAGACAATTGTTCTTATAGTGTAATTACTAAGCCCTAATTTTTGTAGTTTCAGATTTTGTAATAAATTGATCACAGATTATTTGGAGATTATCAGTGCTGAAAATTCATTCTTATTAAGGATCAATTTGAAATGTCATCAAAGTTTAAAAGGAAAGAAGAAATAATCAGGTAGCCCATTTCCTTCACCTAGGTTAACAGGATTATTTGAACTAGATATCTACAATATAGATTTGCATTCAGTTACATGATGCAAACTAAAATCTGTGTCCAGGACTTTCCCCCCTCCAGGGGTGAAAAAATTCCATCAAGGTCCTTGTTTTTCCTTGTATAAAACTGGTTGCTTTTAACACATTTCAGCATTGACTGAAATGGAGGAAGGTCTGGTTTAAACATCTTTTAGTCCAGTTACTTAAAACTTTTCAAAGTAAGGGAATTCAATAATTTTAATTTCATTTCAAGGTGGAAGTATTAGACATTGCTGATTTCAGATGGAAAACCAACAGTTCCCCACAATAACTGTATGACAGCCAAGATGTTACACTTCACCAGGGATTGTCCTTTGCAGTCAGGGGGTACAAAATACCAAGTTCTCAACCTAGCTTGGCTTCTCCCAAGTCCAGGTAACAAAAGTGACCCTTTCAGCCTGGCAAGCCTTGGTCAGATCAAGTACCCAAGCATTGTCACTGTTTGCTTTTCAGTGTGGTCCTGATATCTCTCATCCCTTCCAAGTAACTGAGGATAGCAACTTGTATTAATTTGGCCTCTTTCCTGGGGCTGCTTGTGGTAGCACTTGTTTTCATACAATTGTAGGGGAAGAACAGAAGGAGGCAATTATTGTAAATGCTCTCATGGCCATAGTAGAAAATATTTTGCTTTTTATATGGGCTGGATTTTGACCATAGTGATGGAGGATCTATATCACTTTGCTGCTACTAATGAGCTGTGTAATGTTCAAACCCGAATACATGTGGAACATGTTGTTTTCACTTTATTAACTTTGGTATTTTCTTATCTCTTCTTAAACTCTGGTTGCATTTGTCTAAACTTGTAATTTAAAAGTTGTGGCCTTGGGCCAAGTTCTCAGACACTAGGAATTGTTACTGACATCAGCAAAGTTATGACAATTTATACCGACTAAGGGTCTATTTTCTTAAAATTACTGGAAAGCACAATAATTAAAATTTAGACATGAAGGAATTAAATTATCTTTGGAATCATTTGCTGCTGGCTGATATGGGCAAAACCAGACAGAGAGTCCTCTCTTGTGTGCAGTCAGAATACAGAACACCCGAGGATGTTGCTGATGGCTTGAACAGATGAGTGATATTGCTGCTAACAGGGAACCTGAAGACTTAATTGGTTTGCTGTAAACATTACAAACACGTTTGCATGCTTCCATTCACTCTGTGTGCTGTGTGTTAGATAGATGGTGTTCACCCTGATGGCTGCAATTTGATTACAAGAAGTCTGTTCCCTACTCAGTTTTGGTTGTAACGTCCCATGATGTTGGTTAGGAAGCATTAAGAGGTTCACCACAACACGTATCCCGGTGTCAGAGAGCTGATGGCACACAACGGGTTGTAAGGATTTTCACCCAGAGTGGAATAGATGCTTCACATGGTTATCAAATTCACACGTTCTGGCTTAAGTGAGACGAAGGGAAAGATCTGAGGAGGCTCCTGATTTTGTATCACAGAGAACAATTGCAGTGAATAGTAAAATTGCTCGCCATTGGTGAATTTATTAATTTGAATAAACATATCGAGCCTCACAGGACTGAGGACCCTGCCCACAGGCTGTCTTCTGAGGCTCAGTGAATTCAGAGAATGAATAAATTGATTCAGCCTTTGCAGTTACTCAATTTACTTCAGCTGCCAGACAAGTGACTGCAGCAATATTGCAGGCTGCAGAGTGCAAGCTTGCTTCCTCCTCAGCTGTTGCTAGGAATTGTCCACAGACTTTGAAAATGTCATTGCAGATTCTTTTTTTAGGCTTTTGAGGAATACACTTTCCAACCACCAAAGCCCACTTGAATGAGGACCACAATTAAGTGCTATCTCAAGGGTTAGATAAGTACAAGGCATTTGGACACTGCCCTGGGAGGGTGGATTTGCCAAAAAACGGCTGATGAGATGATGCAAAGGTCTGTGAGACAGGTTTAAGAATAAGTCTTGTCCAAATATTTTACCATTTCTATGGCTCACGAGACTTCCTAGGATAAAGGATTTGGAAAGAGAGGAGAACGTAGACACATTCCTATGAGCTCCCTTAAGGGAAACAGTGCTCATATATGGAATTTCAGAAGGAAAAGGTGGATTCTAGGACGGGAAACTCAATCCAGCAGATATTGGAGTGAATGTTTTGGGCATGAAGTGGATTAGAAACTGCCTAATTATAGAAAACAGATCTCTAACATAGCTGAGAGTTATAGGAAACTAATTCTCTGGGACAAGATTCTGAGTAGCATCAGCATCATGGGGTGGGAAGGTGCCATAAGTCTTTTGTCAGGTGAAATAAAATGAAGAGGGTCAGAGCACTTAAACCTGTTTAGTCTGGCCTTGATTATTCTGGATTAACATTCCTGCTGATTTGTACTGCTGATTTAATAGCTAAAAATGGATGTGAAACTCTATTTGTTGAATAGCTGATTAGTAGACTGGTTCACAAAAAATGGTTCTTAATCCACCCTTCAGTTTGATAGATAGTCTCTTGTCCCTAAAATATTACAAAAGGAAAAGAAAAACAAATCTTAAACCCCACATTTTTATAAATGTCCCCTCAAGGTCTCAAGACTATTTACTACTCTCCATTCACCTCTCCACAGTGGCATGTATGTAAATGGTGCTTCTGACTTCCAGTATCATATTGAATTTAGAGAAGAAATCTCTTAGAAAAGTGCAGATTGATCATGCTGTGAGTTTTAGGCACCCTAATTTCGATGAAATGCTTTATAAAATGTGGATGTTAGATGAGCAGGATAAAACAACTGAGGAATCCTGCTATTTGGGAAATTACTTTTTTTTATGTTAAATGGGGGAAAATGGTGAAGTTTATAAAGTAAAAAGGAAGGGGACTATCAGTGACTCCCTTCAAGGCAGTCTGCCAGGCAGCCTTGGCCAGATTTCCACAGTACTAGCTTCAGATTTTATTAAATTAAAATAAAACCTGTCAACTTGGCTTTCACTGGCACAGTCAAATACACAGTTTTTTACCCAGTTCCAACATCAGCCTTGCACTCCCAGCCAGCATTAATATTTCACAATATAATATACATAGTTCTGTGGCATTTTTTACATATCTGGCAAACAATTACTGAAAAATATGCTGCTAAAAGTTAAAAAACCCCCAGTGTTACTAACCATTTGATCATGTCAACTCCTTTTCACTGCTCTCCGTCAGAAACCAAAGCATTTGAGAATGTAAATCAAAGAATCAAAGAAATCACAAATGGAAAATTCCTGTTAGGTCATCTAATCCAATCCTCTAGTAGCACATAATTGTTCCCCATACCACATTTTCTGCGGTTTTGTGCAGCCTGGTTCCAGGTACTTGGGAACACTGCTTGCCAACGTGCTCTGTGACAGCTGCAGGGGTAGAGTTAGACAGACCCAGCACCTCCTCTGAGGTCACCTCTTGCCTCTTCTCATCTGCCCTTCGCACAGGGGCTGGGAATTGCCAAAAGGAAAAGCACAAGCTGCAGCTGCACGTTCTCCCTCATCCTTCCCCCGGGATGTTCTTTCTGCAGGAGGATAAAGTAATGCAAACGTCGCTACTTCACAAGCTAATGGGAGCAGCTTTATCACCTCGTTCCACGGCTGCTGTCAGAGACTCAGCCATGAGCCTGGCCTAGAGGACTCCTGTCTGGGTCCTGAAGGATGAAAGCTCCTGCTAGACAGATTTCCCCCATCAGTCACTGTGCCATCTGACACAGATCCCAACAGTGTGAAAGCCCAGCAGCTGTCAGTGATTTATGTTATTCCAAGCCTCTCGCTCTCAAAGCCTGGGACAGCCACTGGTAAGAACGGCTGCACTGGGGGAACGTGGTTGGCCTGGAGGAGCAGCAGCTCAGAAAGTGTAGAAGTGAGTTAGGGTCCTTCGCGGGGGAATAGGAGCCCCTCCGATTTTATTACAGTAATACCAGGCAACGTAAATTATCGGCTTCTATCAGAGATCTTCAGGAAGCTTTTCCTCACATTTCTCCACATTCAGAAAGGCAGAGATATGCCTGCTGTCTGAAGGGCAGAGGGACGTACAGCCAGGTTCATGAGGACATGAAGGAAACCTCTTCTTGGGTGGATCAGGGAAACAGGAAGCCAAGCAGACAGAGCAGCTTGAAGACCAGGGGCTGTCGTGGCTCTTTGCTTCTCCTGAACTTCTGTCTGCTTCGTTGTTCTTGAGTGTCACCTGCTCATGAGGCACCCATGATGTGCTTTACCCCTGTGGCAAAGGTACTTCTCAAGGCTTTTTGTGGCCAGGAATTGCTTGCACTCTTTCACATGTTTCCCTCTGTTTGATAAATAGATGGAAACACCAGGCTGGTGCACCTCCACCAGCCTCACTGGGCATCTCTTCCATCCAAGTCTCACCATGATTTCTTACACGCTTTGAGTAAAGCCCAAGGGAGGCATGATCAGTCATATGCTCAAAGTCAATCAACTCACCTCTGTATTTTTATTAGGTTGTAGAATTCAGATTAGATATAAAAGAATTCTGAGCATCTCTAGAGAAGCCCTTTTTTAGGGTCATTACTCAACCCTCCCCTATTCTGCAGTGTCCAGGTGGCACATCCCAGGATCAGCATGAATGTTTCTGCAGGGACACAAGATCATGCTTGGATATGCTTTTCTAACAGGTCTTTGAAATTTCTTTTATCATCATTATTGTACATTTGACATGAAAAAGGTCTCACAGGCAAAAGAAGACAATGTTTTAATTCATACTTGCACACTTTCCATGCAAATTGAAGGTTAATCAAATCCTGGGAATAACCCCTGCTAGACAGAACAAACACACTTACCCTGTGTTTGTCTTTTGGCATCTTTTGAGCACCTCTTCCCCTGCAAATAATGACTTCTGACATCACTGTACATTTTTGATCTTAGTTACTGACCTGGGGAAAAAAGGCCCCTTAGTTGGGCTGGTGACAGGTAGCTTGGGAATTTCAGGCGTCCAGTTCACAGTCCTAAGGACCTGGGACCAGGGACTGCTGTCCCTGGAGACACACCATTTCATTCCTGCCTACTGCCTCTTTGAAGGCCATAAATTCACAATACTACCACTCAAAGAAATCAAGATATGTACAGTTTTCCATAAAAACAGTACAGCTTTTATCCTTATGTACCACACTTAGATATACGTAGTGCATGAGTAAAATCAGCATGTCCCCAGTCAGAAATCAATGTGCTGTGGAAAGAATACAGGCACTCCTTCGATGTGCATGTGCAGTACCAGTTACAGAAGCAGTTGACTTCCACGTGCACTTGAAAACACGTGTGTTTTCACTGTGTGGTAGAGACCCTATTTATTTCTCTTCAGATTCACTGCAGATATTTGTCATGCAAGAGAATAACTTTTGCATCGCTGGGGAGACTTTAAGATTTTCTACCTGTGGAGATTTATGCAAACTCTTTATGGGAATGTGGAAAAGAAATTTTTTACCACTAAACTCTGCATACATATTTGGCTAAAAAAATACGTCCTGGACTTTGTTTATTTACAGATATGATGTGAAATCTCTATATGAAGCCTTAAATTTTGTGAACTATGTCCTATAAACAAATTTACACGCAGATGTCTTCCAACTATCTGTAACAGCTGACACTGTTTCAGAATTTCTTAAGAGTGGTTACAGTTTTGGTCTGAGCTCATTTTACTGTTCCTGCAGGGAAAACAGAATTCACAGATTCTCAGCACAGATTCTCCCTCATGGAAAGAATTCACCTCAAGAATGAGAAAACCTGGCTGAGACCATGTTATTATCCAATTATTCCCCAATCCCCTATTTTGTACTTTTGCATTCCCATTGACTTCAGTAATAACTTCTATTTTAGTTTTATTTTCGAAGCAGGACTTTGAACTGTAAGAATACAAAATGCAGGCCACTCCATGCAAACTTTATTAAAAAAAAAAATAAATGTATTCACATGAAAGCATTTTCAAAATGCTAAGCTAAATGATGAGTAGCAGTGCCAGAACAGGTTGAAAAATCCTTCAATCATCCTGTATCTTTCCCAGTAGTTTTCAAGTCATACTTGAATGTCTTGCCTTTCAGCACAATGCATCTACCTTACAGGTTTTTTTCTGTGAACAACACAATTAGTGACTGCATCTTAACAAGAAATATTCAGTAAATTCTGTTTTCATATATGAAGGCATTTCCAGAGAAAACTAATTTCCACAGCATATGAGATATGAGGCGTCCCAATATTTTCAAAGGAAACAAAATTCTATCACCTTCCCTCAATTGTTTTAAAAACAATTGCATGAGTCAGTGTATCAATCACATTATTTTTGTGCTTGGTTGCTTTGTTTCATTTTGTTCCCTTTTCAGAGAAGTGTGGCTTGAATTTTCAGTCCTTCCCCCACACGTGGCTCCTACTTTTCTAGTCAAAGTAATGGAGCTTGGATGCACTGCAGGTATTCTGGGATGTAAGGTTTGAAGGGTAGTTGTGCAGATTCTTGCCACAGAATGAATTCTAGAAAAAAAAAAAAAAAAGAAGTTCCTTTCAGGCTGCTGACCTAACAAGTCCAGCAGAAAAGAGTTAAGCACTCTGGTGACAGGAGAGATGTCCCTAGATTGAAAGAATTAGAACTTCTCTCTGAATTTGGAGCTTGACCAAACAAAAGTGAAGATAAACACAAACAGGTTAAGATGTTCGCTTATTCTGTGTTAATAAATAAGCTTCTCCAGGATTAAGTCTCTTCTGCCTAGATTATATCTGCTTGCTAATAAATTCTCGGGGAAGCCAAACGGAACACCAATACGGTCTTGTTTATGCAGTTTTTGAAAGGGAAAAGGTAAGATAGTCTGTAACTTTTTGGCTCTAATTTTTTCAACAATAACTTCCCGACAACAGAAAGAATACACAGCTAACATCCCAAAAGGTTTGGACTTTAGATGTTCTTTCATTTAATTTCTTCATCTACCACGTTCAGCTGTAAAAACAATATTGCAAATATACAACCCCATAAAGAGGCTGGAATAGTAACGAGTATGTACTGTTGTTTCATGACACTTTCTACACCTTTTGGTCGTTTTCATTTAAAATTCATATAGAAACCAACACACTACAGGTTGCCTGCATCATCCAGTTACAAATTCTGGCTGAGTTTTCAGCGTCTGCAAGGATGGAACTCATTTGTCTCCTGGTTCCCTGGTAAGTTTAGCGTGTTTACGTAAGGATGGAAAACTCCATCTGTGCAGTGTTGTGGTCTATACTACTTTATATTTCTCATATCTGTCTACATTTCTAAGTGGACATTAAACTGTAAGGCCTGGTCCTATGGAATCCACTCGTGTCAGTGATTTGACTCCCTAAGCCAGGCTGCTTGCTGAGTCGTAGCATTACTTTAGAATATGCCCATTGCCTCTGTTTGGGATGCCCTGAAAGAATGGCTGCCAGAGAAAAAGAAGCAATTTTCCATTTTTCTTCTTGCAAATGAGTGTCTCTTCTGTAGGGAAGCAGAAAATGTAAAATAACACCAATTTTTCTTCTAATTTACTAGTCAATCTTGCTCAGTTTGGGGAACATTCGTTTAGTACATACCATTTAAGACAAAGCAAATCTGTTTGTTGTGCTCCCTTCACACTGTTACATTTTTATTGATTGCGTAGTGACAATTAAATTATTGTGCTTTAAGCCACAGTAGGCACATTTCTTTCCCCCTCTCCTCTTTCCTCCGCTTCTGCCTCGCTCCCCCCTTCTCTCCCCAACCCCTGTTTTTCCCCCCTCCTTTTTCAATACTCTTCTTTGATTACTGCCAGATATAGGCATTAGGCTGTTCTAAACCTCTGTGTTTCCTGGCCTGATTGAGTGCGTGGCTGTTCCCCGAAGAAAGCCATTGGAAGAGGCTGCAGGATTTTTCTGAACTTCAAAAATGCCAGTAAACCTTGATCATTTCACCTGTCCAGGAGTAGAGTTAGAGGGCATAAAATGTCTTATAATTTATACAGAAGTTATGCTCACAGCCCATAAACAACACCTCAATCAACACGTGAGGGTGTGTGCGGGCACATGTACCTGCTCAAGGGCGTAATCCAAGAGATGGGGAAGTCAATGGGAGCCTTTCAGCTGAATTCCGTGGACTTTGATGTATCAGATTTACTGACTAAATAGCTGCAGCTGAAAAGTCGTCCCTAATGTCTGCAGGTACTGTATTATTTAATGGGTAGCTGTGCAGTGGCAACGAATTAACTACTGCAAAGTGAGTATCTGAATATATAAAGCAAAAGGTTTTATTGTCTGAGAGAGGTACTTTTGAGCGGGGTTTTGAGACGCGAAATGTTCCGACTAAGTTAAGGTGAGCACAGAAAAACTTCGGGACAACCTCCAGAGTTCTACGCCGAGTCCTCTGCTGATTTCTGCCCCTCAGATTTACAGCTTTCCTCAGTCTCCACGGGCAGAGCTGGGGTGACTGTCCCTGCCCCGAGACGCTGGTCCCAGCCAAGCTGGCCCTGCTGCACCTGTGCTGGGCACACAGAGATTTCCCTCTGCACGCTGTCAGTCCAGCCTCCCTCCAGTGACTGCAGGCACAGTCACCGTAGTTTAAGATATCTTTCCTCAGTAGTCTTAAAATAATGCATAGAATGGTTCTTTAAAGCTAGAGGTCTTCTCAAATTCACAGCGCTGCGGTTGTTTAAACCACTTTGAAGTCACGAGCCTGGATTTAGAGGTTTCTAGGCCAACTCAAACACGTAATTGCAATAAACCTTTGACCTGCTCCCACCTCTCAGGGAGCGCTAATGAAATTAGACAGAGTATCATCATTCTACATTCCCAGCTCTCCAAAGAAACATTACAAAACTAATGCTATAGTTTAGAGGGGCTTTCCCACAGAATATATATATCTGGAAAGGAAAAGTACCAAGTAAAATAATCCTCAAGCCATTCAAATAATCCCTTAAGTTCTCTTAGAGGTCAAGAGAGGATGGGTACAAATGAATCATCCAAATCTCCCATAAGTTATCAAATATTCCTTTGTTTATTGCCAAGTAAAATGTTTCAGACAAATACACGGCTTCCATTTTGACTTGGAACCAAAAAAGAAAAAAAAGGATATTTTGTTGTGCTTCCTGTAAGGTGTCAGGGTTAATTTCTACAGACTCAGAAAGAAATAAACTCTTGGCATAAATAAATTACCAGATACTGTGACTTGTAGACTATTCAGTGAACAAATAGTACAGTAGATTTTCAAAAAAAAAACCCAACCCATTTCTTTTTCAACTGCATCTTTTCATTCTCCTTGTACAATAAAGGTAAAGACTGCTGAGCCTATTTTCTGCTGTGAGACAAGATCATCAGTGTGACAAAATGTTAAAATGCACTTGTTTTAACTACACATGAAAGATTTGTCACTGAGCCTGAATGGACAATAAGAACCCCGCTGTCATGATCTTAGGTTCATTTTTCTCTTACGGAAATGAAAGATAATTACACCTAAACAGAAATCTGTCCTGGGAGCTTAATTTCTGTTAGAATTGCACAGAGGCAGAAACTCATAACTAGCCTGGGTTAAGGGCTTTGAGATCCTAGGTAGATCTATAAACTTTCAGATCTGTAGAAGTATGTTATTATCACATCAGTCACACAATCTGGTGTGAAACCCCCGCAAACAAACACCTGGGCCAATTAGGGAGGGGAGGAAAGAGCCAAGCACTGCGCCTGTTCTTTCAGTGAGAACCAAAGTGTGTGATTATTGTCCCATGAACTATGGTTTAGAGGCAGTGCAGGACTTCTGGTTCCTGGTGGAAAAGAATATGACATGACAGCTACTATTTTTAGTTCTGTTTAAGAATGTTAATTGAAATTTAAACTAGCAATAGGATCCCCAGGCTTTAACAGACTAAGACAAACGTAAGATGCAGCGTCAAAGTATAAAGGCTCGACCTAGGATAACATGCAGGAAGGGAAAGTGACAGTGGGTAATTATTATTCCCGAGGAGAAAAGAAGAAAACACACTTGTATTAATCTGTATTTCCGCAGTGAACACTAAGAACAGGAGAGAAGAAGAAAAAATGTGAAGTATGATCTTTGTTATTGATTACTTGCATGTATCTCTGGATTCATGAAAATCAGAACAGGGTGCTATTATCCAGAAATCCCAAGTTCAGTGGTCTATCAACACTGGTTTGACATGTGAACTTCATTAAAGAACAAAAAAACCCTCAACCATAAAAAAAAATTTAAAAAAATAAAAATATAGGTACCTGACCATGAACTAGAATAAAATAAAACCCATTCCAGACAGACACATAAGTAACGTGTTGGGGAAGAGGGATACATCTGGTGAGTTAAAAACCAAAGCCAGCAGCCCACAGAGATGGATGCAGCCGAGAGCTGACGACTGAGAGGAGCTGCTGACCAAAGGGGTAAACCATCACTCCTGGTCGTGACCCACAGCTGGGTACCCAACGTGCTCTACTGGCCCTTTGCTTTCTGCCATTGCTTAGGCCCATTATTTTCATTTTAAAGGACTGCCAGAAGAACACACAGGATGGTGGTGGTGTTTGCAGTGTGTGTATCAGCCCAGTGATTACAGGGACCATGAAGAGCATCCAGTTTCAGTGCTGCCTACAGCCAGGCAACTGCCAGCGCGCTGTGCTGCTTTTGGCTGGGACAGGGTTAATTTTCTTAAGAGCAGCTGCTCTGGGCCTGTGTTTTGGATTTGTGCTGGAGCAGTGTTGATGATACAGAGATGTTTTAGCTGTGGGCAAGCAGGGTTTACACTCAGAGCAGCCCGTGGGCTGGGGGTGCACGAGGAGCTGGGACAGCTGCCCCCAAGGGACCCCAGGGATACTCCAGCCCGTGTGGTGTCATGCCCAGCACACAAAGGGAGGGCAGGAGGAGAGGGGAGGTGGGGACTGACTGTTTGGGGGCTGACTCAGCACTGGGTGGTTGGTGGTGAGCAATCATTTTCATAGAACCACGGAACCACAGAATGGTTTGGCTCGGAAGGGACCTTAAAGGTAATCTAATTCCAACGCCCCTGCTGTGGGCAGGGACACCTTTCTCGTGCCCAAGGTGCTCAGGGCTCCATCCAGCCTGACCTCATTTGCATCACTTGTCTGTCTTGGGGTTTGGTTCTCTCTCTTTGTTATTTCCCTTTTATTTACTATTATTATTGTCATTGTTATCACTTCATTCCAATTGCTAAACTGTCTTTATCTTGGCTCAGGAGCCTTCTCACTGTCACCCTTCCAGTTCTCCCTCCCATCCTGCTGGGGTGGAGTTAGTGAGCAGCTGGCTGGTGCTTAGCTGCCACCTGGGTTTAAACCACGACACTTGCACATCTGGCCTCCCCTCTTGTTAGCTCTTAAAAAAACTCCAATAAAATATAGTTGAGGTTAGCAGTCATTCTTGTTGTTTGAATTGGTCAGCCTTTAGAAAGACTGCAAAATGAACTGGACCAGAAAGATAAAAGAAAAGCAGGTACGACTCTGTGGAACAGTGTTGAATAGCATTTATCTGGGAAGACTGTTTCCTAGTAGTTTTTATTTCCGTTTTTGAGTACATATTTTTTATAAATCATCTTGTGTGTTACAGTTTCTTAGCTGGTATTTCATTTAGCACTTAGATTTTGTAGAACCTTTTTACCACGTGTTTTTTAATGCCAAGAGCCTCCTTCCTGCCCCTGGCAATTAGCACTGATGTGCACCAGGGACAGGCTAGGTGTGGAAGGTTTGGTTCTGAATGGGGATACAGTAAACTATTAGTTACAGACCTTTAAGACTCGTGTTAACTTCCATTGATACCGGGCTGAGCTCAAGGGAACCCGAAAAAAACCTTTTCAACCTAACCATAGACTTCCACAAAATGCTGTGCACAAAACGCATCAGATCTCTCTATTTTTCACCAGTGATTCCTCGCATATCAATTCAACTTAAACAACATTTTTGATTAACTGCTCTAATTCGTATTAAAAGACTTAGTGGTCATTTTCATTAAGGCCTACGGGAGTTTCATATACATATATACACATAAAAATATAAATATCATACAACTCAGGTAATGCAGGAGCCAGAAACTTTACTTTAAGAGTATTTATCTCAAAAACAGCTGGCCACCTTAAGATGTTTTAATGCTGAGATTTCCCAAGGACACTGAGACTCCAGTCAAGTGAAATCTGAAGTGAATTCTGGGTTGCAGATAGATTGGTCCACTGAGGAAAATTACTCAATAAAACCACCGTATATGGATTACCAGTTTCTGAACTTCACTGGCATTTTCAGCTTGAGAGATTTAAGGTTGCTAATATTGTACTGAATTATCAAAGTGGGATGATTATAAAGCATGTACATGACTGGTTTTAATATTGTCGCTTCAACTTTGGTGTTGCCTTGCAAAACATCTGTATTATCTGAGTTTACAGCAGTGCAAAACAACCACTACAATTATCTTGTTTTCAAAGCTAAAATATATTTCCTTTTTTACAGACAAAATAAGTGTGATAAGAGTGAGGATAATGTTTAGTTCTATAGATTATATCAGACTATTTTATGCCAGTGGGTTTGCTACACAGTAACACATGGGTTAGGGTATAAAACCATGAGTCAAATCCGGTTTATTTCACCACAGTTCCCTTTTCTTGAAATACAAATCTCTTTTTTGTTTCCTTTAAAATTTACCTATACTGCATATTCTGCCGTAGGAGCAGAAAGGAGACAAAGAACAACACATTTGTTGCTTTATGCCAGTCTTTTATTTCTTTTAACTCATGTTGATGGATGTTATCACTAAATTCAGACATCAGGTTAGCTATCTGACTTCATAAGTGTGTGTGTATAACAATATATACCCACATAGATGCATCAAATATTCAAAAGTGCATAGAGACAAACACAATAAAAACTGTAACAGTGTTATACAGTAAATATGTGCTATTTTTATTGCATGTAAACATTTCTGCTATTTCAGAAGCCATATTCTTTAAAAAGGCATTGAATTACTTAATACAGGAGTGGCATTTTCTGAGTTGGTGTATTTTACAATGTTATAATGGGCACTAGGTGTAAGCAGCCATAATATTTGGAATCACTGATATGCTGGTTGCTAGTGGTTTGCAGTGATTATTGTTTGTATTATGCTAGCACTGGAAGGTTCTAACCAGGAGTGGCCCTTATTATACCAGCCTGTATTCATAAAAATTATAAGAGCGAGTCAGTCCCTACCCTGAGAAGCACATTGTTAACACGTAGGTTAGAAGGAAAAAGAGGAAACACAGGTAGGAAATTATTTGCCTGAGGGGATTGAAAACAGGAAGGGGAGAAATTCCAAGGTTAACAGGCTGCCTGTCCACGGTGTATCCTATCCTGCCCTTCAAGCAACAATTCCTCTTTCAGTAATTTGGGTTTTTTCAGACCCATTTTAGCCCGTGTGCCCTTGCAGATGGATTCACGGGCAAGGGGGAGCGCAGAGCCTGCAGCCGTGCAGGTGATGAGCTGGGCAAAGATTAGAAACTCTGATCCCCTCAGCATTGCAAGGGTTTCACAGAGACACAAACCCAGCGCAAAACAGGCAAAAAGTGCACTGAAATGACCAGAAAACTTCGAGACACAGTGCTTAAGAAAATGATGCATAATGAAAGGGTGGGAGGTGTCAGGTGAACCCGTGGTTCAAAGCTGGCCACCCACCTGATTAACTAGGAGGCTTTAGTCCCTGTCCAAGAGTATAACTACTTCTAGAGGGTAAAACAAGTGCTATTTTTGGCAGGCTTTAGTCCTCGCTCTAAATCAGGCAGATCAAAATCTGGAACACGGTTGTCCCATGGAAGCAACACATAGTTTCCCAGATATTCTGTGCTTCTATTGTATTTTAACCATCAATTCCATCCTTCACCCAAAGAAAGGCCCATCAAAATGTGGTATGATTATGGAAATGTGCACAAAATGTGTTGCATATATAGATATAGATATAGAAATAGAAAATTGCAGGTAGATATAGATATAAATATAGGAAATTGTTATTTTTCTGTACAGAAACTCCTGTTTGTAAATCAGCTCCTCTCAGTGCATCTCTGTGAATATTTATTTTCAGGTTTTCGGAAGTTTGTCTTGATCTCCCCAACACCAACCCACTAGTGATTCAGCCAGCAGATTTTTTTTCCCCTGAACAGTTCTGTGGCTGTTCTTAGATTAAAGACAAATAAAATGCAATATTTCTGGTGTCTTATTCTTTATGCTACAGTGGCTCTCCCTCCCTCCAGTTCGCGCAAGTTAGTTTTAAAATGAGATTGGAAAAAAATCTAGTGGGTAATCAGAAAGATGGTGCTTGTGATAGCAAAGTGCAGAGAAACGAACAGATTCTCAGAGCAGTGGCAGAGACAGAGTAGATCCCGCTTCAAACAAGGGTGAAAAGTTCAAGCATTTCCTGAAATGATGCAAAGAAAATGTGCTTCAAATGAATGGGAATTTTCTTATCCATTTGCACATTGGTTGGGCAACAACACCATTGTTGACTGAGAGAAAAGGTCAGAACTCTCCCTCCTCACACCGGGGGTCATGAGAATGATTTTGTCAGTGCCAGTCACCGGTGGGTCTAAAGGACTATTTCTCCAAGAACTCTGTTAATACACTTTTAGAACAACATACAGTTCTCTGCAGAACTTTACGTGCTCAGGGAGCTTTTTGCATGGTTGCAAAGAGGAGATCTACTGACTAGATACAAAGTGTGCTAGAAAATATTTTCAGTTCTTTAGAAAGTTTTCTTTTTGCGCTGACTTTGACGATCTCCTTATCAAGAATTTTAACTGTGTTAGGAAAATAGTATAATGAGGAACTCGAAAGCCTATCATTACAAAAATTGCAAGTATTAGCAAGATATAGGCAATAAATGCTAGGCTAATAAATGAATTTTTATGTCAGCTTTAGTTAGATGCCTTTCTCCAACCAAGCATAGAAAATAGTTGTTTTTTGCTTTTAGCATCACAGATGGTAATATAAGAGAGCGAAATTATTGAAATATTTTAATATAAAACAAGCCACTAGTAAGACCAACAAGGTCAGGAATAAGAGCTCCTCAGGTTATTGAGGCAACTAGTTGTTCTTTCCTTGGGAATAGGATGATAACCCGTACATAAAAATACTGCATGAACTGACCTAAAAGGCTCAAAGAAATCCAAAGACTGTTGGGTTAAAAGACCCTTATTACCATGAACACACAGTGCTTTCATTTTTGGATCATTCTCAATATCACAAACCTCCAAATATTTTGACTTTTGTTGGGCTTAAATGACTGTACAATTACTTGGGAACATACTTGACCTTATGTGAATGACCAGAAACTCTTGTATTTACAAATAGAAATATCAAATTATGAGGACAGCCACACAGGGCATTGGCTCACATGAGAACCAGGAAATGCATGAAATCCAAATAAAGGCACAAGGGAGAAACAGTCCAATCCTTTTTTTTTTTTTCTTTTTTATTTGTTTGTGGTTTGGAGAGGTTTGTTGTTGTTGTTGTTTGGGTTTTTTTAAGGGATTGGGGTGGGTCTAGGACAAGCATTCTCATTTGGTCTTCTGCTAATCCAAGTAATTTGCCTACCTTGCTAAATGATTTTACTAAAATCTTAGGGCACTTACTGAAAATGTAAAGATGACAAAAGGAAAGAAGAGACTTGTCTGAATTATTTCATTACAGATTTATAATTTTAGCATACTTCTCCAGGTTGTTTTAATGATTTTCACGGCCATCAGTGTAACTGCTGCCTCACACATATCTTTGCATCTCTGTTCCTGCACTTCCTTACTGCATTTGCTGTCCAAAAGGAAAGCTGATGTAATGTCACATTACGCTCTAAGTGAAACCCAGGGAACATCAGAGCTGCTGTAGCCATCTTCTATAACTGCACACTTGCTATGATTTAAAAAATGACAGCTATTTGATCTGAATTGCTTCCTGTTGCTTTACAAAACAAATATTTTGTAAAGATAGAAGGCTTTGAAATGTCCACGGAAACTTTCTGAACATGGATATTTTAATGATTAGGAAAATCCTTTATTCTTCCTTTGCTTTTTCCACTACGGAGGTTTTGAGAGCTCTGTAGTGCTCAAATACCATAAACATGCAGTAAACACAGGCAGACCTCTCACAAACTGAGCCTAGCTGCCTTTTACTGGCTCTTTAGCTTTGATAAAAACAGTATAAGTACACAAAAGCTGTATTTGTACCCAGAAATTGCATAAAAACATTTTATTTTCCTATTACTGGGGGAAAAAACAAACAAACAAACAAACAAACAAAAAAATGTAGAGACAATTCTTTTTTTTTTTCCTGTTGTGAGATCTTATTGCATATTTTTACTTTTAAATGTCTACTATAATTGACAAGATCACTGAAATTTGAAGAGCACCCAAATATTCAGGAAACTGCCAGGTGTTTTAAGCAGCAGACTTAAATCCTTTTCATTCTTCATCAGTCACTAAGTACAAAATTCTGTCATTTTCTGCTCATGTGACTGTAGAAGGTTGGTTGTTTGGCCTGATACGTGTATGTATGCACCACTTTTTTTATTCCAGAAGCTCTCATCTTAAAAATGTTTGGAAAAAGTGGATCATTGACTAATGCCCTCCCCGAAATCCCGGAGGCAACGCGTGAAATGCCCCCTGACAACTCCCTCATCTCTCCCCGGGCCCTCTGTGAAGACAATGAAAGATGAGATGGTACAGAATGGGTTTTATTTGGCCAGTCTCAAGCTTGCCTAATAGGCAGAATGTTGTGTTCCAAACTAAGTCTTTTGAGGTTATAATCGTTGTACAATGATTTAGGAGACACTAGATGGTTTCACAGTTGCTGGAAACAGCACCACCATTTTTGGGATAAAATCCGGCTATGAACAAGTATCTACAGTGCACATCTGTCACCGTTGTGTTGCAAAGGCTCTGTCTTGAGTTTATTTCAGTGGTTGGCAGAACTGAGACCTACTATAGCAGATATCTTTTAAAATATTAATACTGGAGAAGATTGTGTGCTTTGCTCTACAGGTACACGAGAGAGAGGGGAGCAATGTTTCTCTACTCTACAGTCTATCTGGCCAGTTAGTAGAAAGCAAAGAGTACAGAGCACTCATTTCTAGGGCATTTAAGAGTTTATACTCTCTCAGTGGCTTGGAATGGGTCAGTATAATTAGATATGTCAATGTGCAATAAAGGACATTAAAACCCACAGCACTTGCCACCCCAGCCCACAGGGTCCTTTGGGTAATTTAGTTCCTGGGATTCTTCCAGATCAAAAGGTAGAGAATTCATTCTCTGAATGAGCATGTTAATGGGGCAGCTTTCTTGTTAGCTCTCCTTCTTAGTAAATCCATACTTGTGGTACCAGAGTGTTCTTAAAACAGATTATCAGGGGACCTAAAACTGATTCGCTCAGGTGATACTTTTGCCATCGCTTTAAAGGGCATATGAAAATCTCTTGTGGCTCTAAGAAAAGCTCAGCCTGTGAAATATGCAAGAGGGTTAAATATTTGGACTGTCTCTGGGTGTCTCTGTACACACAAAGTGAACAGTTTTCTCTTTGGACCCGTCAATACTAAAACTTCACCAGTTTCTTCAGCAATCTCTGAACCCGGTCCCGGTGGACGGGGAAGGGCAGGGCTGTACAAAACTTTGTCTGATGCAGCTTTAGAAAATACATTTTTAAAAAGTGTTTCTGATTTGAGATTTCCTTTGTGGTGAACGGGCAAAAGCCACATCTGCACCAACGCACACGTCCACTCTGTGCACACAAAGGAGCACACGGTAACTCTCCTAATGGCAGCTCACAGCCTACTTCTTCCCAAGAAAACTTAGGGGTCTTCCTCTCCACCAGGAGCTGTCTAATTATGTAAAGGAAAAGTGATTAACTGATTATGATGAATAAATTAATCTCTGAGGACTTGTATGTATTCAGACATTTCTAATTAGTGTGGTTTTCATGAAGAAATTCAAGGCAGTCCTCTGCTCCTATTAGTAATGATTAACAGAACAATAAGTAATTTTTGGCAGCTCCTTGCAAAATTATTAGAATTAACATGGGATTAAGGATTTGTGAAAAATTTGTCGCTGATTAATGATGTGAGACTGACAAGTACCACAGACTGCCCTGGAAAAACACCCATATCTAATGATTTCAGCAAGCAACAATGGAGCAGGTAAATACAGGGAGTTCCTATCACCTGTGCCAGAAACGTTGATTCCCCTTTCAAGTTCCCTACTCCTTACTTTTTCCTGATGAGGATTGCCAGTTATTGCATGCAAGAACAGTATGATTCTGTTCCTGTATCTCAGGATATTTCACAGTGTTTTTTCAGCAATATTTATGAATACATTACCTACCAAATAATTTTGGCAGTTCATTGCTTGCTTTTTTCTTTGAAATGCCCTTTATTGCAAGAATTATGCCTTCATTGATTACTGATCTTTGTACGCAGCCTTTCAAAATAAAAATCAGTGTTTATGAACAGTAATTTGAATTTTGATTACTTGGTCATGGAGACAGGCCTGAGCAGATTAGTTAAAGCAGATGTGAGATGGCTGTGGAAAAAAAAAAACCCAGATATAATTCCAGGATGCATCAAGACAGCTATTTCTGCCAAACAAGAACATCCCTCTGCACAAAGCACTCATTCATGGTGTTCTGAAAGTATTCATAATATCAGTAAAGAAACATGAATTTAAACTAAAATAGGCATAAAGAAGAACTAATAGCTGCCTGGGGAAAAAGAGAACCCATGAGAGGAGATTGATGGCACGTCTATCCAGGAAAATGAAGTACAATGGAGACAGTCTCTGTCTACCTCTATCCAGGCTGACACTTTTACACATCATGATGCAGTTCCATCTAGGGGTAATAACTTGGATCTGAAAAGGTAGTATTACATGGTATTTTATCTGAACTAGGCAGCCTGCTCTGAGAAGGCTTCATTAACCCGTCCAGAGCACTGTGTGGCTGCTCTGGTTCCAGGTCAGGGGCAGTTCAAACTGTGCCTGGTCAGAGGGTCTGCAGGACCCTGTAAGAGATGCAGACACCTGGGGGATCATCCCTGGCTTTGGGAAAGGAAGGGGAGATCCACAGAGCTATTTCTCTGAATGAGTAAACCAGAAAGGTGGATGGTAGGAGGAGTTATTTCCACTAAAGGACGTCAGCAACAGAGAAATAGGGAGGCCTATAACCTTCTGAATTGGGGATCTGCTTCCTACTAGCAGTAGTAAAGGAAAAATATCTACATTTCAGAGGGAACGTGATCCATTTACAAATGGGATTCAATCACATTAATGCCTGAAATGAGAGGCTGCACAGGATGATCTGGGGCATCTCTTTTAAGTCCTTCAGTGACCACAGTGTGTGCTCTGTTAATAGAAGTCAGCTATAGACAGATATGTGCCTCACTAAACCCTCCAATTAGGCCAAAATGTACACTGTATGTTAGCTTTTTGCTGTCAGCTGTAGTCCTCTGAATGTGCTCTGAGTAACAGGAACATGCTGAATGGATTTATGTGTTTCCTAATGCGAAAAAATGTTGGTTTACAAGGAAGAGTGTTCACTTTTTGTCACCCATTGTCACGACATTAGGTGGACAATTCACAAAAAGCACATATTTAGAAAATGTTACAACCATTCTAAAAAAATTCGTAAGACTCCAAAAGTTGAAATTTGGAAGAGAGTTAAAAGCAAACCACTACTCAGGCAGCTTAATTGCCATAAAAGCGTTAGTTAGCTCTAGTTTAGAGAATCCCTCATCAATACCTGGGTGACATCCAGAATTACACCAAAATTCATCACTCAATGCTCAATATCTGAGCTGTGTTCTCACTCTCTGTCTTGTTCTGTCTCATTTTGCCTGGATGAAAAATGAACAAATCGTGTCTATATATTTATTTATTTTAATGAACAGTGTATGGAGACAGTTGTGAACCCCTGGTTTTCTTTATGCATAACTTTCTGCTCACTTTCCACCCACACGTATAAAAGCTTTTTCAGGAGGCTGAATGCAATGTGTTGGAAGACATTTTTGTCAAAGCAAAGAAGCCATGCAGAAATGCCAGCAAGTGAAAAAGCATCCCTACTGGAAGTTACACCTTCTTTCCCCCTCCCCGTTCCTGGAGTCAGCAGGACTGCAGCTAATATCCCTCTGTTTCCCCAATAACAGTAATTTTCACTATAATCAATGATGATGTCACAAAGCAGGAATTATGACTTCAAGCAGGGAATAAACTGGGAAGCTGGATTCCTTTAAAACAAACACCCAGTTCTCATGCAAATGTCTTCAGTTACGAAGGAGAAAAAAGCATCCAGTGCAAATGGATTTGTTTCTAAAGAGATTATTTTTCAAAGTTTTCTGTGAGGAAAGAGCTTCTTTCCAAAGTCTACAGCTGTGTAGTAGTGGGTGGCATCGTTTCAAATATCTGCTGCTGGAAATCCACAGTCCAGGCAGAACTCTGGCCTGCACAAATGATTGGTGCTGAATGAGTGGTCAGCACGGAGGGCCTCTCCCTTTGGATGTGAAATGTTTTTGTTCAGAGCCTTTCATTTCAAGAATTTATTATTTTCCAGAATAAACCGTTCTCTCCATTGAAATTGCTCATACATATTCTCACACTGAAGGCGATTGTGTGTGCTTGTGTGGGTATGTATATGTAAATGGTGGCAAAATGTGTATTCACTCATTTATAAATTTACTGAAGCAGGATGAAGTAGTGCTCTCATTTGCTGTCATTTTGCAGACACTTAATTTGCACTCAAATGCCTCAAAAATGTCTTCACTTGGAATCTGCGAGGCTGGAGTGAATTCAGCTTGAAAACAATGTACTAAAGGACAAATAAAGATCTGAGCTTTTAAGCACACAGTGACAAAGCATCATTAGTGAGGAAATTGTAGGACTTCCCCAAATTAGGTTTGCTGTAAGCACATATTTATAAATAGCCTGCTTTTGAATTTTGCTTTACGAGAGTGTTGTTCCTATTTAATTAAGAAGTCTAGAAATGTATTTACTGCAAACGACACAGCCCATTTTCACGGAGCAGATTCCTTTACCTTCCTCTGACCTAACTGCAGTAGTTGCAAAGCACCGTTATCTTATTTAAGCAGGGCTTGGGGGTCCTGAGCAGAACGTATCCCATCAGCAACGCAAGATAAAGCAGTGGCTGATCTCTCTTCTTCCTCGCAGATTACCTTAACAAAAGTGAAAAAAAAGCCCATCAAACGGAACAACGTTCCCTCCTCCCCAGCCTCAACGCTGCATTTTGACAAGCTCTGGGGCTCGGCGAAGGACATTCCCTTTACGCCATTGACTGCATTGATTTCAACAGACCTTGGCTAAGACATTAAGAGCGAAGAAAGATGCAACTACACAGGGAGGTGATGTCTATAGTAGCACTGACAGGGCAGGACGAGAGACAGCCCTGCTGCCTTGTGATGTCTGCACAAAGCTTGCTGGGACAGCAGTGTGGGAAAGGGGGAAGTTCTTTAGGATTCTGCTGTTGTTTTAATATTGGGATACACACAAGACCAAAAACTGGGCATCCCCTTTCTGACAAACAGTGAGCTTAAAACATGTCCTTTCTATCATACCATACCTTTTGTTCCTGGCTTCAGTCTTTGATAAATTAGAGAAACTAGAGATTTGAGTTTTTCCAAACTGAGAATTTTACTGAAATCTGATGCCCATAGACAAAAAGCTTAACAGTTTGGCTCTGACTAAATAGTATGCAGACTGCATGGATAAATGTATCTGAGTGAGAAACGCTGAACTGGATCACCAGAGGATTGACTTCATGGCATTAATTCAGGATGCATTACTATTTAGTTTTACAATAAGAGAAAACATATTTTAATGACTATAATGAAATTACATGGTCTTTCATTTGGAGAAAACAAATGCATTATTTAGAATTATTAATAAGTGTAGTTAGGAGTGAAATGTTTATTGATGAAAAAAAAAAAAATGGGGACTTGTTAATGTGATGTTGAAACCTGTACTGTCATGTTCTTTCCCGGGAAACTACCATTCCCAGTATATAAACTAGCCTGCAAAAATAGTGTTCTACACTTAATACCAACAAGGTGCCTGTTTGTCAGCATCACTGAGGACAAGAGCGAGCAGTGCCAACATTCCACTTCTTATCAGTTATTGAAAGCAGACATTTTAATGGGTATGGCACTCAGCAGACCTCAAGACTTTCTTTTCATAGCTTTGAATTGCCACCCTATAATTCAGTACTATTAGCCTCCACCTCTTTCATTTTATCATCCACAGGTGAATACATTTGTTGAAAACATGATTTCTAGATGCTTTGTGCAAGTTAAAACTGTCAAAAATACAAAGGAAGAGAGAAATATATGACAGTTATGCAAGTGAAAGGACATTTGTAAAAGTGATTTATATTTCCACTAAATAACAAAGAAGTCCTATCTAAAGGGCAAATCCTGCAGTCCTTGGGAAAAGTATTTTTGTCTACCTCCTAAAGCCCTGATTCAGCAAGGTGATTAACTACATGCCTAAATTTAAGCAAAATAATAGTCTCTATCTTCCTTGGGAGAACTTGAGATTAGGTGGCACATATCTTTAAATGCTGTATTAAATTAAAGTCTATTTTTTTATTATCGTTGATGAGGCTTTGACACATGCTTATTTTTAGGAAAGACGAGGTAACGAGCTCACTGTTACCAACATTAAATGGCAGGTAACCAGCAGAAGGATCCGAACAGCAGAGCTACTAAAAGCTGTGCCTTCTGTGGTCTGCTCAGGGGTTATTATGGGAGGGTTCCTACCAAAGGTATGGTTTGCTGCTTGTTAAAATAATATGAAGATGTGTAAGCCAGTATCTTACCTACCAGTTATCCTCAGACCTGGGACTGGGCTCAGGCAACCAGGCAGAACTGGGATACACTGGAGAGACTTAAACAAACATCTGTGTCATGTCAAGCATTATGTGAAATTTAAACAAACATCGTTGTCACACTGGACCTTTCAACATTAGCACTGATATTTCTGAATTATCTGTTCACAGCCACTACCAAATGTCCCTCCTGCCTTGACTTCGGTCAAAATATCAGAGGAAAGCAACAAAAGGTGAGAACAAACATGGCAGGGGTAAATGAGATGAAAGGCCTAAGCAGTGGTTTGTTTGGTTGAACTTCTAGTTTTTCAGTTTATGGTCCTGTTTTATACACAGAAGGACTCATACATATTTAAAACACATTCTCCTTTTGTTTAATAAAATACTTACTAAAGTTATATTTGCACCACGAGCAAAGTACGGGAAATGGTTTCTATAGCTCTGTTTTGCTAATGGTTAGAAAATAACTCTAAAAAAGCATAATAAATGCTCACAACAGGCAGCACATTATTGAAGTGTTTGTGACTTGATGCTCAACCAGTGAAGGTACAGTACAATGGGTTATTGATGGACACGCATGTGGGAACCACAGGAGTGCCAAGAGAACTCATTGTTATCAGCACTGTATAATATAATGCTGAATGAATTAACTGTGGTGATTGCTTAAAATGTACCTTTTTGTGTAATAGCCCTAATTATCAGCAACCCTTTACAATGAGTGGATAATCGTTTTTAATTCCTTCAGTATCCATTGTAGTAACATTAATCATGATGAGCTCATTTGGCTTTAATGCGAATATAATGTGTGATACGGCAGGAATTCAGCAGAAATTTAGCAGTATGTAAAGCCTGCTTACCACACAGGGTAGTCACAAACTGCCTTCGGACACAACGGGTGTTGCTCAGTTCACCTCTCTCTGGAAATGTCCGAACTGAAACCCGGAGCCTTCTGGAACTCATCTTCAGTGGCTGAACGGGGGCATTGATAGGCTCAGGCGGGGAGCTGGGGGGACACAGGGAACCCGTTCAGCTGGGACTCCATAAACCACAGTTCAGCTGGGACTCCATAAACCCAGTGAGCCCTGTGTGTTGGCACTCCGTGCACCTCTGCAGCTGTTTGCACTCGCAGTGCATGGAGACAAAACTCCTCCCTGGCAGGTGAACCAAGGCGGCAGTTTCTGCATGAGCCTTTGCTGATTGCTCGTGCACAAGGCACCCAGCACCCGTAATTTTCTAAGCCAGCATATCCACAAAGCCATTGGAACTTCCTAGCTAGAATTCTTTACTTATAGTTGGCTTGATACACTTTTTAAAAAATTCTTTACTTCTCCGGATTGATGGAAACCGGGGGTGGCTGATTAATTGCTTTTTACCTGTTATCCCTTGGAAGTGGTGGCTGCACTGGCAAATGTCTTTGAAGTATTAGACTATCCACTTCCACATAGAATTAAAAAAAAAAATGGAAAAAGAAAAAGTGGTGCCAGATGTTACCATACTTTCTTTCCCCACTGGAGATATTTGTCTGGGGCACAACCAACTTCTGATTTTGTGTTATCTGGGACTGGGGAAGAAATAGCCATTCGTTGTTGACCTGAGCTAGTTGTATTGTACACTGGGGGAGATTCAAATTTCCATCTCTACTCTTAAGTTGTTACATGCCCATTCCTTGTGGCTCTTGGAGACGTAAAGTTCCCATCACAATTTATCTGTGCATAAGCATGCAAACAGGCACAAATATAGACCTTGTGTGATTATAGAAGGAGTTTGATGTGATTATTTCTATGCATGGATTAAAAATAAGCTTGCATGAGCATTCAAGAAATTCAACTCAATTTTAGTCAATCTTAAGAGAACAGAAATTTAAAGCTTCATTTATGGAAGTCATAAGTTAGACTCTGCAAATTTTCTAAAGTCGCAGTGCTGGCTCAGATTTTTCTGAACTGTGACAGTGCAAACCGCTGACACCTTTTTTTCCTTTTAATTGTTTATTTTTCAAGCTGTTTCTGGTGAGTGGGCATCAAACCTGCAGTGCTGTGAAAATTTATTCTAACAGAGGATGTGGTTCCTGATAGGTTTAGAAGCTCTACAAAAATCTATACAGCCATACTATTTACCCATTAATAAATGGCTTGTGTTAGCAGTAATGAATTTAGAGGTTTCTGCAACTGCTTTTTCATCATGAGACACTTCTGCAATGTTTGCAAATACACTGACACAAAAATTCAGGATGTAATTCTGTTTCTAAGCGTCCTTATCTTTTCTGGTTTATCTTTTAAGGAACTTGGGACCAGGATTATCTTCGTATTATACCTTGTAGAAAGCCGAAAACTTTATAGATGTTAGAAATGAAACTATCAAGGACAAACTAGCTGTTTAAGGCCTTTGCTTTTCCCTTTGCTTCTAGTTGTGAGAGTGCATGAAAGTTCATCCCCTTTTAGTGCCTTTTTAAGGAATCATGTTATGTCAAAGTCTGCAGCTCTGCCATAATGGAATTTCGAAAGAAAAGGGGATCACTGTATGTTTGCTTGGATCCGCCAGATATTCAGGATTGACCTGGAGGGTACAAGATACAGAGCAAGTGCCTGTTTTAGGCTGCTACTCAGCCATTAAAAGCCCAGATTGGCTTGGGAACAACACATATATGAGAGTGGCTCTCCACAGCAGCTCTAAGGCTGTCTGAACTCGGAGACAACTTCAGGTAGAAAGATGTTTGATCACAATGCACGATTAACTTGTAATGTTATAATTGCCTTTCAAGTGCTGCACTGAAGTTGCCCTTTTTGCTACAGATCAGCCCTTAAACTTCTCCAATAGTCAAGCATCTTTTCACTGACATTATTACTAAACATGAAGGTGCTGTTGATAAAGTTTTGTTTTCCTCCCAGAAAATATGCTGACATGTAGGTAAAACCATTACTACTCTCCCACACCCCAACACAGTAGTATAGGTAAAAAAATAAAGCATTCTCAGAAAAAGGAATTATAGAAGGGAACTGTAACCCATACAATCATTTTAGCCCCGACAGAGTAACTTTTTTCTGTTATGGAAAAAGCTAGTGCTGTATCAGATTGTAAAATGCAGAAGAAAATGAAAAATCTTGATGAAAATAAAGTTCAGAAATAGGAAATAAGATTAGAGGTGACATAATGTTATCACCCATGAGGTCTTCTCCAGGCTGTAAGAAGGAAAAAACCAGCTACTAAGTGTCAGCCATCATATCAGGCCTCTATTTCTTATGGAATTCAAAAATAATTGTCACCTTAGGGCTGCATGCAGCAGGATGCATTATATGTGGGTAGCTATGAACTCTGTTTTTTTGGGCAACTTACAGCTTGTATAGCTTGTTGCCCAAAAGGAAGCTCATGGTCAAACAAATTCACATTGGACATTCTTGATTTTAAGCTGAATAAAATATATCTTTAAAAAGACTTTTAAGAAATCTGGTGCCATCGCAACCCCTGGTAAATCCTTTGAATTAGAACTCCTGCCTGACTTCGTGCACACTAAAAGCCAGCCTTTTTCTTTTCCCCATTTTTGTCACCCACTGTAATCAAACCGGGGCTGCAGCTTTCCATTATGCTTGTCCAAGATTTGAGGTCTTGAGCCTTTTGCAAAGACTTACCGCTGAGTGCAAAATGTGAGATAAGCTGCAAATGTTTGGACATGATGACAACTCAGAGGTCTGATTGATTACTAAAAAGGGGTAAATAGAAGGTGTTATTAAAGGGGGTTTTTGGACGGCAGCCCAAAGGACATTTTAAGAATGTTTTGAGCCATTTCTTTGTGAAGAAATCACCAAATTAACAAGATTATTTCACTACTTGAAGCAGAGATGGAAAAATCTATTTAAACAGCTCAGTTAATGTTTCATGCTTTTTCTTATTCATGATTTATGCTGAAATGGCCAAATTTAGCTCTACCATAACTGACAGCAGCATGAGGACCACAAAGTTTTCTGCTTCCAAGTAAAAGAGATTCACCGAGGTTAAGAGGGACCAAACACAGCTTTACCCTTTGATCATGCCTAGTTTCAAAAGGTTTCCTCATTCATTCTCTTTATTTGGATGACATTTTATTACACTTTTAAAGCAGTCTATACTGCTTTATATAAAGCAAGTTACAATTGGTATCTCACCGAAATCGCCATCAAATTTTAATTTGCACTTAAATGGCCGGGAACAAGGTGTAAGTCCTCGAGTTCTGATCTTTTTTATCATGGAAATCAATGACAAAATTGTCAAGGACATGAAAAGAGCAGGATCATGCATTATGAATTTGTCAGTGATATGTCTTTAAAGGGAAGCTTACGGAGCTGTGGATATTTTTCCATGATGCAATTTAAGAAGATCAGATGATGGTTACCCAAGAGACTAATATGGTTTTGGTGCTACTGAAACCCTGGACCACCAAAGCAGTAGGTCAGCATAATGTCCTGTTTCTGGGAGGGATGTGGGGGGAAAAGAAGCACTAAGGAGCCACCAGAAACTAGTGGCAGGTAGGCACCTCCTAAAACCACTCCAGTAGAAGTCCGTCAGGAGTCTAAAATAAGCAATGGTTATTCATAACTATTCGTACTTTCAGATCTTGTGCAGAAAAAAACCAAGCCAATCAAAACTCCACAATTACTTCTTCATCTCACCACTGAACTGATTAGCTGACTATCACATGTGACTTCACATGTAGCTGAAATATACCCAAAAGAGTCACCGATTTATTGTCACTTCCACTTGGGTGTGAAAGAATAATTTCTGTGATTTCTTTGGGGAATGCTTTCTTTTTTTAAAGGAAGTGTACTGAGGCACAATGAATGTCAAATGCTTCAAAAAGTAAAAGACAGTGTTTAGTGAGAAACTTTCAGCCTTTCAGTTTCCAAGTACAGCAGTCAAAGGGAGACTTTTCTCCCACACTCTATCATTACCCCTTCAGCCCCTCTGACATCTTGACATATCATCATTTCCATGATCTCAAGCATGTATACATTGATTTTTCAATCATTCTCTATTAAACCCAACAAAAGAAATTTAATGATCCAATTGAATCAATCCAGGGGAAATAACTGCTAGTTTCAGTGCCATCAAAAGATTCATGCTATTCCCAAAGTTTTCTCTTTTGTTGTTTTCTCAGCTGAAATAAACAAAATGTAGCTTGTCCCCCCCCCAAAATGAAAAATTGTATTTGGGCAGTGAAATCATCTGTAGCCAGCCTGACCAGGATCCCTGCCAGGGCCAGGGAGGAGAGCACAGCTGAGACGTGTTACCTTCTTGAAGGGCACTTGGGGTTTCCAAGTGGTCTCCAGGTCAGTGAAGGAAGGAGGCAGGACCAGAGCTGACCCTCCTTTAGGGATCAGCACAGAGGACAAAATTCACAATGCCTTCGAGCAGCACAGTTATGGGTGATCTTTGCACTGTGGCACTTAGGGATAAGATGCTTCCTGGGCACTGACACAGGAACAGTGACTTTGTAACACAGATAACATGTACTAATGATTTTTCATACATCACTGGAATGTTGTTCAGAGTTTACCTCTAAATGTGCTGCCTATGGGCATCTTTTGGAAAGACAAAAGCTAACATGCTGTTTGAAGGATCTGTACTTTATAAAGAGGTTAGCAAAGTCATCACTTCAACCCCACAGGGGTGAAAACCTGATAATTTTGTTCCCATATCGGAAGATTATCAGTTCTGTTGGTTCTCACTGAAGATTTCCTCTTTTATCTGCAGAAACCTTTCTGGATTAGTCATGTGCATTGGAACTGAGAGTTTTGGCTTTTGTGACAGTTTGATGAGCAGATGTGTTGGCAGAGCATTTACAAAGAACACCAAGTGGCTGATGGCAAATGTATGCTATTACCTCTGTATGGGTTCAAATAAGAAGTCCCTTCTCTTCCTGTACACTTGGGAAAGAAACAACTGGACATAACTTCCCTCCTCCTTATTATGAATGATACATCTATATAGAAGCAAAGCTCTTGATCTTTGTTTTTGTCCAATCAGGTGGGGTGTAAGGCCACAGCTACACTGAATTCCTTTGCCAAAGATGAGAAGCCTGTGGGTATTTTAATATTGACTTTTTTGACCCCAGACGTTCAGTGAAGTTCAAATTTGTCTTGCAGAAGCTCTGGACAAAAATGATAGGCCTGACATAAGTGGATGTCCCCGAAGGTCAGGAGCTGAATCCTCAGGCACACACACACACAGATGTTTTGTCTTAGGCCATTTATTCTGCCTGTCACTGTCCCAGCTGCCCCTGGACCCTTTACCATACCAGACAGATGAGCTCAAAGCAAGTCTTCGGAGAGATTTCCTCTATCTTTTACAGTGAAAAGCAGACAGACCTTGTAGACAACTGGAGTTTGACTCCCCTTTGTAATTTAGTGACCTTTCACATCACAACAGTGATGATTAAAACTAGGCTGAGGATTAGGTTTGGTTTGAGCCATCTTATAGAATCACAGAACCACTGAATGGTTTGGGAAGAGAACCTTAAGACCATTTGGTTGCAACTCCCGTGCCAGGGGCAGGGACACCTTCCACTAGCCCAGGTTGCTCCAAGCCCCATCCAGCCTGGCCTTGGACACTTCCAGAGATGGGGCAGCCACAGCTTCTCGGGGCAACCTGTGCCAGTGTCTCACCACCCTCACAGTAAAGAATTCTTCCTAGTATCTAATCTAAACCTACTCTCAGTTTGAAGCCATTCTCCTTGTCCTGCTCTTATAAAAAGCCCCTCTCCATCTTTCTTGTCTTGCCTCACTTCAGGTGCTGGAAAGCCCTGAAGCTTTGTCTTCTCCAGGCTGAACAATCCCAATTCTCTCAGCCTTTCCTCGTAGCAGAGGTGCTTCATCCCTCTAATCTTCTTGGTGGCCTGCTCTGGACTTGCTCCAAGAGGTCCATGTTCTTCTCGTGCTGGAGACCCCAGAGCCAGATGCAGTGCTCAAGGTGGGGTTCCACGAGGATGGAGTAGAGAATCTTCCTCTGCCCCAGCTCTAAAGCATGGTCTGGCTCTACCATAGCTGATCTTGTATAAAGTAAGAGAATTGATTTCTAAGCCAAAGGCTGGATCTGAATAAAATGAAAGGTTTACAGTTTTTTGTAGAGTTCCATTAACTCCAAGCAGCTGGAGAACACTGCAGCTTCATAGTCGATCACATCCTGCAGAAATGTTATCTTGGGGAGGTGATTGTGCTAATCCAGTTGCACACATTCAGGGTGTGGGCTGGCATGTTTACAGCAGGAAGTACCAAACTCTGTCCTGTCAGACTCGAGACAAATCCAGCAGTGAAAGAAGGAAGGAAGAGGAATTTCAAAACCCAAAAGAGAGGGTGAAATGTGGGAGCTTTGAAACGAAGGAAAAGATAGTTGGGCCTAAAAGCTTATAAAAAACATGATCTGTATATGAAAAAGTGATGGGAAAGGATTGAGTCTATCAAGCTCTCCCTTTTTTTCTTAGGTATTTTCCAAGCACTGAGTCAAACACTCGTGAAGGTGTTTGGTCTCATTCACAGATGCCTATGGAGACTGTCAAGCAAATAAAAAGTCCATTTTAATGTTAATGTTTCAAATAAGATGATCTTATTATTTGCTAGTTTACAAGACCTTTGCTTTCCTAATCTTATTTTGCATATTTTTGCAATGTGTTGAGTAGTTTCAGAAGCTAGCTGGATACTATTTCCTTCATGCAAGCAGATGCAGTCTTTTATTATATCAATCAATTTATTATATCAATCATGGCTCTCAATGTATTCAGAATTTCTCTATGTTTCATACGAATCAGTCTAAAATAATCAGCAACCTGCCGTGCAATGATTGCAATTAGAGTTGTGCAAATCTTGTCCATTTCGGTTACAGGGCTTTCAGGAGAACACTTTCTTTCAGAAGTACTTTTCTTTTTTAACTGGTTCACTGTTTGAGCCTGTGGGCTAATGTAAAAATAGAATTGCCCGATGACCTTTCATAACATAATTTGAAACTAAACTAATTTATTAGACAAACTCATCAGCACTCAGTGGAACGTCTGTGAAGCACAGCTAATATTCACCACAGTTTTGGTTTTTCTCTCAGTTTTTGCAGCAGCTTCCCCTACATTCACTACGTAATTTTCATATCATCCCAATGATCCAAGAGTCAAGTTGGGGGTTTAACTGTGGAATTTTAGTTTCCTTGACCGCACTTGAAAGCATTTTGAAGTTTTGGAAACAAGTTCATGTACTGCTGTTTCTCTACCTTTACTTTGTGCTTGTCCAGCATCCATAAACAACGTCCTCAGCATGCAAACCACGATCTTTACAGGTATTTGCAGAACAATTTTTGAAGATTACTGAAAGCATAAGGCTACAACCCTTGGTCCCTTCCCTCCAGCTTTAAGAAATGTCAGAATTAAGCATAATGGCACTTCTGAGATGCTCCTGCTGTAGCTGACAGATGCCGAGGTCTGTACGTGATAATGTGTTTATATCAGAGGGAAAGCCAAAGCTGTATCAGACAGAGATTAGGCAGCTCCACAGCTGGACCAGCCGTGCCTGTCTGAGGGCAGAACAATAGACACCTCCAAGCTGCCATGACATTAAGTTGACAGTCTTTATCTGCCATTGTTACTTAAAACATGGGAAAAGTGTTTCTTTGGAAATTCCAAAAGGTACCGGATGTGCTGTAATTCCCAGCCTCCCATTTGTTTGTAAGGCAGGCCTGAAGCAAACTATAGTTCTGAACTACTTAGTTATACACCAGTGACTAGAGAATTGCATACACGTCTCCCAGCCCACTGTGTTCCCTGAAGCATGTCCTTTAGACTATTATGTAGCATTTGGACAATGAATCTTTCCCACCCCTAAAATAAAGGGAAATTCTGAATAGACAATGTTTCAATATAATATTGTTCCATTCTCCAGTGCATAAAGAATAATTTTTTTTTTTTTTTTTTTTTTAAGTACAGCTACAATGGGGTCATTCAACACGTTAAGGAATGACAGACTGTGAAGGCTTTCCAGCCTCAAAGAAAATACAAGTATCTTCTTCTCTTGGATAAAAATAAACTGTTACTTCTCAAGGTCTGTAATCTCTGAAAAAAACAATTTTCTGTCCAGTGGGAATGAAAGTTTAATGCTGCAGACAGTATAGGTGTATTATTCTAAATCATAATATGTTCCAGAATTCCGCAGTTCTTTGCAGCATGGTTGTATTTTAACAAGGAAGGAAAGAAGAAAAAAAAGGTTTTTTTGAACTCCTGTTTCCTGCACTAAGAAAACACGGTTTATTACTCAGACTATTCAGGTTTTAAAATCTTGGATATTGATGTTACTTACTGGAATTTGGACGCATGTGTATGCACCTGTATGCATTTGCATACATAGAACACCTCTGATATTAATTTTACAGCACATCCATAATTCAGAATGAGGTAGTTTTGGACTGTAATGAACTGAAAAATAAATAAATGAGGAAGACTTCAAATGGAATTTGCAGTAACAAAACACATTCTAAAACTGCTGGATCACCACATAGCGAAAGGGAAAAAAAAACATAGGGAAGAACTTCACAATCTCTTGTTATTAATTTGTTTCTTTTAAAATACCGGCTGTACTTTGTCTCTTTTATTTTGCATAACAATAAAATGTGTGAGCAATCACACTACTGGGAGTGCAATTAAGCTTCAGTACAAAAGGGGCTGGAGTCTCAAAACACAATGGAGGTGCTGAAGTAGTGCTGTAAATTCCAGATGAAAGGATAATTGAATGGACCTAGTAACACTCTGAGTCGTAAGCTCCCAAATTTTCTACTGGCCTGTCTTTAGAAATACTGTGCAGAGTACTTCTAAGAGAAGTAAGTGCCTGTCTGAAATGCCTTGAGATTGTGGTGGCAGAAGTGTGTTTCCTTTTCCCCAGTCTCCTTACTTATGCATATCCCAGGATATGTAAATTTAGGAAAAATGTGGCAGCAGTTGAGAGAACTGAGCTTTGCACTGAATAAAATTTAAGGAATAGACAAAAAGTAGCCATACTGTGGTATTTTCCAAATGATCAATCAGTTAACAGAATAAATTAAACCTAGCTAGAACAATTCTAGCCAAATTAGGAACTTACTCCTCCCTATTTAGGAGTGGAAATTGCAAGGGGAAAGAAAAAGTCATTATTGGAAGTAGATGTCCAAATGATAACTAAGGCTCAAGTTTGTATCCTGTAACACAGAACTTTGCTTTAAAAACCTTGAGAATGACAATTAATTATACTGAAAGATTTATAGTTTTTTATTACAGAAACAGTGTTGTTAGCAGTGAGTGCCAGTCATGAGTGGTTTTGGGCTCCATGAAGAGTCTTATCTTTATACCACCTCTCTTTAATCAGTGAATTTAGACAGGATTTTTCATTATTATGAGAGAAGCAGTGTTTCTGAAGGGTCATTCTGTATGGCCAAGCTTAATACACGAGGAGTCTCCCACAATGTCAGACCAGGAGCGACAAAGAATATCCATCCAGAAGTTTACTTGTCATCCAACTGTATGGGAACAAGGCATTTTCTCATCCTGCTGAGAAATAATGCTTCCTACTCGTGCGTTGTTCTCAGAGGTCCATGTGTGACATCGTTCAGAACACAGCAGGCGCTGTTCAGCCAAGAATTTGGAATATGGTTCTGTTAGGGAAATAAGTTTTATATTGTACTCTCAAGAAAGCATTTAAGCTTAGATTTTAAGCACATGGTTTTACTTTGCCCCATTTATTTGACATTAATCACGTAGTTACTGCTTCACTGAATGGGGATGGTATTGCACATATGCTTAAAGTTAAGCATTTGATTAAGTGTTTTGTCACAGCACTTTGCACTGTGCCCTGTAGCACATCTAAAAGACATTTTAGCAGATTCAGAAAGCCCTGGAGAGAGCCCAGTGCTGCAGTGGAGCTGTCATTTCACATTGAATGGAATTTTGCTAATTCAACCCACCCTAACTGAAAGCAATTTTGGGCCTCAGTGTGAGACAGACACAACAAGGCTGCTCTGCATCATCACCGTCCTCATCACCACCACCAATTCGTCATGTGAGTAACTGAGGCAGGTCACAAAGCTGTTCCAGTTAATAAATGATTCGTCCTACTGCAGGTAGCTTTAGTTGTTGTTACATCACAGCAGCACTGCCAGCAGCTCCTATGAGGGAATGGCAAAAATTGTCACGAGGAACAAAATTGTTTTACGTCTCAGCCCGAAGGTATGGAACTGGAAACTCGAAAAGGTGCAGTTATCAGAGGTACTGGTAGATACCACTATTTTTTGAAATGTATTAATTAAAATGACTTGGAATTTTGTTGTTGCTACTTGTTATCAAGAGAACATATGAAGATTGAGTTCTGTAGAAGTCATGCTAAGAATATATCTTATCATAGACAAATCAGTCATGGTAGGTTTGACCTCAGGATGCTTCTGTCAAACGTCACCTTCCTTCTTCCCTGATGAATTTCTTTTCTTCATTTACTTTATTTTTCAAGTGGCTCAATTGTGCATTCACTATGGTTTCAATATAAAATTTGGGGACTGATTTTTCCTTTTTTTTTTTTTTTTTTTTTTTTTTTTTTTGGGGGTGGGGGAGAGCACTTTCTGCCATTTCCAATTGATTGTCTTTTTGTTGTTCCCTGATAATCTGTAGCAAACATTCATTGGGATCAAATTTGCTTCTCCACATATTGAAAGATCGTTTCCCAGACTGACAGGAAAGCCAGAAGCCTCATTACCTTTTCTCACTCTTTCTTTTTGCTATCCCCAGAAGATCACTGATGTATTTCACCCTTACCAAAATCCAATCTGCCCTGGAATAAACCTGCTAAATTCTCCTTGCTTTTGTTCCAAATGCCTCTCCCCAAACCACTTGCCACTGGTCTAGGAAGTCCTTTTTCACAGCTCTGTAATCACCTTCTTTACTCGTCTCCTCAGTTCCAGCTCCTTCTTGTCTTTCACATTTTAATTTTTTAAATTTTCTTTTAGAAGGGGAGAGAAAAACGTTTCTTATAATAGCTCAGTTTTCACCAAAACGTTAAAAAAGTTGCTTATTTATGTGTCTGCCAGTTTTCAGGCACATAGGTCAGGATTTGCTTCCCTGTCGTCCCTGGAGCGAGTGAGCAGAGCAGTGCCACGGGCACGCAGAGAACAAGGCAGACCCTTGGCTTGGCTGCAGAACCTCCCAGCAAAACCTGAGAGGAGAATGGGTTTGGCTTTGTGTCTCCAGCAGCTTTTCTGGTTTAGAAGGGGTTTTTTTTTTGTGTGTCTTGAGCATTTGCTTCTCTCCAGCTTTCACTTCAGAGTTCATTGAACTCCTGTTGCAAAGGTATCTCAGGAAAAAGAGAAAACAGTGGGTCCCCTGGGCTGCAAGGCTTCATCTGCGGTGTGAATCATCGTGCTTGTGCTAATGTCAGGATGTCTTCCGGGCTCAGCTTGAGGTTGAGAGAGTTTTGTTTCTCCACAGTTAGCAAAGCACCTTGCTATGGAGATAAAGAAAGGGGCAGAAACAGAGCACTGAATAACAGCTCTCCATTAAAAACATTTTTTTTCCCTGTGTGTAACCCAAGTATGTAGTAAAAAAAAAAAAAACAACAAAGCAAACAGACAAACAAACACAGCCATAAATAGGAGAGGGGCACCCATTGCCCTTTCTGCCTCCACTGTGAAATTATACCCCCCAGAATTTCATGTATGTCACCTAATGGCCAGCTTAAAAACAGCATCTGCGTACCAATTGGCTTTTGCTTTTTGTGCAGTATTCCAGCTGGGCTGGATGAAGCACGAGCAGGTGAAAATGACTTTTCCAAGGTCATCCTGCATGAACTCAGCTCATACTAAACATTTAGGGCTTGCTTATTCCCAGTCCTTCCCATAAGCCAATGCATCATGTATGCCTGTGGTTAAATCTTTGAAATTGTGTATTATCTTCTGATGATATATTCTTTAAGAAATCCAGTTGTTATGAACTGAAATTATATTTACTGTAAAGGCAATGATCTTGTGACTTTATTTGATATTCAGGTGGGTGTTCACATTTCCATAGGAATTTCATTGTAATTCAGGATCACTTAAATACTAATTAAGTTGTCTCTTCAAGGTTATTTTATTATAATGCTCATACAGTTCATGGCGGGGGGGGTGTGTGTGTTTTTTGTTGTTTTTTGGTTTTTTTCCTTCAAAGTAAAATTTAAGCTTATCTGTCAATCCCAAATTAAAGTCCTAAACCTCAGACTCTGAGGAGTACATACTAAAAATGGAGCAAGCAGCTTTAACTGCTTCGGGGATGGAAGGAGGCAGTGCATCAGCGGAAAATTTTTTGAATGGCACAAGAATCCCCTGAAAAGAGAGAATCCTAAAGTACCCCCCACAAACCCCCCGTGCTAGCTAACCTCTTAGTCTTTTCAGGAGAACTGCAGCATGCCAAGATGAGGTCCAGAAGTGAGCGAAAAACCTTACATAGAGAACCAGCCTCCTCAGACTGACAGGGCATCCTAAGGAGAGTAGTGCTGGGTGTGTTGAAATCAGGAGGTTCAGGGCAGAAGAGGCAGCTCAGGATAAATTCCTCTGCCTTCCCTTGCAGAGGTGTTACAGAGTACCTGAGATCCACTTCGGCCAAGGCACGGGGAATTCTGGAACACCAGAAATCTTCTGGGCCCTTTCCAAAGCTTTTGACCTGCTACACGATGGGGCTTCATGTCATTTATTTTAACATCTGCTTACAGCTCTAATTAGCTGATTTAAGTTTACTGTAGGAGGATATAACTCACAATGCCATGAATATCCTTCTAAGTACTATCTGGGCATTTAGGAAAGTATTTCATGTCAGAAGTTTCTTATTCTAACCAACCTACACTCCATCTATGTGTAATCCTTGTAATAGAAGCATACTTCTTGCAACATTCCACCTCATTTTATTCCTTAGAGGTAGGTGGACTAAATGAACTGGAAAATTTGCAGTATTTTTTGTAAATCAGTTACTTTTTTTTCCCTCATAAGCAAAGCATGGGAGATAGATCAAAGGAGGGAATACAACAACCCTGCAAGTACCTCCCCTCCATTTCATTATCCGCAGAATGGTTTGGTTTGTGATCAGGTCTTTCAGGGGTCCTTGGTTCCTCCTGTGGTCTTCTCTGTTCAGCCTTCAGGCTCAGGTTTTCCCTCTGATGGCGATCTGTTCAAGTCCAGTGGTCAATTTGTGTATTGATTATTCTTGCCCCTTTTTGAGAAAAGTTCTTAATCTCCTCTTCCATTGTTTCCTCCCCTCTACTGATGATTTTACACTGATCAAACCTTTCACCCTGCAGACAAATGGCTCTCTGTGTTTATTAGGACTCCATTCTTCCAAGGGTAAAAATTTGCTGGGTAGGAGATCAAAAGCCATCTTTATGAATATATTTTGGAAATCAGTGCTTCTGAATGCTGTTTCCTGGGTTAGTTAACTTATAAAATCACAAGAATACATGGATAATGGCAACACAGACTCTATACAATCACTAGAAAAAACGTCTTTCAAGCATAGCTGGCCTCCAAAAGCAGCATACTGAAAATTAATAGCAGCTCTTGTCTATGAAACATTTTCTCGTGCCTTCTGCAGTCAATATCACTCTACTCTGAGTAAAACAAAATAAAACAAAACAAAACAAAACCAGGAGCAAATTGAATTAGTTTGAAGGTTTATTTTTAACCTCATGAGACAAGACTTTTCTAGTGGAAGACTGTCTGACTAGCAGTAGAACACGATAGAGGAAAATTTTTTTTTCAAAATAAGGGTGGTCAAGTACTGGAATAGGTTGCCCTGAGAGGTTGTGGAATCTCTGTCCTTGGAGATATTCAAAACTCGGCTGTATATGACCTTGAGCAACCTGGTCTACCTTTGAAGCTTGCTCTAACTTCAAAGCTGGCTCTACTTTGAGAGAGAGGTTGGACCAGATGATCTCCAGAGGTCCCTTACAACTTAAATTATTCTGTTTCTGTGTCAAATGCAGCATTACCTTGTGCAGTCCAAGAAGAGCTTTGTATAACATGAAAGCACAAAATACGTGCTATGTCCACAGCTTCTTAATAGAAAGAACACAGCTTTATAGTGAATCCCTCAGCAGAGCCTTTATTCCAGTGTTTAAATTTCTCTTTGCCTTATTTTTGTCTGTAAAATGGGAATATTATTGTACTTCTGTGAGTGTTTAAATTAAGCAGCAAATGAGTGCAGAGAAGTGATTTGTTTTTCTTTGGAAAAAAAAAAAAGAAACCTGATGTTAAATTTTGTTCTTAAATCCTCTTTTATTAGAGCTACAATTCTATGCACTGGGATTTTTAAAAATGAAGATAATTTGTATTACCTACTTGAGCTTTCAGACGGAATAAAGACATCACAGATGTATTTACAAGCATGAAAGTCTTTGCATTTGCTTGTTTTGTCTCTAGCTTTATGTACTGAGGAATGGTTGGAACCATTTTGAACTTTATCCAGCTGCTATAAAAATGTCACCCTCAGATCATAGTTTTTCCTGAAACTATAGTTTCAAACTTCATAGACCTCTATGTAACTGAAGACTTCTAAGTGGACTTATGAGATAACTAGCAAACATTTTCATAATTAGAAACAACAATTGGCACTGCTTGATATCTGTTCCTTTACTGAGATATTTTCATTTCAGCGCATACCTGTAGTATCATAGTTATGGTTTATTTCCTTTTTTATTAAAGGAAATTTTAGTTTGGAAAGACTGCCTATATTATTATTTCAGGTGGTCAACAAGTATTCAGTCCATGACTCTTCAATTTACCAGTGTGATTTGACGTTAACTTTCTCTGCTTCCAAATTAAAAAGCTAACAGTACGTAGTGACAGTAGGCAACATAAAATGTCTCTGCCAAACTTGGTCAATAATTGCAGAGCATTTCCAGCTATAATTAAAATCTTTCACAGTCTATGTTCATATAACATTCTTTGAGGTTAATTGGGTTTAGATCACTGCAAAATCATTTCCATTTGATATATTTCACTTGTTACAAATTGCACATTAGTTCATTGAAAATGTACGGCGCGTCTCTTCATTTGAAAGTATTTAGAATTGTAAGTTACAGTATCAAACCAGCTAATGCCTGGTTTCTAATAACGTTCAAAAAGAGAAAATAATTTCCATTTTGATGATAATGACACTGCTGAACGCTAGCACGTGACTGTGAAGGACAGACTCCTCCAAGTATTGGGCTTGCCTCATCCAGCCAGCTGTGAAGGTGGGGGACCTGCACCCACTTGAACAAGTCAGAAGTCCTCATTTTACAGGAAGTGAACGCTCAGCACCGGCTGAGTGACTTTCAGGGCAGATTTTCTGGAGCACATGGAGGGGAGCAGGGATATGAAAAGCAAGGGCACTTCAGGAGGAGCCTGCGTTTTGTTGCCCTTGAAACCCCGGACTGACCTGTGTGCTGGAGCTCGGGCCCCTCCAGCACCGAAGGTCGGGATGCTGAGGGCGGTGAATTACGGGAGGTGTTACACACACAGCTGAGGTTCATCCTGTGGGCAGCGTGACCGCTGTAATGGTTTGGAAATCATCATGTTGGAACTCCTGAAAATGTGCTCACACGAAATCCGAGTCATAGTGGGAGTGAGCCACGCTGGCTGAAGGGTCTGATTTGGAAACCAGTCTCCAAATGCTCCCCTCTGAGCCAGCCAGAGACTCCAGAGGGAGGCTCTGGGTCCCCCAGCCCCGAGTCTGTGGGGTGGGCCCACAGCTTTCCACGGGCTGTAGAAGAATTACAGGCAAATTAATATTTCAAACCGATAATTTCAGGAATGTCAGCTCTCATTCCTCTCAACATTCCCAAAGAGTATCAAGGAATAGATCTGCAAGTGAGACGTGTGGCATGCAAAACTAAATTGTGTCAGATTTGTCAGATTTTTATGATTTCTTAGAAATAAATGAACTTTTTGAAAAACATTTTTAACTATAGAAGAGTAAGAATAAAAGTGGTACAAAACCACCATGTGTTCATTCTTTATCCTATACTACTTCTCTGTAATTTTGGTATAATCTGAGGAACTGTAATAAAAGAAATCACGTGAGGCACTTTGAATAGACTGCCCATTCTCCCTCATCTTCTTTTTTAATAGTTAATTATGAATTTCCAATTGTTGTATGAAAATAATAACATTTTAAATGCTTCATTAGCAGGGGGAAATAGCATATATATGGAGCAAAAATGTAATGAAATGTAATATATACTTGAACGAGGACATTAAAAATCTTCTTGGCAAAGGTTGTAAGCAAAATTGGACTGTCCAGAAATGTTCTTTGTTGACAGTTGTCAGACTTCAGAAAAATAATGCACAATAATCCTCTCTTACTGCAGTACCTCACTGCTTCATGTTTTATTCACTCAATTGCAATACAAATTTTATAAAGGAGGACCTTATATTCTGATATAAATTTAAAGTACTCTGGGAATTTGTAAAGCGTGTTGTCATCTCTTGTTTCTGTGAGCTCACAGGACAGTCTCCAGTGCAAGAAGCCAACCTCAGCTCCTGGAGTCTTACCAGAGCCCTAAATCTTGGCCCAAAGACGTTCCTTCCTGGTCCACAGTTCTGTGGGTTCATGTTTAGAGCACGTGTGTACATATATTTAACTATGCACACACATGCTTTTATGTGTGTCCCCGTTTTCTTAGGCTTGACTGGACATTTTGGACTTCAACTCTGCGAATATTTGTAGCAAATTAGTGAGTTATTTAAAATCCTGCCAAAGAAACAATTTAGTTAACAATGAGTGTATAAAGGGATTTGTTTTCCTTCCCCTGATGGCGTGGTCCACCCTCATGGTTTACACTTCCTAAAGCAGCTGCCAAAACTCAGACAGTCTCTGCATATATATTAAGGGTAACTTGTTTTATTTAGGTCCATAACCCAGGCTGAAAACAAAATGGTCACTTAGCATGCAGAGTAATCCTTTCTTTCAGGCTTCATCCCAGTGTCAACAACCAAGTTCCTAGAACCAGTTCGCTTTCAAAACATATTCTGACTAAAGCATTAAACAAAAAATTTCCTGCTATCTTGTACTGCTCTCTCTATAATATCTGCTTCCACACAGAACTTGGGATGAGAAAAATGTAATGTCTAGGTCCACCAGAAAGTAATCATTTTTACTTTATGCTGAAAAAAATACTTTGAAAATTATGCTTAAAAACACCCAGGTTTTTTTACACATAAAAATCAAAATTTTTTACCTTGAAGGCTAGTTAATGATAAGATTTATGATTATTCAAATAAGGAACAGAAAGCTAGTGCCATATATCAAATAAAATGAGTTGTCATTGATGAGAGAATATCTAGTAGAACTACTACAAAGAGGACATTTTTTCATTTTTTTAGTTTATTAGAGGCCTCCAGTTGTCACAAGATAGAAGTGTATCACACAAACCATCTTTAAACATTCCCATGGAAATACACGTGTAATTGAAGGTCATGGATTTTTCTCGGGAAAATATTAACACCAAATTAATTCCAGAATAACCTAAATATCAATACATGAAGCAAATATATTTTCTAGTGTTCAGCTCTTAGAAAAACTGAACATATAACAAAAAAATTCCTCCGTAGCCCCTGCTTTTCACCTGAAATAGGTAAGCTACCTTCTCAGAATGATTCACTGCTGTAATACAGAGAAATTATTTCTGTGCTTTGAAAGGTTCTTTACAATTAATTATTAGTGTTTGGTTTGGGGTTTTATATGCTTATTACCACTAAATAAAAAAATTGCAGACAGGTGGAATTTATACAGACTGTACGACTCAGCTGCAACCACAGAGTAAAGACAAGAGCAGAGATATTACCAATACAAGATGGAGAGCCCTTCCTCAGCCAGAGTCCCTCGGTGAGCTCCTGCCTCCAGAAGAGGAGGTTTCTGTCAGACCAGACATATTCCCTTCCCTGCCTCTTGCTGCCGCAGCCCTGGCTCAGACAAAACGAGCCCAACACAGAAAGGGAAGGGAAGCATTTGAAAGGGGGGTGGGGGGGAAGGGATAATAAAGAAAATGTTTTCTCCCCCTGTTCTGCCAATCCTGCAGCACCTGTGGGTTTTTGAAGAGGAATTTTGAGGAGTTGCTGCGTGGGATGGAGCACTGAGGTCTTGCAGACTGTTGTCTGCCCGCTCTGGGGACACTGGGTCCACCCCAGGAGCAGGGCAGTGCCAGACACTCACAGACCCTGTATCCCTGTTTCCCTGTATCCCTGTACCCCTGTATCCCTGCCTCAGGGCCCATGGTGCTCAGGCAGCCCAGAAGATGGAGCAGTGGCCAAGGCCCATCGGGTACTTTGTTGTTTGCTAACACATTAACTGGATCCCAGAGCATGCCCTGCCTGGGGAACGCTCTTGGCACCCCAAACCCCTTGCAGACCTCCTCGCCCCCTACCCAGGGCAGTTGGACCCACCAGTGTATGCGGCAGAGGAGATTTTTCTATTTCCTCATTTCATCCAAATTGTTCTTGTTCACGGGGACAAAAGTCAACCTCAAACAGGAGGTCGTTCGGCTGCTCTGCGCAGAGGGATTGTGCCATCCTGAGAAGCTTTGGCAGCTGGTAATGAGGGGCTACAAGGACTAAGATCCATGATGTGCAGGGCTTCTTTAGAAAAACAGCCTTCCTAAAGCAGAGGAGCTGAATGGGGTGCTGGAGATGAGGCTGAGGGTTTTATAAATATTCAGAGCCACTGGAAGTGCACGAGAGCACAGGGGATTGTTGTGTGTGCAGAGGATGTCGGCACCCTCAGGCTGCAGTTAGTGCTGAGCTGTGCTTCTGCATCAGCCAGCCCCTCTGATGCCCTGTGACAAGGTTGGTCTTGGGAAGGGGTGATGGATTTGTCCCTGGCCTAGTTATTATATTAATTTAATCATTATTTCACATCAAATTGTTATTATCTCTTTTGTTGTGCGAGCTGCTGTGTGTGTGAGCTGACTGACCCATCACTAGATTACTTTACTTAGCAAACTGTTGGCTGATTACTGCTGGTGGTGTTAAAGAGAATATTTATTTTAAAAAGTATAAATCTTTATATTTTTGGAAGTAATGATGTGGGCAACTCTACACAGGTGCGATAGTGACAATTGCTTCAGATTTATTTGCCCATTTGGCCTTGTACAATGTAGTTTTCATGTGAAACACAAAGTGTTTGAAAGAGTTGTTTCCATTAATTCAGCTTGTCTGTGGATCAGGTTCAAATATGGTTTTAAATACTCAGCATTCCGTGTGTCTGATACGAGATATGAGCAAGTTTGTACATATGTATTTTCTTAAAGTGATATTGCTGTGTAGTAGCTGTGAAGCAGTTTGGCACAGTGAAGCTCCTGCCAGCCAAGGCAGCCTGTCTGCAACAGCTGGATCGGAGGAGTAACAGAGTGTGTCTGAATGAGGGGGGTGTGCAGGCTCAACAAAAGATACACGACTACAAGGATATCTACAGGTTGTGCCTTGATTTCATTCCGTCACTAATATCACCCAGGCTAAAAAAACTGAACTGCATCCAGAAAGAGGTTAGTACCAGTTATAAACTCACAGCTCATTGTGTACTTCTCCAACTAGTACAGATACAACATGAAATAAGATTGGAAGCTGTGGCTAAAGGAATTAGTTGCCTCGGCGTGGAACCCAGTTTATTTAATCAATGTTGTTTCCACTAGAAAAGTGGATTAGTTTTTCTTTAAGACAGAGTTAAAAGTTTTGCAGCTAATTTATTTTAATAAGCATTCAGTCACTGACTGCTGCAGAAAAAGGCTAAACTGTAATGAAGAGCCAGGAAAGAAAGCATGACTTAATTATTTTTCTGGGGTGGATAATGAATAAATTAGCTACGCTGTGGGCTTGCTGTTTGTATAGAATTTATTACTTTTGCTTTAAGAACCATATCATGACAAAGTCAATTTTTCTCCTGACTGCAAACTGATTGATGGGGTAATGTCTGGTTGTGAAAGACTTCCTCTTCATCATTGTGTTGCCAACGTTGGTATCACAAAGTGAGTTTGAAGTTTTCCCGAGTGCATGTTCTCCTACGTAATTACAGATGACAATTATTTTAATTCCCCCTTTTTCTTTTTTTAACAAGCTTTTTAATCACGTAAACTGCAGCGTGAATAACTTAGATGAGACCAAAGATGCACACAGCTTGAAAACTACTTTCTTGGTCCTTAATTTGTTGCCACAATGTCTTCTACGTGAAGAGCTAAATACTGTATTTAGAGTGACAGCAGATGTTTTCATGGGAAGATGAGTATGAACAAAAAGGAACAACTAAAGAATGGCCTTGCAAGTGTTAGAAGGATGAAAATTTTAAGGAGAAATATTAATTTGACATGGCATAGGGAATACAGGTTTGATTCAATTCCCACTAAAGTCAGTGGGAGGCTGCAGTGTAAATGGGAACTGGGTATGGCTGCTAGGGGTAAGAAAAATGGTGACTTGAAAATGAAAAAAAAAAAGAGTGGAATAAATGTCAGAAGGAATAATAGAAATGTGCCGTGTGATTTACTGCACTGTGAATCCTCCCAGCAAAATGAAGCAACACACACAGTAAAGTTAATGAAAATGAGGTTAAAAAAAGCATTAGAAGAAGTATTGTAGAAAACTTCCCTTTGATAAGCAAACTTACTCTTTCTGAGCCCTGTCCTCTTGGGGCTTTTTTTTTTCTTTTCTGTTGACACATACATATGAGACACAGTCTTCAGACATATTTTATTCACTGCTCCTCCTCAATCCAAGATACTAAAAATCCACATTGGAGCTTTATTATCTCTCCAGTAAAGAACTTTCCACTGCATAATTTCAGATTCACCCCGAGAAAAACCCTTTCTTTTAAGTACTCCATTCCTTGGTTTGATGGTCACATTAGCAATGCATCATGCTTTAATTAAAGAAGGGAAAACATTATATAAAGCAGACACTGCTTGTTTTGAATAACCTTATCAGAGGGCTGTTGAGAGCGGGTTTTTGAGGGAAACATTCACCTTGAACCTGCAAAGCAAAAATGGAAAAAGATCAGAGCAGCGGATTTGACTCTGAAAGACACATTACCAAGCTGCTCCTTATTCTGCAGTCAAAGGTCCTTCGTAGTTAAGGGTCAGTAAAGAAAAAAAAGTACAAGGAAAGAGGATGGAACAGATAATCCTGCCTTTTTCCACAGTCCCCAGAGTGCTGTACACTTCTGGGTGTTTATTCATCAGCTGCAGAGGACACTGAGTTCCTATCTGCTTATTTCTACAGAAAGTAATCATCTTTTACTCCTTTATGAATACAAAGCTAAAATCATTATGACTTACTCCTTCAAATGCTGCACTGTCAAGGCGAAAAGCTCTGGGAAAGGTCAGTTTGACTCTTAAGCTGCAGCATTTGCAAGCAGGGTTTGTAGCTTGTGATATTTTCTGTATAAAAGGCTAAATGACACAGCTAAACATTTATGTAATTATTTCTGTGTGTTTGAGTATCTAAGTTAATGACCATGAAAGTCATTCTAATGAGCTTTCTACTGGTAAAGTTATGCACTTTACAAGTTCAGTAAGAAAAACCAAGACACAACAGAGTCTGTATGTTACAATCCTGTTAGATTTCTCTTCTTTCATATAATTTGTTGCTACTCTCAAGGCCCCTCCAGTGCATGTATCATCTTTATTAAAATTAATGTAAAATGACTCACAGAACCTAAATTAATTACAGTGATACATAGTTTTATTCCGTTCTAAGCAAAAATTTAGTCTATTCATGGTTTTTCGTGTTTACAGTGCAACACATCGAAATAAAGACCCCCTTCCCGTCCTCCCCAAAGATGGCACTGCCTACTGCTGGTTTGAAGTAATGATAAGAACTGCAGAATTCTGCCCCTCCACCACTAAAATTCAAGGAGTCAATTGCAGGCTTTGCATCTACAGTTAATAAAATTCATTATTATGTGATACATTTTGACTGGGAGGAAAAATCTCTTCTGAATACAGTACATTAGAGGCTTACCTTCTAATTCTTCAGTAAGGCAAGATCCTATTATTATTATTATTTTTCCAGTGTCAAGGGTATAGCCAAGACAATTCTTCTTCATGTGCAAATGGGAACTCAGGTTGCCTAAAATTATTTCGCTTTCTCTCTGTGGGATTTGCTCACTTGGCTGCTGTAGAACATAAATAAACATACAGACACTGGCTTTAACCTGAGTGTCACAGGAGTTGTGGCAGGAAGGGGCAGACTGCAGGCAGGTGAATTGGCAAGTTCACACCTGGCCTCTTTAGCAAAACGTGTGCGGGAAAACCTGTGTTCCCCAGCCAACAGGCATTCCACTTCCTCACACATACCAGCTCCTCGAGTTTGTCTAGATGTCCCCTGCATTTATAAATACTAGATATTTGTATTAATGTTAATTTTATATAAATATTACATAATTTTCTATTATATTATTGAAGCACATAATAATTAATAATTTATATAAATAATAAATATATAATATTTATAAATATCTAAAGATTGGGGCAACTGATTGGAAAATGAAGTACTAGGACACATATAGGTGTCTAGTCACGCTGAACAACAAAAACCTGCCAACAGTTTAAGAGTAACCTTCGTGAGTATAAAGTAACCCTCACACTTAGCAAATATTTCTTCGAGTATGCAGTTGAAGAAACGTATTAAGGGTGAAAAAGTTTTAACTGCTTTTCAAATAAATTGGAAACACAAAGTCTGCGTGCACCAAATCCATTCTTTCTTGCACGTTTTTGTCGCGCTCTGCCCAGCGATGTCACCGCGGCGAGGCCGTGCGGGAGCTTGGAGTGAGGGGAGAGGACGAAGGCAAATGGCCAGTGACAGCCATGCAGTGCAGCGCCTGATTGCTTTGCCACACGCCCCTGGGGCAGCACACAGCTCTGCTCTCAGCCCCGGGGGGCTCTGCAGCACTCACACTCGTTCAGTCCGCTGCTGTCCAGGCAGGGGAACAGCGGCTGGAAGGAATCCTTTGCTGAGATTATAGTCGCTGGAAATGTTCTGGCACCGCGATTGCTCACCGTTAAAAATTCATCGGCGAGCCCGAGTTACAGATGTGAGTTGTGAATGGCTCAAAAGGAAACAAAACCCCAAAATTTTCACTGTGAGCTGAAGACAAACAGAAAGATTTTTGTCAACATTTTATTCAGAAATATGTGATCCAAACACTTGGTTATTTTTGCTCACACCCTAACAACTGATCCCTAGAAAACTGTGGCTAAGAATTTTCAAGGGATGCCACCACTGCTGCTTGTGCTCTTTTAGAGCTTTGTTTAATTTTCTTTCTTTTTTTTTTTTTGACTGACTTTTTTTAAATTCAAGTGATGTTAGTCTACTCTTTTGTTTAAAACATTCAGTGTAGTCCTGTTGTTTAGGAACAAACTGTTTGCTGTTAGCCTTTATCTTCACCTATGAGAACCTCATGCCTAACCAGTCTCTTGCTCTCACAATTGCTCTTCAGCCTCTGCAATTCTGCATCTCCTCAAGAGGAAATAAAAGAGGTTAGACAAGTAGTCCTGCTGCTTTTTGCACTGCCAGCAGTACACTACAGCAAGTTTTTATTTTTTTAAAGTGATATTCTGGGTGGGATAGACCTGGTTCTTCAAGGCATCAGGCCATGACTACTAACTCTGCATCCTTTGAAAATTCACTGGGTCTCCCCTGGTAGGAAACAGGAGGAAGGGAGTGAAAAGTAAGTTTGAGTATTTCTAGACATTAATATTTGTACCTCCTTTTGTAATTTAGTACGATGCAGGAGCCACAGCAAAGCTCAACCTTAATGAGAAGAAAAAGAAAAAAGTAGAGTATTATAGAGAATTTATTCTTCATTTGAGGAAGATTCTCCATTCTCTTTCCTTTTCTACCCATCCACAGATACCATGGCTTACAGAGTGAAGTCATAAGAGCTGCAGAGAAAACCATTGTGGTTCTTCATTAGAAACACAAACCATGAACCGGTTACTAAGAAAGAAGGGGAACCTTAAAAAAATTCAACATTTTTCTAAGTATAGAAAAAAACAAGTCAAGTTTGACGCCATTTTTTTCTTTTTTGTCTTTTTCCATATTTTTATTTCTCCTGCCCCATAATATACGTGCTGATCAGGATACTAAAACTGCACTATTAAATATGAAAACTGCTTTTGTTGCCACAAAAATATCGTTTTATGAACCGGCGATGTTTTGTGCAGAAAAACATGGGTTTTTTTGATCTGTGGGTCACTGCAGAATAAGGACAAACCACTGCCTGGTAAGAGGTTGAATGTTCAGCACATCTCCAACGTACCTCCTTCCACTCAAGGGGTTTTAACTGTGACATTGGCCACGAGTTTTCTGGGATGAACACGAGTCAATATGAGGACTAGGGATCTTAGAACACTTTCAAGCTGAAGTTTACTTCATCAGCATTAAGATTAGTCATTTTTATAAATGCAAAACAAAACACAGTATGTTGCTTCATCCTATTTTCGTTTAAAAGAAATGTCCACAAACCAACCAACAACTGTTATTATAAAAGGGGGTTTTTTTGCAGTATGACCTTTACCTCCTATCTTGGTGAGTAGATTAAGGAAAGTAAATTTTAGATCTGTATTTGTGTGCATATTGTTTTTATTTTTCCTGGTAGTATAACACTTCTAACAGTAATAGGGTTTGTGATTACATTTTGAGATGCTTCATCTGTTATACTGGCTTCCATTTCTATTAAAAATATATATTTTGGGTGGGGGTTATAGCTTAGCAATGAAACAGTCTTGTAACAGCTTTTTGTTTTTCTTTTTACAGAATGTCCTAGCTTGAGAATTGTACTTTTCTAAACCATATATTTAAAATAATAATTGTCGAACATCTTGTGAATAGCAAAAGTTACCTTCTAGGTACTAGATTTTTAGAAACAAATCTAAACTCAAACAACAGGCTCAATTCTCAAGCAAACAGGGTTGATGAAAGATGCAGATCTCATTTTTAGTGCTCTTCACATCTGACGGTGTGTTCAGTGCTGAGTGGTTAATATTTTACATCAATGTCCACAGTGCCAAAAAATACAGAACACTTTCATATTAGATGTAATTCCAGAAATGTTTGTCACATTACTGTAGCACAAACGTTTCCATTGAGTAAAATAAATTCACTGGCATGAACATTTTTTTGTTTGCACAGAAACTATTCAGACTCTCAAATATCTCTCTGGTGATAAAAACCCCATCTTTCTGAAATATTTGATTTTCAGAAAGGTCGGGTTCTGAAGTTTTCACAACTGACCTGATTTCCACATTTCATAAATTAGTCGAATCCAAATAAAAGTAAGTAATTTTTGAAAAGGAAATGGATGACCAGATTGCTATACTATAGATATATGCATCTACCTACCTATTTATCTATTGAAATGTATGTTGACAAATAGGTGTAAATCTATAAAGAAAAATACATCTAGAAAAAAGTTAGTAATTAATAACTGGTCTGTTATTTACAAGAGATGTGGATATGCATTTTGATTTGAATATGCATTTTATTCCCCGTGTTGTTCAAGGACTGATGATTGAAATAGTTCAATTTGATTTACAATTAAGCCAGAAACATATGAGATTAGAAATGTGATGAACAGCTGAGCAAAACTGACTTTCAGGTGTTTACCAGGGAGACCTGACAGGGGGGTAAAATGAGGTTTGATCTTGTTTTGTGGCGTGGTGAGCACAATCTTCAGGAAAACGATAATGTGCATTTAGCTGGCACCTGAGGTATTGCAGGCATTATTCCCATTTTCTCAGATGAGCAAATGCAGATTTTAGGTCACTGCCCAGAGCTGAGGAAGAGATCTCAGGCAGGGCTGGCACAGACCCCCTGTCCCATGACGTCCCAGCCCAGCAGCAGGACCGCGCCTGCTCTCGCTGCCGTGCAGGGGCTCTGCAGCCACAGCCAGGGAACGTGGGGTTTTGCTTCTTGACCACGTATTTTGTACAAGGAGGGGCCCTACAAGGCTCTCAAGGGGGTGCCCTGTGGATGCCTTCTGTGTCAGAAGGGCTATAGCCATGCTCCACACTCGGGGCCGCATTTATTACCCGTTACTCCTTTCGGATCAACACGGTCTCAGAGAAGGACCTGGGTTAGGGTTCATTTTGCTGTGCCCAGCTTTTTCTTTCCACCAGCATTAGCCTGTTCTCCCCAGCAGTCGGCCCATTGTATGCCTCACTCCAAAAGGTCCAACTGCCTCCATAAAAGCCAGCAGGAGCCTGGGCACCTTGCTCAGGGCAGGGAGCAGATGCCTGACTGTTATGTGCTGCCGTTTTCACAGTTGTGGCACACGAGTGCCCTGGTAGATCTGGCTGCTCATGATTAATTTAGCTCTACTCCACTGCTTATTTAATAAAGATTTTATTATGAACAGAAGGAATCAGATTTAGAAATTAGGCTTTTTCCTGTGACAATCTGTGTGTTCATAGAAAAAATCCTGGAGACAAAACCGGACAAAGGAAAAAAGCAATGTCCTTACACTTAGCATACGTGCACTGCACAGCCCATTTTCCCACATCTCTTTGACCATTAAAACATTTTAATGAATTATACATAGAGTAGTGAAATCATTTTAGCATCTCCAGTAGAACTAGCCCTCCAGCAAAGAGTAGCAATGGAGCTTCTCTTGCTTCATAGCATTGCATACAAACAATCCAGACAGGAATGCTTAGAAATGTGGAACGTGCAGTGTCTAGTTCCATATGTATTCAGTTCAGATTTTGAAAACAGAAGATGCAAAGTGGAAGTGTGTTTGCAAATAAACTCATGTTCACTATGAAAATAATCTAATAGCACGGATTCCTATCATTAGTGCCAAGTGAGGATACCTATAAATCCATGGGATTCAATCCATTCACATGGATCAAGAACAAAGAAGTTAATTGTTGATACAAAATAAGCAGAAGCTCCTAGCAGCTTTTCTCTTGTACCTCATTAAGCCCTGAGCAGACTGCACAGTCATGAGGCAGAGCTGGGGGAGCCCATGTTCTGTGTAGCCTGGTGAAGTGCTGCTCGGTGCAGGTGATGCCCCTGCTCAGGTGAACCCCTCCATCCCTGTGGTGCTGCTGCCAGAGGCCCCAGGCAGGGGGCACGGGGAGCAGGGCCATGGGATGGAAGCCTGTTCTCTCCTGTGTTTGGTCAGGAAGGCATTCCTGCACCAAATGACTCTTGAGCACGTGTTCAGGTTCTGCTGGGACACAAGGAGCAGGAAATGTGTGCAGGAGTGTTTTCCTGAGCAGAACCCAAACCTGAGGAGGTCGTAGGTGAAATCTTTTCCTGCTGCACTGTTCTGCTTGCATCACTATTGCAGCTGCCTCCCCAAGGCAGTGGAGTGTCCTTCCAGGTCTCCAGCAAAATGCTGTCTTTTCCAGGTTTCCTCTGAGACCTGAAGGAAGACTGAACTTCAGCCAAAAAGAGTAGAAGGGAAGTTTCAACCAAGTGAAATAAATTCCAGTGTTAAGTAAGGTTAATCCTTTTCCATAATTTTAGTGGTATCCCCCTGCCTAAGTGTCTATAACTTCAGCACAAAGTAAGATGGGGCCAACTATTTACTTGCATGCTATATTACCTAAATAAAGTAAATGTGGTAGGAATTTTATCTTATTTATATGTCTTTCAGTTGAAATACTGTAGCACTGAATGGGATGCTCTCACAGATTGCATTTTGCTCACAACTCGTTTAGCCCAAGAGAAATTTATTTCCATTTGTAAAAACTATTTGGGTTATTTGGGTTATTAATGGACAAGCCATTCTGAATGGCTTGATTTACAAAATCCCCTAACCTGACTACATACAATCCACATAATGCACTGTGTGGCCACAAGGCTCCTGTGTCCTGCATCAGTTAGGGAGCAGCAGGTCACCACAGAAAACACAGTTCCAATGTCACTGACCTGGCTCTTTAAAATCTTCCATTGATTTTTCAAAGGTGGAATAAAAATAAAGAACCTAAGGGAGGAGATTTTTAAAAAATAGCAGCAGACTTCTCTGCACATCCCAATGCAAAATGAATTGTTTTATCTAGAGGGGTTGTAATTACAGTCTTGTTTGCTCCTGCTGTATTTGGAGAAAGGAGTAATGAAGTACTATTTCATCTTCTGATCACCCATCTCCCAAATAATCTTAGAGAAAGTCTTTCGGAGTGCACTTGTCATTAAAGAAGCAGAACTGAGCAATGGCTATTTATCACAGCATGTGTGCTTCCATTTGCTGCAGCATTTGTAGTATTTCTCAGCCTCGAAGAGGAAACAATAAGCATTGCCAGATATTTACCTGCTGTAGATGATTTAATGTCCAGTTTTTAGTGTCCTCTGTTGACTGTGCTCTGCAGTGTTTCATCACCACGGTCCTGGCTGGAGTTAACATACAACACAGAAGTTCAAAATGTGTTAGGGCTGCATTGGATCATTGCACTAGAACTATCATTTGTCTTACATTGCAAGCAAGGGAGAAAATAGAAAGGATTAAACAACTATTTTCTTCAAAGAACCTCCAATGTTTTCTGTAAAAACTGGCAAAATTACCCATGCCTATAACGATCAAATGCTATACTTATTTGATCAAAATAATTATAGGAAAACATGACATTTAAAGTTGAAATTGTTTCAAGCACCACTTTCAAAAAGTATTATATTAAAGACAAATCAATACTCGTTCTACTGTCTTCAGGCAAGATCTTCAAAACCTGAGATAATTGAGTATTTGAAGAACCACAAATCACGTATTGATCTGAAGAATTTAGATACAGCACTGAAGAGAATGTGTTCCCATAAAAAACTGCCGTGTGTTGACACAACCGCTGTCTATTTTTATTTTTCTCAGCAAGTTTAGGGCTCATCTGCCAGCTACAGAATTGTGCAGCCAGTGGCACCGATAATACTGTGAAAGGCAGAAAATTCATGAACTTATTTTCCATATTTTGTTGTCGATGTACACACAGTAATAATGAAGACTGGCTAATGTGTTGTTCACTGAATTAGGGCATAACAGAGAAAGACGTGGTAGAAACATGCTGCAGCTTCCCTTATAACTGCCCAAAGGTGACAGGGAGAGAACAGAACTAAAAAGAGCATTGCATTGCAGTGAACAACCTCACTTTTGGCCTTCTGTTGCACGGCACTCTTTTTTTCTCAATATCTGAATTCAATTCTATACATGTCTGGCTAAAATCCTATTGCTTCAGCTTCACTCGTTAATTTACTGCTGCTTTTCAGTTTTGTCATATCATACACAAGTTTCAAATTATTCATTAGGTTTAGTGAGCACATATTGAGTGGTTAAAGATGGCTTAACAGATTATATTTTAGACAAATTGGGTATGCTATTTAATAGATTTGTAAAGCCTCATTTGAAAACCAACCAGACCCACATATTCTCTGTATAAAGGCAAGAAGGCAAACCAACAAAACATAAGGAGGACCATAGGGATGTGCAAGAAAACTTGGAGGAAATGTCAAACAAAACCAGAATTTGCGATGAAAAACCCCAACTGAAGCCTGGCTGCTGCCCTGGTTCCTCAGTGTCCCAAAGTCCCTGGACTATTCCCGTGGCCCAGGTTTTTCTGGACCTCCCTGGAGTGGTACTTCCTATTTCACACACACACTTGGAAAACTGTATGTGGGCATCACTGTTCTGTGGCTCACAGCAAGACATCAGGGCTTGGTTACACAGACACCTCCTCCAAGAGCTGCCTTCCTGAAGATCAGTGTCTGCATGGCCAGAGCCCCAAAGCTGCAGCAGGAGATCTGTTACCTCTTCATCTCCACAAAGCATATTCCAACAGGTAGATGAGTTCTTTGGTGTAAATCAGGAGGTGATTTGGGGGGCCAAAGTAAAAGCTATTTCTATTCTAAAATAAACTTCATTCCAAATGAGTCCCAGATATCCTGAATTTTACATACATTGGTAGCTTGTCTCTAAGTCTTCTCTATGACACAAAAAAGTCCAGAAAATTTCAAGTCTAGAGTACAATCCTTGCAGTTTTCATTGCTGATGTCATGATTTGTTAAGTTGCCCCCATTGCTGCACACCATGTAGAATTCCATCAGCTTTTAATATCTTACAATATTTGTCTTCAAAAGCAGCTTCTGATGTGCAGGATGCAGCATATGATTCTGTCCTGGATTACAAAAGCAGGGTGAAAGGAAGTGTTTCCAAGTGGACAGAGTATCACAGGTATTAAAAATAACCTAAACTTTTTCAAGTGTGCTGCCACGATTTTCATAAACATTTGTAAATTAAAAAAAAAATCTATTTAAAGAACAAGAGTATTAAAAAGGCAGACACATTTTTTTGCTCAATGTCATTAAATGTTCATTCTACTGAAAAGGACAATATTTATCCAACTGTTATAAAGTAGTTCCCTTACGTGAGTAACTGGCTAATACAAACTCGAGGTTATTCACATTTATAGTCAGCAGTTTTGAGAAACTCTCCCTGGGTGTATTCTTTTGCCTCAAATGTATTGTCCGCTCTCATCAGACTGATTTTATTGAACAAAGACTGACTAATTCAAAGAGATCATGTGTAGGCCATAGAGACGTCATTAGAAGATGTGGTGAAATTCCAGAAGGTTGTCTCTTGGAAATACTCAGCTCATTAATTTTAAAGGCAAATCTGATACAATATCATAAACTTATACAGGGGAATGCAAATAAGTTTGTGATTTAACTACCACGGCACAAGGACTCTGGAGGACCAAACTAGCTTGTTATGTTAGGTTCGTTTTTCTCTCAGGCGTGAAGTGTCAGATAAAACAGGGTACTGTGGAAATTCTGTGAATTCATGGTAAAATTTCCAAAAGTTATCTGATATTTTGGATGCCTTTAAGGAGCACCTGTATTTAGTATTACAGTCAGATTTATTATTGTTTATTATCATTTTCATACATGTTGGGCCTTGGATAAACAAACATGAACCCCCGTAAAAGTGTAACAAAAGTTACTTAAAATTTGTTTACAATTCAACCATTCAGAACTCTTCTGTTTCCTTAAATACCTAATGCTTGTATGAGAGCTGGTGCCAATTTGTAAATCCTTTTAAAAAATGTAGAGAACATAAATGAAGGCTTTCCATTATAAATTGGAAAGATTGTGCTTAAGACACAACAGATGGCAAGAAGTGAAATGGAAGCTTTCTTTTCTCTATAAAAATAGTTACTCTATTTTGAGAGGATGAAGTCACGGCATTCAGTCCCCAGGGGGAGGACCAGCACTGGGATTCTGCCACAGGCAGTGTAAGATTCCTGTGTCTCAGGTCCAGTTTGGCCTCCCCTGGAGAGAACTTCATTCAGCCTGTCCAAGTGGGTCCCGGGTGCTGGCAATCGTGAGGTTTTGAGCTCGTGAGCTTGTGGGGAGTCCACACTTCAGACCTAGGCTTTGAGGCTGCTGCCACGTTCTCTGGCTCTCCTTGGGACCACCGCCCAAAGATTTTTTCATCCTCCAAACACTTTTGTTTGGTCTCCATTCTGAGTTTATTAATGCTGGATTTACATAACCCAGGATGTCCTACAGCTGCGTATCGCTGAGCAAAGGAAGGCTTTGTCTCCAAGCAGGATGGGTGCAGTGCTGCCACCGTTAGAGACAGACATGACACTCCCCAGCCTGCACTGTGTCCCTCTCTGTTCGTCTATCTAGTGCAGGCTGGGATAACTAGGATCCTAAAAGTAGGGGACTTTAAGGATATTTTCCTATGGGACATCAATTCTCTACAACTGATTTATGGGACATCAATTCTCTACAACTCCCTGACAGGAGGGTGTAGCCAGGTGGGGGTTGGTCTCTTCTCCCAGGAACCAGCAATAAGACAAGAGGGCTTGGCCTTAAGCTGTGCCAGGGGAGGTTTAGGTTGGATATTAGAAAGAAATTCTTTCCAGAGAGGGTGATCAGCCATTGGAATGGGCTGCCCAGGAAGTGGTGGATTCTCCATCCCTGGAGGTTTTTAAGATGAGGCTGGACGTGACACTGAGTGCCATAGTCTGGTAACCACGGTGGTGTTGGATCAAGGGTTGGACTTGATGATCTCCGAGGTCCTTTCCAACCCGTCTGACTCTGTGATTCTATGATTCTATGATAATTCTCCTTTTCGTAACCAGCACTGCTTCCAGGGTATTTACATTTTAGCCCTGTCACCGCAAGGGCGGCAATTTTTGAATGTCCTTTTTGATGTAATGCTGAGCCACAATATGAATCCACACCTGACAGTCCTCCAGCGCAGATCCACGCAGGATCCCTGAACCAGGATAATTTATTCCGGGCCTCCATGGACCACATTAAGCAAGGAAGCTGTCTGAGGATTTGGAAACAGTTGTAGCAACTGGGTGTATCATAGAGTTCAAAAGAGACTGAAATGCCAACATCATGGGTAATTGTAGCAACATCTGAGTGTCGAGGGAAATACTTTCTGACAGGAGGCAGATGATGTTTGGAATGATATTATTCCATAGGAAAACAGAAATTCCTATTTCGAAAGGGCTAGGAAGTAAGAGTGAGTACAAAATATGTGTTTTCACTACAGCATGACTCCAAATGGTCTGAAATAAGAATGAAGAAATTTGTATATGATTTGGCAAATAGGACCATGCCTCTGCCATTTTGGTCAGCTTTGAAAATACATAAGAATGTTCTAAAGAGTTAAATATTGGGGGTTTTAAAAGTACATACTATGTTTTCATCAAGCCTATGGAAATAGTTTTGAATTCTGTGTAAATGAATCCAGATTTTTAAAATTTCCATTTCTGCTTGAACCAAACTTGATTTTCTGTCTCTATTTTTTGGGGGGGGAGGGGGTTGGGATTTTTGGTTGTTTGGAGTTTTTTTGTTGTTGTTCAGACACTGATATTTACACAGCTGTAGTTAATTTATTTTGCTTTCATAACCAAGCTGTTTGCAATTATAGATCTATATGTAGTAAATCTTAGGGGAAAAAAAAAAAACAAAACAGAAATCAAAAGATAATTGAAGAAGTCTTCATCTCTCTGTGATCAGCACTGTAATACCACTCTACCTCTGGCTTATTTAGGTATTATAATTTTCATAGTTATTACAAGAAGTATGATTTCAGTTTTAAGGTGGTTTTCTGCTCCAGTGCCATGCAGGTGATGCTTGGTCAGCTGTCAATAGAAAAGAGAGAAAATCATCAGTCTGTCAGGGTGGGACCCTGTGTGGCTCTGCTTTTACACAGCCTCTCAAATTATATTAACAGCCTGACAATGTGACACGCAGACGTTTCCTGTCGCAAACTGCATTGAACGATCTTACTGCAGTTTCTGTTCTGCTCTTCAACCCTTCTCATCACAGGCCTTTTTCAGTATGTGTACGAATATGCAAATATTTATCCTAAAAAAAAAAAAAATTAAAAAGATTGAAACTAATTCTTGTGTTTTGGCCTTTAAGTCTCACTCCTTTTTTTCATTACCTAATATTTTTCCCAGTGCTTCTGACTAAAACACAATCAAAGATTTTTTTTTATTTTAAACAAATAATTTTCCGCAAAAGAACATTATTTTTGACAAAAGAAATTTTGTAAAATTCTTTTATACAAAGGAAAAAAGAATCCAAGCATTTCTGATCTCAAAGCTTTTCAAAATTCCTTCTGTTTTCAGTATACATTTTTGCTGTTGGTAAGCAATAGGTGGTTTTTGGCTAAACCTCAGTTAGAAACAAGTATCACCAAGCAATCGCCCTGCACATGGTGAGAGAATGCTTGGATTTTGGGTTCTTCCTGCACAAAAACTACCCATACACTTTCAGTCTAAAATTGCATTTATTTTAGAATAAGAATGGTAACAATAAGAAAAAGAAAAAAGAGAGAGCATAGTATTGTCTTTCAGGTAACACACAGGCCGTAACAACCGATGGTAAAAGGTATCCTTTGTCACTCCTGGAACCTTTTGTTCTGTTAAAATGTGCATCAGCTTGAGTGAAACCTGCAATTCTACACTTCCTAAGGGGTGTGTGCAGAGGACATGAAAGGGACGCAGCTTCACAGGGCAAATATGAACAACAGTGAAATCCTTGAATATTTAAAATTAAAATATTTATTATTAAATATTTATTATATATATAATAAATATATATTTT
>VXAY01006446.1:1717891-1736435 GCA_013399855.1 Oxyruncus cristatus
GGAAAACCAAACCAAACCAAACCAAACCTCTAAATACCTTTGCAGTAAGAGCCTCTGGGTTTGACTCCTTCTAGTGCTTTAAGGTTTATCTCCACCTGATTAAAGACGACGTCATTCAGCTGATGGTTTGTAATTGCAAAGGAAACATGTTGGATGATTGTTTTTGCTATTTAAAAGTTACACACACACACAAAAAAAAAAAAGACCCAAAACATTAAAGACAAAGTAATAACTGCTGTGGAATTCCATTTAAGCTCCTGCTGGATTTTATGAGTTCTGAAAGTTAAACATTGGCTTTCCGGGCAGGTTTTCCAAGTTCTCATGCTTCGAATTCATATTTGCTTTAATGTTTTGGTTTGTGGTTTACCACACTCATCGCTGCCAACTCCTTACAACTATTTCCCAAAATCGTGGTTTCTTCTGGGGGTATGAAAGTTTTCAATTCTACAGTTTCTAGAAAAATATACTAAAAATGAAACAAGATTGATAAAAGCAGTTGCCCATACAAAATATGTATAACATCAAAATGACTCTGAGGAAAGATACAGAGAGATAAATCTCAGAGAAGATATCAATAAATACAGAATAACATGGCTGAATTTAAAAATATTCCTCATGATCTTCTCTGTAACTGTGATCTCTCCAACTGTGACTTTATATCAGAAAATTACAGCGAGGATCTCCTGAGTAAAATCACTTTTCTCAAAGATGTTGTGGGCTAGGTCCATCATTTCATACAGCCTCTGTATTTTACTGAAGTCAAGATACTTTTACTCCACATTAAATTTAAAAAAAAAAGTTTTATTTGCACAATGTTAGGATCAATTAGGCTTTCTGTTATTCCGTGGGATGTCTGGGAAAGGAGAACCTCATTTAGCAGAAATGGAAAGGGTAACTTAGAAGAGGATATTTTAAAAAACATGTTCCGGAATAAACATAAATATGCTCTTATCCTAAATCTTGTCCTAAGGCACCCTGGCTACAACAATATAAAAGTTAATGCAGAGATGATTTTGCTTCCTGTCTCTATCTTTTAAGAGTTCCTGTAAAACATTTCCATACATCCTCATATTTTTGTGCCAATGTTCTGAAGTTAATTTGTTCAGATATCTGTCATGTTTGGATCTGGGTTTTCTTCTTTGACTCAGTGCCTAGTTGTACTTCCCAAAAATATTCTGCTCTATTTGAAATCACTCTTTGAGTTCAGTGATAAATCTAAGAACAGAGTAAGAATAAAGGGCTAATTTTCCTTTCCCAGCTGATGACTGGCCCTTACTGATGCCACAGAATTTGACTTCATTTTGACATTACTTTTGCACATGAAGAAAGATCATTTTTGCTTTGAAAAGAAATATTATTAGACCCAGAAAAAAAAAAAAGTTTAAAAGTCAGTATTCTGAACAAATTAGCATAAGCATAGAAAAACAAATATTTCAAATAGTGTTTTTTGCAAAGGAGCTTGCGAAAAATGTCATGTCTTGTGAGGAAAACAGTTTACATGGGAGATTCTTTTTCATGATCTTAGTTTTATAATCAAATAAAAAATGAGTTGGAAGAATATTCTTAGTATAATTCCTAGTGTGAACAACATTCTTTACTCTTCTAGAAAGGGGGCAAAGGCACACACTTCCAATATATTTACAGCTTTTTTTGTCACAGCTTTCTTTGTGAGTCAAGTCTAATACTTTCACACTGCACAGGAAAGTGCTGGTCAGCATACTCTGTATTGTAAATAACTTAAAATGAGAAGTGAATCAAATGGGATTATTTTTCACTTACTTCTATAAGCATTCAATTGGTCGTGAATACTAGAAATCAGAGAGACCAAATGTATGTTTTCTGGTTCAGTGATTTCGCTTTGCAGAATTACTTTCATATCAAAAGGGGAACGGGTCAAGTTGACTCAGAAAATATTGTGGGAAATAAAGTTGAAAAGAAGCAATTCTTTTGTCAGCTGGACTTCTGAACAGCGGGAAAGACAGTCATCTCTACCTTACGTTTGTGTGTTAATCTTTATGAGACCTTGACCATTCTTCCTACGGAACAAGGACCAACTCAGAGACATCAGTGACTTCTTCACGGTCAGATTTTCTGTAGCTTGTCAGTGGTGGCTCTGGGCTAGACTGAGCCTTCCATCCCAGCCACAAAGCACAGGCACTTGGACTGCAGAGTTCTGGATATGAATGTAAATCTGCCCCTGAATTCTGGTGAACAGCGATTTGTAGCTGGGTTATACTGCCAGTAAATTACCGGGGGTTTTCACCTTCTCCTCCTCTAGGTCGGGTGATGTGGTCAGCGAGCAGCAAGAGTGGAACTCTACATCTGCCCCCTCACCCTCATCTTCCTTCCTGTCCCAACCAATATTTAATTCTGTACTCCAAGAAGTTCTCGCAGGAGCAGAAAAGAAATTCTTCCATCTTATGATACCCTTTAAAAAGATGCTTAATTAAATTCACAGCCCAGCCTCTGTGAGGCCTCTTTCAATTGCAATATTGGCAAGGAGGTGAAATGATATCTTTGTTCCACACGTTTTAACCTTCTGTTCCTTCCCACTGCCAAAATGCAAAGTTTAAAATGGTGTGCAGTTGCATGCAGCTGTGAAAACAGAATGATTTTTGAACATGATTACATTGAAAACCAAATTTGCTATCTACTCTCAAAGGTGAATATTCAGAGCATTTTTTTCCCTTACCCACTTAACCTCTGAAATGTAATACATTTGCAGAAAAAAATTCCAATCATTTGGCATCTCCTGCCTGTATTCCTTTGTGGGCTTTTCAACATCCCCAGTGATCAGTGCTAAGTATTTTATCAGATTCGAGACTGTAATAAACAGTGGAAATAAAGTGGGCTCATCTTATCTTGTCCCAGCCTCATTTACGCCGAGCAGGATAAGTTAAGCTGTGCCTAATGCAATGAAACTACCCTCATCACAATATTTAGACTTTAATATTTTGAGTCATTATAGGGGCATTCTCTGCAGTTCTGAAACAAAAACAATTTGGCAGGAGTTTTTGCATCATGACTTTGTTTCGTGGTGTCTAGGTGGGAAATGCAATATTCATCTGAACATTTTGGTACAGCCTTATTCTGTAATTTTGTTTACTTTCTTTGTAGATATATTTTCATCAAAACATCCTGAGGAATTATGTTCATTTTTGTCTTTTTTTTTTTGTGGTTCAGTAGAACCAGGAAAAATGCGAGCCACATACCTGAGAAAGATGTTTAAATATCCATGAAGTAAACAAGTTCAATTTTCAAATTGTGATTCCATGTTCAAAACAGATGATGACTAAACACTTTTACTAATTGCATAACTATGTATCATTTAAATAATCATATAAATAGAGTTGATTAAGAATGACTGATCTTTAAGAAAGCAATCAAAGTAACACAACCAAAACAACATTGGAAGAAAGGTGGCAAAACGTTACATTGCCACAAGGAGTTCCCAAATGTGCTTACATGCCTGGATTTAAGCCCCACAAATCTAAATGTAATAATCAGCACATAACTAATTCCTGCTGATTGCAGCAGAAATGCCCATCTGGGGAAGGCAAATGGATTTTACCTCGTGTCAGCTATTCAAATCAGCGGTGACACGCTCTGCTTGGACCAGCTCCACTAATAAACCGACTTCACCCTGAGTTCAGCCCCCAGGAATTTCCTCCAAACCACACAATGGAAAGTTCTGTATCTCTGTCGTGTCCCCTGATGTTTTACAGAGGTAAAAATTTAAATGTCCCCGAATAATTGGGTTTCTTTTGAATGGAAAGTCAAGGCAGCATAAGGAGGACAGGTGTGTGTAGTCAGGACTGCTCAGTGCTTCCCTCAGTCTACTCTAGTCTGCCTCTAACTCAGAGGGTGACAAATGTACAGACACAGGAAGACCTGAGTCTACAAGAAATAATATTTCATGAAGGTATTTCAGGTCCCAGAAATTTGCAACCTCTTCTATATGGTTTTTTAAAGTTTTCCCCGCTGCAATATTATATTATTATATATTACAATTATGTATTATAAATATCATTACATATTTAATATAATATATTATACTTATAAGATTAATTATATAATAACTAATTATATATAATATTGATTATTTGCATAATTAATATATAATAATTCTATAACTATATTATATATAGTTATATAATATATATTATATTTATATAGATATAATATAAAACATTATGAATGTTCCACCAGAACCATAACATTAAGGAGAGTATGAACAGTCTCCTTAAACAATAACTTTTTAAATATCTTGTTTGTACTTCACACGAAAGGATGATAAAGATATAAGTGCACGAAGTGAACATCAAACAGAAACTGCATTAATTTTTGAACTCTTTTGCATTGAATGTTGCTTCAACACTATTGACAAAGGAATAGGGGAGAGAAAAGAATGAATTATTTCCAACTTCCAGAAATTGCTTCATTTTTTGGATTGCAAACCGGGGACTCATATTTTTATAATATACAAAATAAATATATAATAAATAAATATAGAGAACTTGAGCATCTTCTCAAACTTGAGTCAAATTCTGGTACCATTAAAAAATCAATACATTATCTGTCACTGCCTTAAAAGGTCCAGGGTTTAGCCCAAGTGTTTTAGGTTTAAAGTACCTTTAGATATTGATTTTTTTTAAGCCCAGTGTTGTAAAAATAGCACTGTGCCATAAAATCTGACTAATTGCAGATGACTTGGCTCTTCTTAAAAGCCTATGAGTGAATTTTCAAAAACACGTGTATGAAGAAGGACCTTAGGAAGCTATTTAAAATGTTGTGTCAACGTTCAGCAGCAAAACCCTGCTGCTAAAATCAGGAATCCTGCCTGTGGGTCAACGCTTTCCAGAGCCTCTTTTGGGTTCTCCGTACACCGACCGCCCAAGGTAGCTCATGAACACTGGGCTGGAACCTTCTCTTGGCTGCTTTTTCAGTAGCTGAACTTTGGGACTGTGATTTTTCCCTGAAGAGAAACTATATCTTCATTTTGAAAACTCGAATTTAATGTTTTTAGAAGCCTTCTTTCTTAATATATTATCGTTGCAAAAGGAAATGGTGCCATTACTCTACAGAAGAGAATTAAAAACTAATACTGGCAGTAATGAGGTAGTGCATGAGTAAATACAGTAATAAAACAAATACTTTCTTTTTGTACAGAATATACTCCAAGAAACTACTTCTTTTGTTCTCAGAGACACATATCTTCCAAATAATTTCTTTATCTAAATTCTTCATAATTACATTTAATGACTCTATTCTTTCATCCTAGTGCAAGATTTAAATAATAAAAGAACCCTAATAGCCTGTAATTATTGTAATCTATCAGTAGATATTAACAATATTTTTGAGAGGGAAGCGTGTTTTAGTTACTGGTAGTACCCTGTTACTGCTGAGCTGTGCTCATATTCCTCCTCCCTAATTAGGATTAGGGTGTTCAAGAGTCTCTGCTGGGCTCCAGCAGGCAGAGGTTTGGGGTGAGAACAGCCGGCCCAGGAAATGCAGCGCGAGCTCCGACCTCGCTGCAACCCCCGGGCCTGATCCCGGGCTCTGTTCAGCAAACGTCGAGATTCCGAGGGGCAGAACCAGAGAACAAAACATTTAAAACACTCCAGAAAGCAAATCCTTCCTTGGCTTGTCAAACCTCACGTACTTGTTTTACAGTTTATCACAGCTGGTGTTCCTGACCTGGCTCCAGGCGCCAGGAATCAAGAGCAGCCGTCTTCTCACCTTAGCATAGAGGTATTTTGATGTTTGCTTTGAAATGGAATATCTTATCCAAAAATAATAAGAAGCATCAGTGTGTCCTGGTTTTTGGTTGTGGTTTTGTTTTTTTTTTTTTTTCCCTTAACATTTTAAATGCTGAATGGTTTTATTTTTTTCCATCTCAGGTAATTTGCTTTTCTGTCCCAACTAATTGTGTGCCCTAAACTCCAGTGTTTTTAAGTAAAATAAATTAGCATAAATACAAATTATATGTTACTCTCTATGCTATTTTTCAATTTATATCAACGTTAACCTACAGAAAACGTGTGACAGCATGTTTCAAATCAAATTTTTCCAAGACATAACCTCAATGACTTTCGAAATATTTTAAGCCTTGTGAATAGTTTCCTTTGTCGGCTGAGGGTTGAAAAACCCCCAAGTGATAACTTGAACTGTGTCAAGGGCAATACAATTACTTTTATTTTACTTAAGTGTGTCTGTGGGAAAATTAACTGCCAGAGTAGCAAAAGGGGCTGGGAGCAATGAACAGTGCTTAAATTTTTTTTTAAAAAAATGCAAGTCTTTGCTGTATCTCCCTTTTTAAGGGACAGAAATCAAAACATATACATTGCACTTAGTAATCAAGAGAAAATAATTTAGGCTACTTGTTCATTTGTTTTTCCTGAGTTGATAAGAACATAGTTTTTGCTTCTTTTTTTTTTTTTTTCTGTTGTTCCCCTTGACACCTGGTATGGGTAATACCTGTTGGGTCAAGCAGAGCATTTCTTAAACACCTGATCCATCTCAGGTGATTGTGGATTACAGCATCCTTTTGCTGCAGTTCTCTTTTCCAACACTTCAAAGAACCCCAAAGATCCGAGTTTGTGTTGAAATGTATTCACAAAAAATATGTATATCCTTACTGCAGTTTCTACCTGCTTGTAGGTGATAATTGTACTCGGCTGTTTTCCCACTTTCTTGAGGATGATGTCTGGAATGTGGAAGGCAGATGACAGGCTCTTGAGCTGCAGCAATCTGATCACAGAAGACACACACACAAAAAAAAGATATCAAAAAATTATTGGTTTCCTTATTTCACTGTGCATTGTGAACACAGTGCCTACACCTTTGCCCCATTTTGTACACGCAGGGATCTTTAAGTGGTCTTTTCAAAAATGGCATCCTTTTGGCAAAGGCATTAAGATTTTGAGCAAAGTTTTGTGCTAATATTGTAGTCATGCACCTGGTAAAGCAGATAACATATAACCACCAAACAAGCATGAGAAAGACTAAACCCCCAACAAATAGGTGAGAGATGTGGGAGGGAAACAGCACAATCTACTCATGTTTCAGTGTCTCTGTTTCTTTTTTCTCATGATATGTGTGGGTACGGTCAAATCTTGATTTCTTTCTCACCTTCAGTTCCACAGAGGAACTCCAGATAATTTAATAAGATCCTATGTTAGTGTGTGGGTCTAACCGAGAAGAAACACTTTCACAGCCAGAACCACAATGACTATTGGCAGTTCCTTACAAACGGTACCAAACATTGTGTATCATAAAATCTGCTTGTAAGTGCCAAAGTTTGCCATAGAAACGTCACAGAAGGAAATATATCATCATGAAAATCAGAAGTGACGACTGCAAACGCTGTTACCACCATTCACGAATAAACTATTGACTTCAGGATCAATCTATACTGGTTACTTTTGTATTCTAGTTTACTCTTCATGATGCTCTGATTACTATCAATTATAGCAGCCTTCCACTGGAACAGGAGATGATCTGACCAACACCTGCCATGTCTGTTCTGACCTTCCTCTTGCTGCCAAGTGAGGTTTGTGTGCAGGGCTGTGCTAACTGCACGTGCTGGGGGTTTGCAGCAGGGCCGCAGGGGAGTCTCTGCGAGAACAGGAGGGAATTTACGTTTTGAGAACATTCAAGGGGAGAACAGAAACAATGAGAAATGCTTGTGGGGTCTGGCACTCCCTGCCCTCCTTCATGTCGTGCTAGCTCGTGTTCTCACAGGATCTTCTGTGACTCCTTCAGATTCACACGTCAGGGGAAAAGGGAATCAGATGGCCACACAAGCAGCTTCGTTCAACAGCAAGGCTAAAGAGTTAAAAGAAACCCCCAAACAATTAGAAATCAGCTAAGATAGCCAGTAAAGAGAAACACTGAATCGTGTATTTTTACAAACTCACCCTTCTTCATGATAACAATTAATTCTTTCAGTTCACAGGTGAAGACTGGAGATACCCTAAAAATACTGGCACTCTCTCTCCCCAAACAAACCTCAGTACGAGGCCTCAATCTATAATTTAAACATTAAGATATAATCACAAAAACACATGTATTTTATATGTATTTAATTGTATAAATATGATCCATAAAATATGGAGGGAAGATATGTAAACATCATAATGTTTTATTTTTTACTCTACATTTGTTAGACAAACACTTCATAACTGTGTAAATCAACAAGCAAGATCTGGAGTCTTCTTCACTGGGGTAGATCTTTGCAACTATTCAGTGCCACAAATCAAAGGGGCATAAACTTAGATTTACATGGTGAATTGTGATCTGGAATATTAATTTTCGAGGAGTTTACTGCATATGGGTTAACCAAAAAATAAAGTGACCATAGTATTCCTACTAGTTAGAAGTTCTTGGGAATAACAAAACATGGGGTTTTATCATTTCTGCACTTGATCACCTTTATGAAGATAATGGGCTGGAAAGGCCTGATCTAAATTTTATGAAGTTTACCAAAAGTCTGAGTCAATGCAAATGGATTTTGGATCTGATTCTTGTATTTTAACACAAGATTTACTGGTTTCCAAACTGACTATGAAAATCTAACTACTATTACCCTTTGAAAACTTTCTTATAAAACTCCTGATTGAAGTGATATTGGTAACACATAGGTCCTGCTGATTTTAAGGTTCTGAGAGCCCCTGAAAATTAGAGATTTAAGCATACACTAAATAAATCCGTGTGGATATTAGTGATGCCATTAAAATGCTGTGTTCATTATCTAAATGTCATGCTGGACATGGAGACTGTTCTGACAATTCAGTAAAAGATAATTAAGGGATTTTTAATATAATTAATAAGCAGGAGGTTCTGACCCTGTTATGGATAAATAAGAGTTGTATAAAGATAGCTGAAGATGTGCTTTTAGCTAAGAGTATTGCAACAGTTCTAAAATTACACTGTTCTCCCTTGCCATTGTTTCACCATTTTATCATTCATCCTTTTTAGACAACATAAGTATCAGTTTTCTGGTATTCATTATTAATCTAGGCAAGAAACTTCTGAAATAGTTCGTGGTGAGTTTTGTTGTTAGACATGAGCTTCTCCTTAGCAAGTGGGGCACATGAAGTTTAACATTCACCAACCATCTACTGTGGTCACTTCCCTGAGTGTCATAGAAATGCACTTCCTAATTGCACTCAGCACATTAATGCTTAAGGGAAAAACATTATTTTATGTCATTGCTACCACTGGAGCAGGCGAGTCCATATTTGCGATTACTTAAATTATTTGCAGATTATTTGGGGCTATTATTTTTTTAAATAGAAATAGAATTAATAAATATATCCACGGCTGAATATTTACGAATACAAACAGCTGCTGGTGCTTTCTGACTCAGGAGATACATCCAGCTCCCATTCAGCAGTGCATCTCCTGTAAGGGAATTTTAAAGGATTTTAAGCAACTGAAGATCCAAATAGGCAAAACAAAACCAAAATCAGCAGGCTCTGGCCATATGTTCATTACTCTTATTGTCACCACTGTTATCAGTAGTGGACCCATGTCCAGCTATGCAAACTGATTGCTATCTGTTCCCGAAGATGTTCTTAGTAGCCAGAAAATATTTAAAAATGGCATTTAAAAATGTTACCAATGGCTTTCATAATAAATGAGGGTTGTTTGTTTGTTTGGTTTTTTTCCAGTTTCCTATGTTTAGGTTGTTATCAAAGCAAATATATTAAACATAAACCCCTGAATATTAAAAATGTAAAGCATCAAAAAACATTTTCATACGTAAGGATTCTATCTATTGGCTGACATTATACTGACCTCTCCTTTTAAAGCACTAAAATAGCTTTTTCTGTACCTAAGTGCAGAATTTAAAGTAATTTAAAGTCAGCTAACTGTAAAGTGTATGAAGATCAGCTCTGGCAACCTTCATATGCAGCTGCTTGGCTCAAACACAGACTCATTACTGAATAAGAAAAACAACTTTTATAACTGGAAATTTGAAGAACACTCAAATTTAAATGTTGAAATTATGCCATATTGGGTACAGTGCAGTTAAATTAAAAAGAAACACGGTTAGGCATTTGGGTTCGCAAATGGCAGGTTAAAAATATTTTGATTAAAACTACATTTAAATATTATCATAGCAGGGGGAGGTGATCATGAAATTTGTGGAATTTAGACTAGCACTTCATCTGAATGAAAAGTATTATTTGGGTACAGACCATTCATACTTAAACACAGAGATTGGTTCTTTCAATGGCAGCCAACATCCTCAGTCCTTTGGCTTTTGATGGGTTTTGATGGACTGTATATGTTTTCATAAAGTTTTGTTGTTTTGGAAGTTGTCATAGGTTCTATTATTTGTGTGTGTTTTTCCTGCAACTTTTATGATTTTAACAACGAACATGTCAAACAGGTATTTTTTTATGCTCCTTGATACACTACTGGACACTCTCAAATACTGCTTTATTATGTAAAAACCAAAATAACACTATGTACAAACCAAAACAGAGCAACAAAGAATTAAAGCAATCACTAAGGTTCAAAAGAAAATAATTCAGTGGGACAGGAATTCATTGTGAGGATCAAGCTCATAAATTAAGGGTTATCAACAAACAGCTTGTGGGCACACAGACAGCATGCACAGAAATACAGAGAAAACAGAATATCAGTTGATGAAGTGTGTCACTGCCTAAAATGAAAAAAAAATCTATATATAAATAATACATTTTATACTATTTTATACATTGTTATGGTGCACAAACCCTCTATTCCGTTAAGAAAGATATGATTTAAATAGGCTCAGTTTCCAGATTCTTGAACACACATTGTTGTAAATTCTTTTCCATGTGCCTTTATTAAGCATGGAAAAATTAGAGTACAGAATCTTGACAATGTATCGTAGTTTCAAGAACAATAATTTCCTTTTAAAGAAGTTAATTGCTGTGGAAATTTGAAGTTCATACTCAAAACACAGAATCCTGAATGTTACAAATTGTTTAGATTCTGTCCTAACTAACCTACCCCTCTAGGGATGCTACTTTTAAATTATGTACCAATGTCATGACACGTCAGTTCTGGAGGAAAGCAATAAATATTCTCCTATTAGAAGCTCCTATAGGGTTTTAAAGTTTTTTTTGTTTGCTTGTTCTGCTTTGGGTTTGGTTTTTTTTAGTTGTGGGTTTGGGTTTTTTTCCTTTCCTAGTGGGAACATATGCATTTTCCTATTAATTGAGAAAACTTTGGGAGATACATACTCTAGTTTAGGCAAATCTGAATCAGTTTTTATGTTATATGCACAAAATCATATTTTTACTTCAGATTCTCAGTAGACTGAGCAAAGGGGCTTCCAGGCAAGAATTCAGAATCTTAGGAGTTAACAGCAAAGAGCTTTATTCTGAGCGCCAGTTGTTGATTATAAATTTCATACTCTGTCATTTTTGGAAGAAGACACTTGATTACCTCCCATTGACATCAAAGCCAAAAGATAAAGTGGCATCCTTTAAAAGAACAAAAAATTAACTTATTGTGTGTGTGTGTGTGTCAGTGTATGTATTAACATTAGAAATGCTGCTCTTCCTTATGGAGTTTTTCTGATGTCAGATTGCCACACAAGTCATTCTTTGGAGAGATTTTCTTTGCCCTGAAGTTGTCAAAGAAAGAACTGAGAAGCTGCTCCATCAACCCTCAACCCAGCGAAGGCAGCGAGGGCTGTTCCCGACTCTCTGCAGACTGTGGGACTGAGGGCAAGGCTTCACCTCGGCCACAAACACGCCTGAAACACAGCGAGGGAGAAGCTGCCCGGGGCACAGAGGAGAACGGAGCCGTGGGGAGCTGTCCTGTGGCCCTGGAGCAGGCAGCCCTCCGGAGCAGCCCTGGGGTGCTGCTGGGGCTCTCCGGAGGGGCCGGAGCAGAGCCGGCTGTACAGGCAGAGGGGCAGAAACCAAACAAAGCCATTTAGCTGATTAGCAGCGAGAACTCAGCAGTTTTTGACAGCCAGCATGTGTCTTATCCTGCTAAAACACGTTGTTCTGCAAAGCCTCAAACCTAGTTTCACTTATTGTTTCAGAAGAGCTCTCGCTGCCTATGGTCGTTCTGGTGCTGGTGGTGACACATTATACGTGACAAATGGTGGAAGGAAGAGTTCAGAAGGGCAGAAAGATTGGACTGTCACAATAACAGAAGGACAATTTTGTGCCTTGATTCTGGAATATCCTCTGTGAGGGGAAACTTATTTTGTGGTACACACAGCACTAAACTATTATGTAATTGGCATCATTTACTCTATATTTATGGCATTAGGAGTTTACTGTATTTGGGTTTGCTCAAATAATTTTACATATCTTGGAGAAATTGTATTTTATATGAAGATTTAATCTAACCACAGCTGCAGCAATATAAATTACACTTAAGACTATGCTGATTGATTATAATCAGTTGTAATCATGTCTTATAATTACATTGCATTCTGGAAGCAAAGGACTTTTAAGCCTACTCAGCACCCTGCTACATAAAGAAGATTAGCTGTTACTTCTGACAATCTCAGCCAACACTGAAATATGCATATAAACACCAAGTTTTATAGATTTATTGTTCAAGAACCAAATGAATTTCTTTCTGTGTCGATAAAAGGCAAAATAGAAATAAAAAATCTAAAATTTATTGAAAGGCACACTTGTATAACATATCCTCATTAAATTATTTATAGTCCATTTAGTTTCAGTATGCTAATAAATATAAGGAAAAATCCATTTTCTTGATATCCATCTGATAATTATTTATTGGCATCCTACTGTTCAATCATCAACAGAGTAGCACAGGATGCATTGAAGGTATAACACGTAAAAGTGGCATCCAAGTGCTGGGTATAAATCAGTATTTCAATCCGACAGTAAATTCAAAAGACTTCATAGGTGTATGTAATATTCCAGTTTCATTCTGGCAGTTTAATAGACCTGCTTTTCAAAGCAGTCAGCTATCTTGTTTCACCCAAGCAGGGGGCAGTTAAGCACTTGGCAAGTGCAGGGAGCAGACAGGAGCCGCCCGGTTGCCTGAGATCCAGTTGTTCGTTCCTCTCTGTCTGCCTGGGAAAGCAGAATTCCTCTGTGTCTGCTTCGTAAGCTCAGGATGGAAAATGGTCCTGATGGTTCTGGTTGTCTCTAAGTTTCCTGGTCCAATCCCATCATTTGTGTTGATCTGTACTACCAGTCCTTCTCCCACGTGTACACTTTGATAGGTAGAGGTAGCAAGTTTATTCCAGCCTCCTTTAGGGCCTGTCTTTTCCTGCCTTCCCAGAAATCCTGGGAACTATTCCACTTTGTAGCTGCAAGATGTCAGTGGCCAGGCCAGGAGCAACAGCATAAACACCCGAGTAGTATTTCACTTGTGTTCCAGAATAGTTTCATTAGGCACTGTTTTATTTCTACTTTGCCTCCAAACATTTCACCTTTTCACAAATTGTGCTGTAGGTGTCCAGTCCATAGGATTGCAGTCAGTCACCTCATCTCTGCTCCTGTTGCCCCTTAACAGTAATCTCAGTTCCAAGAAGGAAAAAACTCAGGGCATATGATAAGAATATAGACTATTTCATCATTCTTTCCATTTTGTTTCTTACAGGACACATAAGAATGCTCATAGTCACCCAAGGGAAAAGTTAAAAATTCTTTATGGCAAAGTCCCAAACAAACCATTGCCACAGCACAAAAGTGATATTTCTGTACAGATGTGTAAAGTTATTGTAAAGTCTGCATGATCCCATATGGTTTTTGGGTATACTACAGAGGTGATGAAATGAGATCCTCCCACGAGCTGTCAGCTGCAGAAACACCCCAAAGGATGTAGTTTTGCACAGGATGTCAGGGCTGTTGCAAAGGTTTGTAAAAAGTACAGTATTACTGATGAACACTTCTAAAAGATTGGTCTAAGAATTGACGAAGTCTGATCAGGTAAACAAAGTATTTCTGTAATAGATTCCCTTTCAGAATTGCCTTGGTTACACACACACCTTCAGTGTGACAGAATGTTCTCCACCAGGGAGTCGTTGTCCCTGAGTCAGAACACACTTCCTCAGACACCAGCAGAAAGTATCTACACACCCAGAGATCCAAAATTCAAATGTTAACTAGACTGCAAGTCATGCATACAGGAAGTTAGAATATATGAGCTTTTAGAGTGTTAGATATTGCAGTTTTCTAGCCACATAATTTTGCAAGGGACATTATACTTTTTACCTGTCAGCACTCAGGAGCTGCAAAAATCTAACTGAACTGACCAGAAAACCATCACCTTTTTATACACAGTGAGCTAGCCTTTTGCAGGCACAAGCCTAAAAAAACCACATTTCCCTTTGAAAGCCTGCTAAAAGCTCACTATCTGCAGCTGGCAAAGGAAAGAGTTGGGAGAAGACATCCGGCTTATATATGTTCAGTTTATATTGCTTGAATAGAAAACTCGGGCCTATTTGTTAAAAATACAGTTGTGCAAGGAAGTGGAGGGGTGTATGGCACTTCTGCAGCAAAATACCTGCCTGAAGAGCTCTGCTGTTTATTGACGTGCTGCACCTTCAGTATCTCCTGGCTCAGGAGTTCATGGGGGACGAGACTGTGGCGAAAATCTCTCTTCTCTGTCAGCAGAGTGTGTAAATCCTTTATTAGTATTTCTAATACCAATTAATTCTCTATTTAGTTACAGAATGGAAGTTATTAAGGAGCTGATAATAGTGGCTTGTACAGGCACACCTGGTGGCACAGGGGCTCAAAGAATTGGTGATACCTAGGAAGCAATTAAGGGCTCCTCTCCACCATCAGCCCAAAATAGACTTTCATACTGACCAGCGTGATGCAAACAGGTGTGACACACAGTACTGCTCGGGTTAATCTGTGTGTTTGATTTCTCTCTCGTCCCATGGGGAAGTATTGTTCAGTGAGTGATCAGGCAGATTGGGTTAATTTTCCCATATTTGGAGGGGGGACTTGAACAGACATTCTCATGAACTGGTGATGAAGCAGCTGTTAAATGTTCTATTTTTACTGACAACCAACAACTTGGTGGAAAGGAGGCAAATAAAGAATAAAGAAATGCAACCTTGCTGCAGGTTAGGTTGACTTCACCTGTTCTGTGTATATTTTATCACTTAAATTCCAAGATTAGAAATTACGTCTTGTGGAATCCCCCTGCTACAAAGTGATAAACATATTTTTCTCTGTAACTGAGACAGCGTTTCACCAGTCACTAGACATTAACAGTATATAAATGAGCAAATACCAGAGCACTCATCTCAATATTCACGAGGTAGAGGATCATCTCACAATGTTATATGCTTTCAGCACTATGCAGACTGCTGATATTTAGCAAAATATCCATGCTAAATAGCTGAAAGAAGCTCAATAAATACATTTTGCGTGGATATGTCATTAGAATATTTAATAATACCTCTCACAAGATTTTTGCTGGAAAACATTAGTTGCACTTAATTTGGGGAGGATAATGTCACAGGAATTAAAAAATATGAGCAGAAACAGGATAACACAGACAGAATAGCATTTACTGGGGAAGCATCTGAACTGATAGACAGGAGTCCAACAGGTTATTCCATTACCTACGACAATGTCCAAGTGGGATTCCCACTGCAGCTGCTTTCTGGCCTGGTTTTCCTTCCCAGCATGATCTGAACATGGAGGTGGAGTGATGTATGTCTTAAAAGTCCATTTTAATATCAAAATCTGGACCTGAAATCTTAAAAGTACCCTTCTCAATTACACATAGTCTCAGTAAATTAGCCTTACCTCCTATTTTTTTAACCTCTCTTATTTCTGCCTTTGTCATTCCCTTATGGGCCATATCTTGGCATTATTGAGACAATAAAAATTTGGATTAAAGACTAATTTCTATATATTTTTGTTTTAATAATATATGCTTCTGTTCTTTTAGATATAATCTCAATAAAATATACTCTTTTAAAATTATCACTATTTTTTGCCCTGATCCACTTTGGGTACAATCTAAGTTAAACAAATCAGTCCAAACCAGCACATCAGAATCTGTAAGTGATCTGGGCTCACACCTGTGCAGGAGGTTTCTTCCATTTGTCTGGACAGGTGTCATTTATGTCACACACAGTTTTACTTGAGGCATATTTTTACAGATTTAGTGTAAGTTGCTTCCTAGTAAATGTCTCTGCAAGGTTTGCTGGTGTTCCTCTGCCCATGAAACCCTCCTCGCCGTTTTAGAAAATGTCTTCATCTTTAATTTTTCGAAGGGAAAAAATTTAGGGCACATTTCATATTTAATCAAATACCATTGTTATTCAAATTCCTTATGCAAATAAGGGGTTTGACAGACTCTGTGATCTAAGATGCTCAAATTGTAGGGCATGTATGTAGTGAGTTAACAGTTCTGGGGGCTGCCAGTACACGCCTCGACACGCTGAGAACACCAGGAATTACAGTCCCTGGTGCTTTGTTTCCTTAAATCACAGTTGTGCAGAATGCTCTTCAGTCAGCTCTGATGGGGACAAGTCGTGATGATGGGAACAAGAGTCAAGAATTAGAAAACACGACTTACAGGACACAGCCTAGGAAAGAGAAAGCCCTGGAGGAAGAGAGAAAATGTGCGTGAACGAGAAATAATTGGGAATCAGATGGCAGACCTGGGAACGACGAGGTTTGCAGAGCCAAGAAAGAGAATTAAGCACAGAGGGACAAATTTTGCATTAACTTATACCTTCATGTAGAGTTTAGATTGGTGCAGCTAAGGGATAGAGATTTTTCAAAATTTATTTTATTTTTTTTTTATTGATGAGTGTCTGGTAGAAGAATTTCAGATTAAGCACCAGTAAAGGAAAGGACAATTTTACAGAGATCATCCTTTGCCCAGGTTTATGCAGCTGAATAAACTTTCGAAACACTGCAAAGCACACGAGTCAAAATATGAGTACTGACTGTGTGCTGTTGCATATGGGTAGATACACATGAGTGGTGTTTCGGGTGGTTGTAGTTTTAAGAGGATGAACGATGGCACATTTAGAAGCCACTTCAACATGTTAAACACCATAAATTATTATGTCTAAGAAAGAGGGGGCATTTTTAACTGCACAACCCATAAACTGCTATAAAACTAGTTGAGCAATATGATGCCAGAATGGGCAAAAATCCAGCTGGATGAGACACAGCATTATGAAAACAAACTGACCAAGCAGTAAGAAGTAAGTTCCAAAGGAAATGAAATGAGGCTGTGCTCCTCATTAAGCTAATAACAACAACAACAAAAAAGTCTGTCTGCCTGGAAGAAATGTGGATTCCAGTTGGAGCAATCCATAAATTAGGTTTTGTAATTCTTTTTGTGACTTCAATCCACGTTGTTCTCTCTAATACAGAAATAAATAGCATCTAATAAGGCCATCTTGCAAACATCAGTACTATCTGGCTCCAAGTTGGAATGATTCACTCGCAGAAGATGATTTAAATTAATGTATTTGTTATAGAGATTTTGTGTCACCAGCAGTCTGAGTGACTGAGCCCTGTGTGCACACTGTGGTGGTGTGTGCTGTGACCTGAAGTGCAGATGCACTGGGCATGGTCTGACTGCAGGGAGGTGACCCTCCACAGTATGTCCTGGTCCCTGGCTGTCCCAGCAACGACCACACACCCCAGCATCCTTCCAGGGATCCTGGTACTAAGGGGCAAGGTGCAGACAAATAGGATCCCCAGGTGGGGCACACCGTGCCCGGTAGATGTGAGAGCCAACACACCAGCACACATACCAGACATCTCTGCTCTGTCCTTGTGTGTACCATCCCCTGAGTGTCTCCCTTGCCTTGAAAACATGGCTAGCTGCTGTGGGTTTACCAGCCCCCCCTGGGGTTGGAAAAATAGTTAATTCCAGGTAGATTTCCGGAGCAAAGCCAATTACAAGTTCTAGTAACGCCCCTGCCAATGACATCTTTAAGAAAATGGAAAAGAAGCCTGTGGGGCAGAAGAAATTCCAGCCCGGAGGAGAATGGAGGGGAACAAGAGAGAGCAATGGAGCCTCCAAGGTCAGTGTAGCAGGAGGGAGGAGGAGAGGCCCAGGGCAGGCCACCTCTCCTCCTCCAGCTGGGGAAAAGACTTGAAAACTAAACCCCTGCCACTTGTGGCAGATTATTTGGAGTGAGGAGACCCTCCTGCAGCTCCTGGAGGAGCCTGCGCCGGAGCAGAGGAGTGCATGGAGGAAGCTGTAACTCCATGGGAGGCCTGAGATGAAACAGAGTCTTGCTGGAGACCTGTGGCCCTTGGAGAGAGAAACCTCCGCTGGAGAAGTGTCCCGGGCAGGACTTGTGATCCCAGGGAGGGATTTATGCTACTGTAATTCACTGGTGACCCTAAAGGACAGCAGAGTGTGGAAGAACTGTTGTCCGAGGGTAGACTCACGCTGGAGAAGCTCATCCAAGGCTGTCTCCTGCGAGAAGGGACCCCACAAGGAACAGGGGATGGACTCGATGCCATTGTCCCCTGTACCAGTGGTGCAGACCCTGGTGCAGCAAGTTGTCCCCTTGCAGTCCATGGAGGACCTCACAGGGCCTGAG
>VXAY01006446.1:1736499-1828306 GCA_013399855.1 Oxyruncus cristatus
AACCCTGAAAGTAAAGAAGAGACTTTTCTCCTCCTGGACTGATACAGGGGGAAGGGATAATTTGGTGGATATATAGCATTTTCTTCATAATTTTACCTAATCAGAATTGTTGTATATATTATTCTTTAGTTTTCATCCTGCTAGTAATAAATTTAGTATTATTACCCTACGTCAAGTCTCTTTTGTCTGCATAAAACTTCTCTCATCTCATAGCAATTGTGTAAATGGTTTAAAAAAAATTAACCCAGAGTAAACCCACGACACTAACTAACAGCTGGGTTTCTATTAAGTCTAGTTAGCATTTGCATTTTGTCTGGTGTTTAAAGTTTTTCTGCAAACAGCAACACTGTGAGAAACTTCCACCTGCCACAATCTGACTGAGCACATCAATTGTATGTGCTGGATTCTCCATGACCCAGAGGATCCAAACTAGTCTTGTTGCACGAGCTTTGTTTCACTTTTAGGCTGAATGGGTTTTTTCACCTCATGCTACTTCTTTATTCAGCTGTTTAGCCCATTATGCTAAAATGAAGTCATTTGTCCTCCCCACAGCAAAAGGGAAAGGAAAGGTCATTAACAGCAGTCCTGGTGTAGTGAGCAGTGGTCTCCTCTGGCAGACATGGCCTATGCCAGATGATTACACTAACATACCATATCCTTAGCACTCTGTGATTATTGCAATCATTATTGCAACATTTCTTATGAACATCCCGAGCACTAGAGACAGAGAAGTTTAGAAAACTGAGGGGAGGCCTCGCCAAAGGCTTCCTTGGTTATAAGTTTTCAGTAAATAACATAAAAAGAATAAAATGAACGAAAGTTATGCATTGGTATTGCAAATATTTCAAGTGAATTGTATCTAAATACAAATGATTTCATGTGAAAAGGAATAAAGGTGCTTGTTTGTAAACAGATGGTACCTGGTTTGATCAGAGGGGGATTATAATGTTCCAGCACCAAGAAATCTCACCTGGAAATTTGGATTGATGATCACAGAGTAAGTTGTCACATGAGAATAGATGCAATACAGACTTTAACAGCTGGAAAAGTGAACTGGTGCATATACGGGAGAAAGATAAAAAGAAACAAAAAGAATAAGCAAATGCTGGAGTAAATAAAGTAACAGTCATGGTTGCATTCATCAACACTGGAGATAAAGCAGTGAAACATTAAACAGTGCCAGGCTGGGTGGGTGTTTGTTTGTTTGAGTTTTAAGGATAGGGAACGCCACATTTCAGCAATGCAATGAATTATCCTCTGGGTTATGAACCTCTTATGAACCCACATTATGAAGTGGTTGAGAAATGGATTGCAGCAGGGAAGTGTATCAAAGAAAAGAGAGGAGACTCAGAAACACAGAGAAAGGAAATTGAAACCACCCACTCTCCTTCTGCACCCCCTCCCACATATATTCTTTCAAGTGAGACACCCAAGTCATGAATATAGTTACGAACCACTGAGCAAATAATATGCAATGTTTTACTAATATGTAATGACTGCTTTCTACTCAATGTTCATCCATTCTTCTGCTGATGCATTTGCCATTTCACTCCATATTATGAGAGGTAAATTTACATCCTGCTCCATGTGCTGTATTCAAAGTTTGAATTTTGAATGAGATTGATACCCTTGCTTTTGCTTCTGTACTTGATATATGATGGTGCTTCTACTAAAAGTGATAAATAAGTTCTTGAAATTATAATGATGCACTAAAAATATCTATACATTTCCAACTCTAACTCCTTCTGTATATACATTACAATGTCTCCAAATGGAGATAAAATGCTGTTTGAGAAAGTGAAGGTCTCAATAAAAATTTTATGACTTTAATTTAATTGTTATTATATGGACCTATCTTCCTGTTAACCACATACATTATCTGAAAAGCACAGCCACATTACTGTGTTTTAAAAGTAAAAAAAAAAAAATAAAAAAAATCAAAAGAAGGTTCTTCTTCAAAAATTGTGAAAGTACATCTATTTAAAAATGCTCTTGGGAAACACATTCTTGGAATGTAAATACCTTAGAGGCACAGGAAACATGAAATATTGTAATAAAGTGATACAGCAATTTGGGCTCAGATAAGATGGAAATAATGTGTTTTTTTCTTAAAAAGTATATTCATGTAATTCTCTTCCCCTCTTATCTTTACACTTGTGAATAAAACTGTTGTCTTCCCTTTTAGAGAAAGGAGAAGAAAATTGCATAATAAATGCCACAGCCCAACAATGAAACTGTCCCTCGTCTCACACAGTTCTCCTGATGTCCTAGAAAGTGAATTCCATGTTACACATCTGGGGTATTATCTGATATAATATTTAATTATCTGAATTAATACTTTTAAATCATAGTGAACTGTCAACTTCAAAACAGTACCTCCTTCACAAGCAATTCCAAGGCACTTAAAAAATATCTTTTGTATAAATTTCTATATTATTCACTGGTTTTCTATTCTTTAAAATCACAAAGAAGGAAAGTATTTTTTAATATAACTCTAGATTACAAATTATGCCAGGAAAGCTGATGGTCAGTGCCATTTAAAAAACAACAGGAATGAAGGTGTTTGATTATCAAAATAAGTGCTTTATTTTAACTGATCCAACTTGAAGACATCAGCCTTCACTAATACCTCACTTTCCTCTTCTGTGGAATAAATTAATTTCCTACTGTCTGGGAAATGGGGATCCTTAAAATGGTTTATGTTTCCAAGAGTTTGAGATGTTCATAAAGGTGGTGCTGGATGAGTAAAGTATCTGAATTTTTTATTGTACACATAGGACAAAGATATCTTTTTCAAGGATATTTTATTGTAATTGTTGAATAAATCCTTTGAGTAAAAAGCCGGATTATATTATTTTGCTTTACAGTGGCTACTGCGCTTTTATGCCTTTAGTAGGACAACATAATGGCACCATTAATATTGTTGTATGCTACAAAATAAACCTGTTCATCACCTTAAAATTCTCTTGGAACAACTGTTCAGTCTTATCTCCTGTTCTTACCTCCATACCTTTGAATTGTTCTGACCCTGTAACAGGCCAAAGCAATTGCTATTACTGGAGATAAATCCACTGAGGACTGCTGTAATATCTCAGCTGAAGTCTCTTTATTACTTAAGAAGTTTTCAAACCGTGTGTCTGTGTGTATGTGCATATGTATGTACACACATGTGTGTGTGTGCACAGGCAGTGGGGAATCTCAGTTCTTGTTCTCCTGCATGAGCCCTAAACACGTGTAAGATAACACAGCAAACCAGGGAAATAGTGTAATCAGGGGAAGTTCTACATATCCTACAGCTCATAAAACCTTTCCTTTGTAAGAACACCACAATGTTAAGCACCATGTTCATAACTAAACATTTGCACTATTACACTGAAAAGCCAGACTGGTGGCAGAACTGGATGGTATTATTCAGGTTTTCAACTCCTGACTAGTGAATCACCTCCTACCAATTTGTGTATGAACAGGCAGAAACGGTGCTTCCAGTCAGGGTCTTGTTAGAGGAATTTTTCTTCCATAACTACTTTCAGAAAACCACCCAGCTTATTGTCTTTCCAATTAAAAACTAATACTGTTACTAGCCAAGATTCAAAATCAGGAAACTATTGGCATGAGTTTTCCTTCTAACACAATGTTGAATGGTGTCCATCATCTGTTGAGGCTGGAATGCAGTAAGAACTTCTACTTGGCTTTTGAGAAGAGTTCCCATTCAGGCACCACATTCTGTGGTACAAGTGAAGAGCTGAAGTTTATGTCTTCATTCCAAGGCATTAGAGTGCTGCAGGTGGAACTGCTCCTGTTAGAAAATGAATATTAAATTTACAGATTGTGACTCAAGGAGCAGGTCTACTCCAGGCAGCAGTAGAAGAAAGGTTGTGTAACCAGAGCTACACATTCAGGGAAAGTTATGGTAGCTGCATACTCAGCTCACAAAGTTGATGTTGTCGTTGCTCTAAGGAGAGGAAAATTTCTCATATCTTTGTACATAACATTAAAAACTGTCCAAAGCCCCAAAGATTCTGTTTCCAGCTTTTTCTTAAAACATTTCCTGTGAATTCTTAGTTTAAAATGGTGCATTGCTTCTGTGACAAGACTTTCGAAGGGATGTTCTAGTTATATGCTCTGAGGTTGGCTTTCCCATCCAGATTAATTTCTCTAAATGTATAGCACAGAAGGGTTCTAAGCTTTACAGATAAAATGAAGAACATAATATTTCACTAGTTAAGTCCTTGAATAGGAATTATTTCCTTCCAGCCATAACCATTAGCAGAAGAGGAATATTGTTTCTGTGTTGAGTCTGTAAGGTTGACACAGGGTCTGGTCATCAGCTGATCACCAGAGCACAACTTGTTGGTCGGCTTCAAAGTTAGCTGTGTGTCACCTTCACACTTCCAGTCCTGCTCCAGATACATGGGACCAGATTCCTGGCATCAGCCAGAGAAGTCTGAATGCTTCTCTAAATTACTCTGGCTACTAATTGTGCCAAACAGTCATTATGGTATCCAGTAATCTCAAGGCAGAGTGCAGGTTTGGCCACAGTTCCTGTGCAAGTCCCAGGCAAGCAGATGGTTGGAGAATTATGCTGGCATTTGCCCCTTTTGTAAGTCTATATGCTCTGGGTGATGCTTCCACTGGTAAATGCAGGCATTAGTGACACTTGGCACTGACAGCAGAAGACAAAGCAGCCTGGAAAAGAGACACATTCTGTACCTAATAGACAAAATGGGTAAGAGTTATGTTACACGTACCAGGTACAGTCTGAAAGGTTTGCTACTACTTTGGACTACTAAACGAGTCTGTTCTTAAAACATTTTCCATTTCAGTCAACTTATTTAAAAATAGAGTTAAGACTAAATGACAGATTTTCATGTGTACAATTGTATTTCTTTCACCAAGTTCCCCAGTGAGGTGACAGCAGCTGACCTTGCAGTGGATGCCTCACAACTTCCACTGGCTACAGAAGGCAAGTTTTTATTTGCTGCAAGGGTCCCGTGACTTAAAGTTTATTTTGGGTATGCTCTTTAGCTGCATTGATTGGTTACCATTGCTCTGGCATGATAAAATAACACCCCCAAGAGGAACTCTTACAGGTGCACGAACTCGTTGCGCTGGAAGGTAAGGGGGACTGATAGCAGTGAATGTCAAAGAATGCCTTGGTTTTGCAAAGACAAAACTGCAACTTTCCTGTTAATGAACAAACCTCCCGTTGTCATGAAATCCTTCCAGAGGTTATAAAAGGACGTATTCAGTTAGCAGGCAGATTGAATGTATCAAACCAGGCTCAGGTAACCCCAGCCTACAATTAAATGTCATTTCCTCTTGGGAACAATTCTTCACCAGGAGAGCAGCAACGCTGCCAAGGCCGTGTCAAGCAGCTGCAACTGCAACTGGGGAACAGCAGGTTGTACTTCAGTGACTTAATTTGTTGTCTTAAACATAACCCTGAGAACTTCAGGCCTAGAAAGGTGACAACATGAGGTTGGGAATGTTGGTGATCTGAAGCCAACATTAGAGAACTGGAAGCTGTTTTCTGTCAGTGCAGCCACAAAATCTGCTCCTTAACTCACTGCCTCACCTTTGACAGAAAATAAACCTATTTAAAGTCCAATATCTGTCAAGTAGAAATCAAATGTCAGTCTTCCATTCTCAGATGCAAAATTCGGAAGGCAGAAGAAATTGCTCTCTTACAATCTGATTTTAAGAGAAGCCGAGATCAATGTTATTGATTTAACAAGAAACTTAATTATTCATTTTATATCTAGTTTATTACAAAAGTTTGCCACATGTTGACTAATTATTTTGCTAGGAAATTGTAACTGTCTAAATTAATAATGGAAGGCTGCAGAGTTTACCCTGAGGCTACAAAGATCGGGAACAAACAGGAAAAAAACCTGATTTAAGGAAGCTAGAAATGTACATGTGATTACAAGCTTCAACCTTGCACCGAGATAAAGCACAAGGAAAGCTGCCGTTATTATTTCCCACTGGAGGATAATTAAATACAGATAATAAAGACTGCATGATCTGGGAGGTTATAATCTCCCTTTGTCAGGAAGTGTATCTCTGAATGACAGCTGTCACAGGCCTTGTCTCCGTGTGACACAGACTATTTGAAGCTCTAATTGTGCAGAGAAAAGTGCAATTCTCAGCAGACATGTCACTGCAGACCGTGAGAGGAGTCCTGTGGCTGTGGCTGGAGGATCATGTGAACACAACACAGCTTACTGCAAACGGGGGATGGGAAAAGAGAGTTAAATAAATATGTCCTTAACACGAAGGTCAAAATCAGAACAAACCCACTTTTCATAAAGGGGAAATCGAAGAAAGTGACTTTCAGCACCACTGGGGCAAAATCAGCCAAAGACCAAAACACATCCTTTGAAAATTAGCCGAGGGGTGGCATGTCACATAATGATAATCAGTCAAAAAATTCCATGACAGGAACCTTCATCAGTTAAATATTTTATAATATGTCACTGACACTTAAGAACGTAAAAGAAAACCTTCCTTTAGAGCTATTAGGCAAGGCCTCTTCCTTTCTATTTTGAGTCAAAAAGTTGAATATAATTCAGAACATGTGCAAAAGCAACAGAAAAGTGATTATTTCTGAAGTATGATCAACTCTAGAATTGCACACCTTGGGTTTTCCTTTGAAAAACCAGCAGCACTTTGAGAGCACTTTTTCCTGAGAGAAAACCAAATTACGTATTTTTCTTACAAGGAGACTAACTGGGTAATTTTAGTTTGAAAATCAGGAATGGGAGGAGAAGCCCCACTAAATCTGAAGCACAGGTAGAACTGTTAGAGCCTTCACATGACCTTTAGGGTCTGGAAGCACAGAACAAGCATGTAAACAAATGAACAAACAAATCCTTACACACACAAATTAAGTGAAAGGCATTGGGAAATTTGTCCAGACCCAAACTCCCGTAAATTACGAAGTGTGTTTATTTGAGTGAAGAGAATGGGTCTGAAAAGCTTTTGTAAAAAATAGCTCGGAAGCTGGGCTATATTTTGTTTCATTTTAATTGAGGATATAACAATTAATCTCATAGGACAGGTGTTCTTGTGGTAGCTTGTTTGTCTGTTTGTTTAGCAAGGGATACCATAAATACCATCAAGATGACACTGAGCATGGGGAAGACTCACAGAGACTAGGAAAAAAATCTTCTGAGAAGCGTTAGTAACCTCTCTTTTTCCAACCCTGTATTATTTCAGGGTGTTTGGAACGTAGTTAATATATTGTTCACACTCAGGAATGCTATAGGCATTTTTTTTCTGATGCATATAAATGAGTTCATATTAATGCTTGTAAAACCTTTGCCCAAGAAAATGTTGGGTCAAACAAGGAAAGCTTTGTAACTCCAGAAGTTCTTTCGAATTCAAGGAATATAACTAAAGTTGGGGTTTTTTTCTATGTTCATCCATGTGAATTTAAAACATTTTTGCCTATTGGTCTAATGTAAATGCCTTGATTTAGGGGCTTGAAGAAAAGATGCTAAAGCTTTTTTTTTTAAGAAATCCAACTTTTCCCAAGACTGTGCTCACATTATTCATTTATTTTTGTTTTACTCGGGTTTTGTTCATAAGAATAGAAACTTCACAGCTTGATAAATTACATGTCAGAACCTGTTCCTGTTTATTGTTTGGGGGCTTAAGGGATTATCCAAAAGGTTTTGGCTTTCTGTTCTCAGGTTTTTTATAGCCACTTGAATCGTAGAGGTAGACACACAAATGTACACAAAGTACTTTAGACAGTTGATGGCTGTATTTTTTATTATTATTGCTATTTGTAATACATTTAGCCGTTTCTCCATGATTTTCTAAGGATGCTTTAGGCACATCTGTTTATCTTACCTTTTTCAAAAGGCGCAGTTTTACCTGCAGAAATAATTGTTCCTTTGTATTATAAATCACAGAGATGCAGGCCCCTAAAGCTCTATTGTGTGTGATTTAAAAACTGAAATAAGCTAAAAGGCTCAACAGAGGATGAATACAAAACCTGAAATTGCTTTGACAGTAAGGATGCAATAATTTATTTCTACTCACTATTAGAAGTTCATCGAATCTAAGTCCATTAAACATTTCTGTAAATGTATGAAATATTCAAATATGCTTATGTGCTAATTGAATCATCTTTTTAAAATATATTTGGTGATGTAGTGCCTAGAATATCTTTTTAGTGTATTGGACATTTTCCAGAATTAAAAAAAAAAAATTAAAAAATCAATCCAAGTTTTTGTTGGGAAGGGGGATGGTTTTGATTTCGGAACAATTCTACGAGTTGCATCTTTGTGACAGATGCAATCATTTAGATGGGTCACCATGTTAATGACTGTAAAGGAAGAAAATCAGAACAGGACTGCTTTATTAAGAAGGTCATCCTTGCTATGCTGGTACACATTAATGGCATTTTGATAGCCTGATATGGAATCATACTTTGGCAATAAAAAGGATGAGAGTGCTCGTTAATGCTATTGATAAGCACACCAGAGCTCTGACCACACAACCTCCTGTGCCCCACACTGCCCCGGTGCATCGTGAGGCTGACTCTGCTCTCCCCATGCCTGTTAGCATCTCCTGCAGGAAGGTGATGTACAGTAGCTCATAGGTTACAGACCCATTGGTGGTGTGTTGCTCACTTGCTGCTTTGAGAAATCATCAGCAGTTCCACGGGATCTGCCGACTACTCGATGTTCCCCAGGAGTAAGGCAGAGATCTCTTCAGGTAGTTGCTCCACACAGAGATTCAACCAGCAGCCAGTGCAGCTTTACATATTGCAGTGCAGACCTCGGCCCAAAATTCTGCCCAATGTTCAATCTGCAATTTCAAATGTTTCAGGACCTTCCCGTTCAGATTTCCATCCCACCGATTGTCAGATACGGCTTCAACACTCGGTTTAATTATCCTGCAATTGAAATATGCTGCTGTGCAGTGAAACTATTATCCTTTGGCTCTCAGAGAGCTGCCTTAAGGCCTGTTCCAGAAGTCCTGTGACAAAGAAAACTCTCAATGGCTCTGTTTAAACAGACTAATTGCAATGAAATCTTTGCCCGGGGTAAGACTGGAGGCCCTTAAAGACAATAGCATTGATTGAGACTGGTGAAATGCAATATCTCTGTTATACAATGAGCTTTACAGAGTTTAGCAGAAAAAATATTTTCCCTGTCATGAAATCTTGTTTTTCTTGCAAGAAATGTTATCTCTGGTTTGGCTACTGGTCCATACCTATGAGACAGAATTAGGTGCTAGCAGCCCCCCACTTTAGCATACTGCTTTTGCAGCATCCCTCTTTCTAAGATCCATATAACTAACATATTATCACTATTTCCACCCCAGACATATCTCTCTATATCCATATTTTCAAACAGCAATTTCTTATAGTGACATTATAATAAATCAGCTCTACTGACACAGGGCCTACAGCAGCTAAACAGGAACAAAACAGCACCTGTGCCTAACAGGCAAAAGGGGAACAGGAAGGAGGACAGAATATAACATTTGAAGAACGTTCCAATGTGTAGGATAAGGTGCTATTGAGAAGGTGTTTATTAAATTATTATTGGAAACCTAACGTTAGCATGCAAAAAGATAAAATCAAAACCTGGAAATTTAATTGGCAAAAAAGTGAAAGAAAACAAAGGACTTGAGGCTGTGCCAGTTAATATTCTACTATTAAATGCAAAAATTGACTGAACCGTGGAAAACATTACATCCGAAAATTCTGGCTTAAGGAAAGGTTTTACAAACCCAGTTTGATTTCAAAACCTTTCAGCTATGAAAGGAGGTTACAATGCAAGAATTAACAAAGTGTTTTTTATAGTTTCTACATATTTCATTTTTCGATGTCATTATTGAGAAAGTACTTTCATTGTGTTTATTTTAATGTTTATTTTCAAATTAAATATTCATACAGTTTTTAAACTTGCCTCACTGAAAATAAAAAAGGAAGAGATATTTTGGTTTAAAAGAATTTTCATATATATTTCATATATTTTCATATATATTCATACATATTTCACAGTAAAGAAAACTATTGTTTCTGCAGCATAATAGTAAATATCTGTGAAAGAAAAGTCTGATATTTCATAGGCCTAAAGGGTCTATAATGCAATAATTTCCCACATTGAATGGGTAAATAAAACAGGCGTTCCTGTTCCTTATCTTTTGTTTGTTTGTTTGTTTGACTCTATGGGTAAAGATGAATTTTACATCCAGAGTTTAAAGCAAATTAATAGGAAAAAAAAAAAAAAGACTCCTCAAGTCTTCTCTCTTTTTTAAAGCTAGCAAGGGTCAGACCTAAAAATACGGAGGCACTGAAACAGAGGCAGAAAAAGCTCAATCTGCAGCCCTCTCTGCAGGTTTTAACTGTGCGGTGAAGCTGCCGCAGCTGCTGGAGCCGCAGGCGCAGCCGCGCAGCCCGTGCGGGGCATCCTTGGGATTACCGTGCTGGGATGTCAATAAGGGAGAAGACACGGCAGCGGCCAGGGCTGGTAAATCCGATTTTGTGCTGTCCCGAGGTGCAGCGGCTGCGGCAGAGCCCCTGGGCGCTGCCGGGGATCGCAGCCCTGCCCGAGCCCCGCTCCTGCCCGGGCCGCGCTGCCCCGGCTGCCGCTCCGCGTCCGTCCCCGCACCGGCCCCAGGGCTGTGGAAGCCGCAGCAGGTCTGGGACGGCTGCAGAAAATGTCTGACATTGCCGATCAGCTGGAAACCGTGTGAAAAAGATGATTCCAGGCCATGGTTACAGACCTTTCCGCTCTGCTGCCTGCCCGAGGCCGTGGGGAGGGCCCATGTTCATGATACAGCAACAGTGCACTGTTCCATTTTTACCTGAAAAGATTATGCTCATTTCAAATTATTGCATGCAGTGCCAGTCAATCAACATTTGTTCATTCTTCAGATCACACCGTGCTGGTTTCAAAGGGGGCTCAGGTCGTCTTTTATTGCAGCGGGAAGAAAGAGATAAAAGAGCTTAGTTGATTTCAGTTAATGAAAGCAAAACCTTGCCTTTGTTTTTGGTTTTGAAACTAGTTTCGCCGGTACGTATTTTTATTTTTGGCTTTTTAAATATTAAAATATAGGGATTTGATGATTAAACAGCGCAATTAACCATGACAACACTCTCTAAATTTAAAATATAATTATAAGGTAATGATCAAGGCAAGTGGGCATTTTTGCCTGATAAAAGTGGAAGTACTGCTGCCCTGATACATGCCAACCTCCATTAGCTTGGTTGGTATCTAACCTCCAGGTATTGCATTAATCTGAAGCTATTATTACAATTGCTATATATATTTCAGTGCAGACATCATTGTTATAGATGGTATTATAAATTCTTTATCTTTGTGAGAAATACAAAGTCTTTGAAGATACTCATAATCCAGTCATTTGGGGAAGTATCCACAGTAAATTGCACCAATTTAAGCTTGCTTTAATCAATCTATTGTCAATTCTTAATGAAGAAAAGTAGTAATATAGCAGTGTTTGGAGTGAGGTTTGTAGAACCTTACATTATTTTCAGGATCAGACACTGATTTCTAGGATTGCATTAGTGTGTAATCATTTGGTGTTTACCAGAATATGTAAAAAACCCAATTGATCACTTGAAACTGTCTTTGAGTAATGTATTACTATGGGTTGAATTCCATTTTAAACATTTCATTCTGTATTCATTGACATGAGAATAAATCACTAGTCTTCAAAGGCAGGCAAGGCAACAATTAAGAACAATATTAATTAAAATTAATTAGTCTTTCCATCACCATTATTATTCCAGAAGAACCTATTCAAATACATCATTATTTTTTTAAATTTTAGTGAGGAAATACTGAGAAAGCTGTTTGACCATTCAATATCAACTTGTTTGGTTCAATGAAATCCATTCTGGTGAGTTGCAAATCTGGTTTTGATGTGTAAAATCCATTTTAAGTGCAAAAACAGAATATCTTTCAAAATCCTGGACTTGGCATGTAGCTTTTGGAGGGCTCTGTTTGACCAGCTATTGATGAACCTGTGAAATCACTGTCCTGACTTCACATGGGCCATTCAGTGACTGCAGCCTTTGACTCCAGCCCGTGGTGCCTTGTCCCTTGCCCAGCACGTTGTTGGTGGCTGGTGGGCAGGTGGTTTGCTGCTGGTCTTTCACCTCGTGGTTTGACTAACAAAGTCTTCCAGGTCTGTTGGGTGTCAGAGTCCCGTATCTTCTGGTCATGGGCATCTGCAGATTCACCAGCCTGAACGACGACTGCGAAGGGAAACACACTGGGCGCTGAAGGAGCCCTCGCAAAAGGTCCCTTGATGGCTCTGTCAGCTCTGAAAGAATTCCTTTGTTCTTCCCTCATCCTGACCTGCCCCTGCTATTTAGCAACGTGCGACTTGAGGATCCACAAAGCACTTCACCTTGCGTTTGGCAGCCAAGGAAAATAAAAAGTAAGCAAAAAGAGTCAGGAATTACACAAAACAACGTGGAACACGGGCATGCAATGGGCTGCGTGCACTTGTAAGTAGGCTGAAACACGGGGAGCTGTAAGAAGACAAGGAAGAGCTACAGTGGAGGGAATAATGCTGCATGGATGACATGAGGTAGATTGAAAAGGATCAATACATTTCAGGTAGCAGGAGAATTGAGAAAAACAAATTTTAAGGATTGTAATAATAGTAGTAATTTCAGGCAATGGCATCACCGAATTCCTACCAGGCTTACGGGGCAAAGCCTCAGATGTTCTGACTTGTCATTGTAGTGCTGATATCAGAAGAGTTATGGCAATTTATGCAAGCTGAAGATCTACCCCTCAGCAGCTCAAACGGAGCTTCTGGGCACTGCTGAGCCAGGACAGCAGCAAGGTGTTCCTGGCTCTCACTGCCACAGGATCTGTGCTCACCACCCCGGAACCAAGCAAGTAAACAGACAGTGCTCTCCAGAAGAGATTCTGCAACTGGAGAGCTTCTAAAAACAAAACAATAACAGAAACAAAGAACCCCCACCATATGAAAATCAATGAAATTAATAAAAAGAGTCTGCTTAGGGCAGAAAACACGCTGAAATTGAAGGATTTATATATATTTTTTATAAAAAAAGAGCAAAGAGATAATATCCACGGAACACGGTGGATATGTTATCACCAGCACGAACAAATATTGATTTGTGTGCCTACCAGCTAAGCTAAACAGTTGGTGGGTTACAAAAATATGCAAGGAAAAAACCCAGTTCCCTCTTCTCATTTGATAGGAGACATAAGCTGAGAAAGTTCAGAACTCGACTGCCTCTTCTGTGATTCTGAAATGTGTCAAGTAATGCTTGAAAGGGATCAAGAGTATTCCCTTCAGCTCCGTGCAAAACATGTCCTGGTCTCAGCTGCATCATTTGAAGTACTGCATTGACAGAAGCTTGTCTAGAAAGACAGATCATTAGATAATGTGCTAGTGCACTCCAGCATTTGTGAACAGAACTGTACTGTTTAAGAAAAAGAAATTATTAATATTGCTGTAATCCAAGAGCTGCAAAATGCCCTTCTTTAACTATTGACTTAAACATGGATTCAGTGTCAAAAGGTAATTTCGGTGTTTACCTGACATGCCTTGCCCTGTGCATTATGTTTCTCTAAAAATACTTATTTGCTGGAGGTACATATGTTTTATCACATATGGGATCACTGTATATGGGCTTGATCTACACAGTTGTGGTATCCTTCTGTCCATAAAAGAAAAAAAAAAAGTCTTTCTGAGAAAATAAATCCACTGAAATGACTGTCAGAATTATTTTAGTCCCTTCTTTTTACTTCCTACATGGATGCTTCTTTCAAATTTACAGGTTAAATATTTTTTTCACTAAAATAGAAGTCTACAAAGTTGTTCTGAAACTAAATCTGAGTTTTTCCATTTTCAAAATTATATTTTCAGACTACAGTGTAAAGACCAACAATAATTAGGTTCCACAGAGCCGGGCGAAGGTTATGAAAATAACATATAGGCCCTGTTACATACCTGGAAACTAAATGTTGTGGACTGTTTCTTCAAATTCTAAAAGTAAAATCACAGACCTCACTGGAGTTAGACAAGCAATGATGCTAAATTATCCCTATTGAGGCTTCTTGTACGTAAAGCTAGTGATAAAACATCTCTAACACTGTAAGTATATTAGATTTTTTTCTTTCTCTGTCCTCTGTCATATCTCCTCTGATGGTCTACCAGTAAACTCTGATCGGTGGAGCTCAGGGTTTCCACAGCTATGGAGGTACTGCTGCCATTGCATTAGAACCTGGGGCCGCATGATCCGAACACCGGGCTCTGCAACAGCACTGAGGGCCAAGAAAAGTCATCCTAAAAGTCACCCAAAAAGTCACCTTTGTCACTCTATGACAAAGTACAGAGCAAGGCTGCAAGAATGATCAAGAGACCGGGGAGCCTCTTTTGGCAGGATGTTTAAAGAGTCAGGATTGTTTAGCTGAGCAAAACAACTGAGGTCTGCAAGCACGTATGACTGCTGCCTAAAAAAACACGTTGTGGGAGTAAATTTTGAGCAGGGATATTGTAAGCTAAAGGACAACGCTGTCACGAGTTAAAAAATGGTGATGACTGTAAATGTATTTAACTGGAAATGGGACAGTTTTAAACCATCAGAATAATGTGTTTCTGGAGCTGCCTCCCAGAAGAAGGAGCACAGAATTTAGAACTCAGGAATGAGTCGCCTCAATAGTTACGGAGTTAATTATTTATTCTTTCAGTATTTCCAAGTGTCATTATCAGTTCCGGTACTTGCTGTGTGCTTTGAATGAAGAATCTACACTCTTCATGAGAATGACACAGAAATGGCATTTCCCAGAGGTTATTTGTCTTGTTTAGGATCCCTGGATACAAACAGCATCCTGAAAACTCAAAACTGAACTATGGGCTGTATCAAGACATGCTCTGCATCCTCCTGCCTGTTGTATTACAGCATTTGAGCACCCTGGTCTAGTGGAAGGTGTCCCTGTCCACGGCACAGGGTTGGAACTGGATAATCTTTAAGGTCCCTTCCAACCCCAGCCATTCCATGATTTTTGACAGAATCCAGAGCTTCTTTTCACATTTGTGACTGACTGAAGATTGTTTCAAAAAGTTGGTCCCTTCAGCATTCCCAGCCACAGTGGATCACAAGTTGTTTGCTTACTTCACACTTTAGTATCTTTTGACAACAACTAACATTACCTATTTTAAAAGGAGGCTCAACAGGACGAAGACAGTGATGTAAGTGAATTACTATGATTAGCAGTATTGAATTACTACATCTGATTCTGAATGATCTTTTATTTCCCTCATTAGCTCTAAACAGCCTTCAGAAACTATCAACAAATATATATATTCTTACATCAGCTCTTCAGAACAGAAATGTGTCTGCACCTGGGCCTTTCTTCTATTGAATATTTATTAATCAGAAACAAAAGTTGGGGACATAACTATCAGCTGCAGCTGGCTGAGAAAATTCACCAGAAATCAGTATTTAGAACTTTCTTTTTTAATTTGTTGTTGCAAGTAGTCGAGCATCACCAGTGTGCTTCTCCATTTCTTGGTGCTCAGTCTGTGTGAAAATACACTCCATTTTCTCTCCTAAAGGAAGCTTCACTTTAAGGGAGTTAGAGCTTTACAGATTTCTTTTATTTCTTCCAATTGATTAGAGAAGAACGTGTCCCTTCAGGAATACAAGGGTGCACTTTAATTTTATGCACACCTTTAGGCATCAGTCATTGGTGCCTGTTCTGGGAAAATCTCAGATTTGTAAAGAAACAGAAAATAGTTGCAGGGGAGCTACAAGTTTCAAAGTGTAATTGCAATAGAGTCTGTCTGTCCTTTGGGCAGGCAGCTGTATGCTAGATATTGCCTTTAAATCCTGACTAGACAGAGAACTTAAATCATTACACTTATTTAATCCTTTCCCCATTTTGCAAAGCTTTCAAGCACATGCTTTGCTCCAGAAAGGCTCAGGCTTTGATAGGAATTCAGCAGAAAACATATCATAAATGAAAATACATTAAAATATAAGAACTTGAAAGAATTAGAGCATTGCATTTGATAGACATCCATTCAGATAGGATTAATGCAAGAAATACAAACTTAAAGAATTTTGCGAAGGTTTTCAAAGATATAATCTCTGGAGTTCTAAAAAGTTCCATAATTCTGGGCCTAGGTTCTCTTATCCCCAGCTGTAAATAAACTTTAATAAAAAAAGTAAGTGTCAATAATCTGAAACCCATTTTTTAACCTGTCTCCTGCACAACCCTGACGTCTGCAGTAATGATCTTCCTCAGATGGAACACAGCTGATCAGGGTCATTCACTGATAAAAGCATTTCAGAGGATTTTTCCCCCTCTATCTCAGTTTGAAATTCTTATCCTATAATGGTGTGTCCTTGCAGAAAATGCTTTTGACTCCCAACTTTTTATTTCTTTGTGTCTGGTCGTACAGTTTTACTGGAAACTTCCCATTTGAAGCATTTATGACCACCTTCTTTCAGTTACATATCCACAGCTGTACAGGTATTGGTGTACAAATTAGGATTTATTTAGGATGAAGAAGTCTTTAAAGATCACTTCATAATGAATTCTAAAGGGTTTTGAAACTTAATTTGCCTCGAAGTTGCTTTTGTGCAGTTTCATTTTAGCGACAGAAATAATGTTCTACGAGTATTGCCATCTTTTCCAAAAGAAATGAGGCATCTATGATCATGTTGTTAATATGCTTTCTTCTCACTTGTTCTGTGAGGGAATGTTGTGTTTGATTGGTCGTTTCTTAACCCCTTGGGTAAGTCTTTGGAAAGATGAAAAGGAACTGAAAACTGGCATTGCCAGTCTGAGTTGATTTTGAGGACTGATGAACTGCACCGAAGGAACGAGGGAATGCTGTCATCCTGGGAAAGTTCCCAGCAGAATCTGGACGAGCTCAGAAGCTGCTCGGTTGACAAATGGTGAAGGTTTCTAATTTCTAAAGATTTCAAGTGTTTTAATGACTACTCAGGAATTCCAAGGGGTTTTGCAAATCCAACATTTGCAAGGTTCCTTTTCCTTCATTTTTTCACAAACGAGGTTTAAGATAGAAAGAGTGAATAAAAATTCAAAATCTGGCAGTATGTGTCTAGTTCTCTCCAGAAAGCAGATGCTCGTGTAAGATCTGAAAGGTTTTGTCTGCATCTCTGTCCACTTCCAGTCCATGCTGATTCAGGCATCTGCCGTTGTGCAGTCCCTGTCAGCTCTTCACCCAGCTCTGGGCACAGGCACTGCTTACTCAGTGCCCTGGGAAGAAAACCACAGGTTGGAACACCGAGTTCTTTCTGTGTTCACTTGACTTGTTTGCTCAGCTTTACTGCAATTTTGTCTTATTTTTCCCATATCTTCAGAAACTTCAGTGACCCGGTTGGAATAAACTTCTCCCAAGCAAAATAGACTTCTTTCTTTTTTTATTACATTTACTTTGTCATGGTAAGGACTTCGGCTTTTCAAAGCCACAGCAATCCTCTAGGAAGACACGGCCAACCTCTTCCAAGGTGTTGTGGTGCAGCAGGAGGAGCTCTGAATGTTGCAGTTTCCCACAAGACTGACAGGAAGGCAGGAGGTGTCACAGGCGACATCTTGGATTTCCTGCAACTGCATTTTTAAAGCTTTTAAAGTTTCACTTGCTCTTGAAAATGCTTCTCTGAGCATTACCTATGCCCAGAGGAGCAGTTTAGAAATGAAAAACAGGTTTTTAGAGCTTCAATTGCAGCCGCAGGGGACTGTATATTCTTCCATTGTTGCTTTGCTCTAGTATTATGCCTCTATTAGCTCAAAATATAAAGACCTGATAATGCAGGCCCCTTTGGAATGCCTAAGATTAACAATGAGAGTTTCAGCTTGGAGGACCTGCGGTATTATTTATTTGACATCAGTCACATCAGTTGTACAGAATTTCTCTTTTCCTGCAGAGGGAAAAAAAAAAAAACCAACACCTCATCAAAACTATTGTTTTTTATTGTATTTAGGCAATTAGAAAAAGTCAGATAAAGATTTGAACCATTTGCTTGTGATCGGGGATGCAGGTTATTCTTATCACCCATCCTTGTCTTAGTTGAATCTTATCCTGTTTTCACTTCTGCCTCCCTTGAGCTTTACAAGAGATGAAAGAGGCCCTCAGCAACTATTTCCAGATCAGTCCCTTGTCAAATAATTCGTGTTACAGGGAATTTACCACTGAGTGTGCAATCTCCAGAAAGAAATCCTGTACATTTAATAGCTCTTCTCTATATGTCAAAAATACTGAGGTAAGTTACTTCAGTACTACTCATGTTAGTATGGAGTGCTGGAAAATATTCTACCATTACAGGTGAGTGACTCAGTGCTTAAAGTACACTACCATGTCTGTGCAATGTCCCTCAAAAGTGTGGCACCTTCTAGAAGGTGCATAGGTGATAATTTACATTCCTTATTACAGTCAGATAATGGTCAGTAAAAGGACAGTTAGTACATCAAAAAGAATTCCAGCACACCAATCCATATATTGAATCCTATATTTTCTGAGAAAATTCATAAAGCTATTCCAAGAGCTGGGGAATGCCTGTTAAGCCTTTGAAAATATTCTGGTCCTTCAGTCCAAATATCAAGGCTCAAACACTCAGCAGACTTTGGAGCAGAATGTTACTTAGATTTTCAAAATAGGTCTGTCACTCTCTGTTTTCCAACAGAAATATGTTCACTGCTTCTGTTACATTTTTCTGGGCTGGATATTTCATTCGTCATCCAAAGTATTCTCTGCTTCTCAAGGTCTCAACGGGAAAGGAAAAAAAAAAAAAAGCTAATTTAGGATACCCCTAAAGCTTAAGTATTTTTTGGTAGAAATACAGGCTTGTCATTGTGGATGCATAATAACCTTGCTGGTAATTATAGCTGACTGTGCCAGTGGCTCCGAGTTAGGGAGAATATCCTAATGGTACCTTCTAGAAAGTCTCTGACCTCAGATTCACCCATTTGATAAGTTATTTTCCTTTAGATTAAAAGATAAAGGAGACAGCTCCAGTTCAGACATGTTCAAAAGCTTTCTTTGTCTTTATCTTTGTCCTGAGATAATCCATAGGGGACCACCTTGAAAAAGTGAGCGTTCAACTGGAACATGTGTATCATATACATTAAGATGTTCAAGAAGGACTTGGGGATCACAGATTCATTTTCTCTGAAGCCAGAAGGAACCCCTGTGATCACCTAATCTGGCCTCCTCTCTAATGGAAATCATAGGCTTTCACTGAATTAATTCCCATTTGAACAACAGGTTATCTTTAGGGAAAAAAAATCTAATATTTATTTAAATTTTGTATTAATGAAGTTCTTTACCACAACTTTTTTTTCTAGTTGTTAATTATCTGTGCTATTAAAAATGTGCTTGTGTTATCTAGACCAAATCTCTAGCTCAAGCTTCCAGAATCTGGAACTTTCTTTAGATCCACTGTCTTCAATTGTCAATGTTTGGTTTCTTCTGTAAATATTTATAAATTGTGGCAAATGTGAGATCAGGAGCTTATTAGAGTCAGTTCTTTGAAAAACTATAATATCTGTTTCCTAGTGCTGGAATAGTTTCACAGCATAACCCAAGATGCAAATGACCCCTGGGCGTGATTTGTTCTGATCTCACAGCTCCGAGTGAAGGAAATCTGTATCCAATTGTCCCAGATGAATTAGGAAGATTTCAGGGGGTGGAGATTCCACCTCCACTCCGAACTCCCATTTCAGGCTTTGACAGCCTCCTTCCAAATATTTTTCCTAATATCTTCCCGACATTTCTCCTGCTGTAATTTGTGTCCATCCCTCTCGTTCTATCATCGCGCACTTCTGAGAAGAATCTGGCTTCATCTCCATGGCCTTCTACGTAGCTGAAGACAGTGATGGGACCCTCCTTTAACCACCTCAGTTAGAGAATGGTCTCTCCAACTTTCTTCCACGTAATATGTGCTCCGTGTTTTTGTCACTCTGCTGGAGGCCAGAAGTGGACATGACGCTCCAGATGCAGTTTTACAAGTGTGGAGCAGAGGCAGGTGCTCGTTTCCCTTCACCTGCTGGCAATGCTTTTGCTGATGTGCTGGGCTTCTTTGCCACGAGGACACACTCCAGATTCACCTGGTTGTCTACTGGGATCTTCCACGTCCTTTCAGCCTGAGCTGCTTTCTATCCATTTAACATCCAGCACGTATCGTTGCATGACTTACACTGTTCCTGGTGCAGGGCTTTGCATTTACCTTTACAGGGCTCTTCTCAGCCCATTTCTTCAGACTGTCGAGGCCCCTCTTCATGGCAGCCTTGCCCTCCAGGTATCTCAGGCACAGTCTCTGCTTGCTGAGGGTGCATTTTGTGCCACCTTCATTAAAGACACTAAACAGTATCTACCTCATCCATTTACCACAGGAAACCAGCATTTACATGTGTTTTTTCTGCACTGCTTGTGAAGTGTATGATTCTTCTTTAATGGAGGATGCTGACAATAAAAAAAAAAAGTGTTGCTGAAGAGGTAAGATGAGTGCAAAATAACTGTCTGTGCTGACCAAGAATATCGCTTATGTATGTACTATATTTGCTTTTTTTTATTGTGTGAAATCAAGTACAGCTACTTATTTCTCATAGTGCCAATCCTTTGTCATGGTCAATAGTTCTTGGATAGTTACTCTTTCTGTAAAATATGCTTCTGTGTTAATATGTGCCATTATTAAAATGCACATTATCTTCTTCACACTCGGTTTCAAAAGCTGAGAGAATCACACAGTATCGGCAACCTCTCTTTTTCATCATTTAAAATGTCTCAGCCTTTGGATCATTCGTAGAAGGTTTTTATACTTTTTTTTTTTTTCTCTTTCATTGATCCAGTGTTTCAACAGCTCTGCTATGGATCTCACTAGAAGTATTTGATGATGTTTGCAGTCTTACAGAAACATCCAAATGTGTTGGTGCTGCACCTCTTAATCAAAGTGGCAGATAGAACCAAGGCTTATAAATGACCACACACATTACATCATCAGTGCTTTATTTAAACATTTCTCATTTCATCAGAGCCTTCTGCCTTTCTTCACTCTCAAGAGTGTATCTTAGAATACTTTCCAATTATATTATTAATTGGCTTTGGAAGACAGGAAAACAAAGTTATCTATTAGGTTAGGAAAATAAAATTAGCCAGTTTTCAGATCCATCCAGTCATGTTTCATGGGGAGAGCACACAGTGACTAAGCACTTGTGACACTGGAAGATACCCAAACTACCATCCCTTTCCTTGTGGTTCCCTCATTCAACACATTCTACACCTTCACTGTGTTGTTATGAACAGTCGGGTGGCAACAGCGTGGGAAAAAGCTCAGCTCAGTTTCTAATGAACTATCAGACTTCGGTGAGCATATAATTGTGATTATCACTGTGTATTGTCCCACAATCTGGAGGTTTCTTTGAAAAGTGAGGGCTTCATCCCTCTGAAGGATTTTGTATGGATGCAGCAAAACACCAGGACAGCTTTGTGCTGAATTAGAACATTCCTTTTTGTGACCAGGATGCTACAAATCTTGTTATGATAAGACTTCTTTGCTCACTATGGATTATCAATGTACATGAAATGCAGCTGATAACAGCAGAGCACATTTCCCACATGATGGGAACGTTGCCCTTTGGAGGACATTTCTGAAGGCAACTCTACTTTTTTATTATTTAAATATACAGAGTATTCAGCAAATGTCAAAGCAGCAGGCAGTGTGTGGCTATTTACCAACTATTGCTTAGGCTGATTTCCAGTGTGCTACATCTCCTGCTTTTATGCTTCAGCAGAAAGTGTGCCCAATGCCATCATGAATGATTTCTTTAATTCATCATAGCAAATACCTGCCTAACCACATAAATATTCTCCTCCTGGAGGCAAATCACCCTGTTCAAATGAAAAAGAAATCTTCCTTAATTTCAGCAGTGTTAATAACAGAACAACTCCAAAAGGAAAGTTCCGAATATCTTTCACACACTACCCATTTCAACAGCATATATATATATATATATATATATATACATATATATATATAAAAAACATTAAAAACAATCTAAGAAAAGGAGAACTGGCAATCAGGAATAAAGAGCTTTGTAGCTCTTTATTGACATTTGTTCTGCAGTTGTTGAATCTACTATGGCTTTCTCAAACAATGATACAATTTGTTCACTGAGGCACGTTTAATTCTATGTAGAGCACTGAGCAAATATAAATATGGGTATTTGTGTAATGTTTTGATGATTAGAAAAACCCTCTTGATGTGCAAAATCATACAAAATTATTTTGTATATGAGGTGTTCTAAAATGGTTTTAATTGGGGGATGCTTTCACAGATTCAGAGGCTATTGCCATATTCCAGTTTCATAATTAACTTGGGTAGAGGAGTCCATATGGCAGATGAGCAGTATTTAATAAAAATAGCTGGTTTGACAGAGAAAGAAGTGATGTTATTGTGGAGAGATTTGTGCATTACATAATTCATGATTTTTATAGAAGACGTAGAGTTATGCCTAGAAACTGTTTTTTGTTTAGATTCTAACCAAGGTATGCCACAGTTACAGTAATGAATAATGCAGGTAACACGGTGCCCTCAGTGAACTATAGAGCAGAAAAAGCAGCTGACTATCAGAAACAGCTCATTAGAAAAAAAAAAGATAAATGTGAGCAAAGCACATTACCTTGATGGAGAAACAGAGAAGACAGATTCGACCTCACGACTAATTTGTAAAAACAAGCTTGCAAAATTTCTGGTTCCTAAAGCCTTTAGGCAAACTCAGAACTAATTAAATAAAAAATGATCTCTCTTCCATACTTTTCAGATGAAATGGTGAGATATTTCATCATTAAAGTTTATGTAATGCAAATGTGGGCCATCAGCAGTATAGTACTTCTAAAAATGAAACCACGTCTGAGAAAGACACAATGAGTCTGACTCATTATAGCAACTCCAGGATGTAGTTAAGATGGTGTCAGCACTTTTATTATATAACCTATTTTTGGTTGTTTATTACTTAGCTATGAATATTTACTTCAGGCTAAATCTGAGTGCCCAAGGTTTCAGGTATTGTATCTTTTTTTAATAAGTTTGACTATTTTAAACTTTGACTAATGTATTTACGATTGGACAAATCTGTTTTCTGTGAAAGGTGCTGAATTTACAATCTTCCCTTAATGTCCAGAGCATTTAAAGCATTGCTGGCAAACTCATTGGGCACCGTCAAATTTTTTCAGCTCGTAGCTCTCCAAATTTTTTAAAATCAATCACAAGATCTGTTCAAGCCTTGTCAGAAAGGAGAACTGTGGTGGCTGAAATTAATATGCAAATAATGAAACCAAAAACCTTACTTTTAAAACTCAAAGGAGGCACAGAGCTACAACTTAAAATCAGTTAGCTCATGCTCTAAGTAAACTCACACCTTAATATATCCCATGGCAACTAGTTTTGAGTCTATTTACTAATTTTCTCTACCTAATTTTTCTGTATGTCTACAAACTATGAAAATCTATAAAACATTTCATCAATGAATCGTCTGAGTAAAGCTCCAAAAGGCTGATAAAATGTCAGTAATTTAGGAATAGTAGATCATCTTCCATCTAGCCCAGGGACAGGGAAAATCTTCATGTTAGATACCAAAAAAGATTTGCCCTGGAGGCACATCTTTGGTGTTTCCAGGGAGGGGCTTTACCCACTACCAGGCCCTTTGTCTTTTTTTCAGATAACTTCTGGGGACCACTCGAAATACTTGTAGTAATTTAAAAGTGGTGTCCCGGGTGTGGCACTACAAACACCAAAGGCTTTCTTGCCAACCCAACCAGGACCTTTTCAGTGTGCATCATCCGAACTGGACAGACAGATATTTATCTTATGCTTGCTTTCCACTTAGCTTTGCAAAAAAATTGATTTGAAGGTTGATTCATAATCTGCAGAGAACAGAAATGATAGCCATTATATTTGCAGTAATAGGTCACTTATGCAGCCTTCAGCACTACAATCAGTTTTGGGAGGTGAATGAATGATGAGTAAGGTGTCACATCCTTCTCAAAAAAGTATATTTAGGTCATTAACTTGTCTGACACAGCATTAGTGGCTTTGAAGTCCTATTTATAATGGTAAGCACGTAGAAATCACTGTGTTTTTATAGTGGTGAAAGACAGCCTAAACTTCAGATTTTGCTCTCAATTAATAATAATATTAATACAGACATTTCTAAATCAGCTACTATCTTTCCTAATCTGTGCAATTACAGTGAGTAACAGGTCAATGCAAACATTACCCAACTCATACATACTGCAAGTCAAAGCTACAGGAAATGCAATGGCACACTGTATTGCCTGTTCTAAGGCAGGCTCATTAATTTCACATTCACTTATAAATCCCCAGGTAACCTTTTTTCCTTTCTCTTTCTTTGTGGTTGCAAAGAGATAAAAACAAACAGAACCTGCCAGCAAAACAGTTATTGGCAGGATCCACTGTTCCTGTGACTCACTTCCCTTCCTCAGCGGACTCCCTTAAGTGAGTATTTTGGACATCTGACTGGAAGACCGATGCTTCCCAGGCAAGTTACTTGCAGTAGCTCCCCATCTTTGAGGAGTAATTTCATAGTTGGTTTATTTTCTTTGCCAGGCATGTATGTTGCTTCTCCTTAATTCTCTGGTAGTTACTTTCCCTTCTTCCTCCTTTTCCCCAGATTTATCCTATTCCTGCCAAGTTGCACTTCGGCATTTTGTTGTTCTTCGATTCTGATCTCCAGGTCTCCAAGATCAGAAGCAGTTCATGTGGAGTGAGGAGATGGTTACGTGTGTCACCTACTCCTTGAGATAGAACTGTTCCTCTTGGAGCTGGGACAATGGGGCACCGCGGGAAGAAACGGTTTCCAGTCAGAAGTCGGTGCACACACTCCCACTGCCAGCTCTCCCCAGCACCCCAAAGACTTGGGAGTGTCTTCCCTGGCTCTTGTCACTTCAATCTGCTGTCAGGTGGGAGGAGTGGAAGAAGCAGAGGAATTCCCTGTCTTTGCCATGAGAAAGTAAAGGTTGTTGGTTTGTTTAAGCAGAAAGGATGATCTCCACGTAACATTTTCACAGAGCGTCCTTTTGATAAGCTTCAACCTTCTCTTTGGAAAAGCAATCTCCCATCTAATGTCTCCTTTTCAGGAAAATAAAGGTTTCGAAGGACTCCTTTATGGCATTAGAATCTAAACACACTGCTCCCACTTTTATTAACACAGTGACAACTGTGTCACTGTGGATCATTCCACCAGAGATATTTTTTTTTCTTTTTAATTTCTACTTCTGCAAAATTTTAATTGAATGTGTTTATTTCATGATTTTTATTTTAGTTGTAATAAAAGCTTAGCTCTTAGACTGCGATCTGCACATTTGGCAAAGAAATTTAACTGCAGCACAGGACAGTCTGTTAAGAGGTTAAAAATAGAATTGTCCTCAAGGAGAACCAGCCTCCCTTTTAATGGTTTGATGCCACTGTAATAAGATGACTAAGAATTCTGAGAGTCATTTTGCAAAAGAAGACACATAATTGGAATTTAATCCTAACACTTTGATGTCTGTATCTTGGCTGCATCTTGCCTGTGCTGCATCTTTGAATTTTTCCAGCTTCTGTCACTGTTACACTTTGTATCACAATGTAATAGAGAAGGTTTCTCCTTTTTGTTATTTGTGTTGTTCGTATTATGTAATCGACCTATTTCCATGTAATTTACTCAGGGAAACTCAAAGGGCCTTTCTTTCTGCATTATAAATGTTTCTGCCTTGCAGTTCATTAAACATTTCCCTCAGCAGATTTGTCCCTAAAGGGTGGGCAAATCCCAGGGGAGGTTGAGCAAAAAGCCTCAAATGCAGCCCATGCTGTAAAAGGGGTTGTGTAAAAGGGGTTGAAGAAGGATTAGCTGGTGTTATTAATCCATATATTATGTGACATTGAAAGTGTTACAAAATTCTTGAAAGATGCAAGCAATAGGACAATGTAAGGGCAAATTTGTACATATAGAATCAAGCCTGAAATGCCTCTATTTCTCTCATTCTGGGTACTCCTTTATACCCAAAGTTTGTATCCCTTTTAAGCCTTGAAAGAAACCTGAAATATACATTTGGTTAATTCTAAAATGCTGAAGAACTACTCCTGATTATGTTATTTTCCTGTTTTTATCATTAACTTCCCAAATTGTATAGTAAATACAAAAGTGCTCTCTAATGTACCTACATAAATAAAAATAGACAGAAATTATGCATCTTTCCCCACCCCTGAAGGTGTTTAAAAAGATGTGTATGGCACTTAGGGACATGGTTTAGTGGTGGCCTTGGCAGTGCCACCTAAAGGGTTGGACCCTATGATCTCAAAGGTCTTGTCCAACCTAATCAATTCTGTGTTTCTATCCTACAAGATAATGAATACAAAGGTTTATGTCGGAAAAAAATATCTGCAGGTAGGGGTGTAACTGTTCTTTTAGAAATGGCTAAAGCACAGGAGTGGAATCGTGTAAGATTATTATTTTTTATTTCTCATTCCTGAATGACTGCATTCATTAGGGGCTGTGCATGGCGTTGAAATTTTCACCTTTGCCTTTCCCTAGAGCCACGCAGCGAATGTGCCAAGGGTGGAAATGTTTAGATGTAGTATTCTCCAGAAGTTTTTCCAAAGAATAATCTTTGGCATCATAATGCCATCTGTAAGTAAACTTTGTTCCAATAGGACTGCATGTTTAATTGACATTAATTAATTAATTAATTGTTTGCACAACTGCCATTGTTACACTTCAGATTTTGAGGGATTGAGGTAAGGCTGATTTCTGAAGCAAAGTACTGACTGTAACTACAATGAAACACCTGAGCTTTTTCAGCAAATAACAAATAACATTTGTATCATGCTGACGGTCACAAAAATAGCAGGGAATCAAAAAGCTGTTAAAACCTTTCCCCCATCCTTAGATAGCTCTCTAAGTTGCCTATGGGCTAAGATTCATAACATTATTTTCACCCTTAGCAGGCAAGGAGTAAGATAATTGGTTTGTCTGGCTGTGTATCTGTTTCAAAAGCATCAAAACAATATATGCAATAGAATCTGAGGGGGGAAAAAAATCACATTGCAAAATGATAGATGATAATATGCCCACCAGGTAAACTTTTTATATGACAGGGTTAGGGATCAAGGTTATAGCTAATAATGTATTGCAGAAGACTGTAATTGTCTGGAATATTTTCTGATTATGTTCTTATTTCTAAAATGATATTTTGATGTACTGCAGCTCGTCTTGGGCTCTGCTAGGTATTAATAGAAACATGTCCTTTAGTATAAGTATTCTGTTCCACACAGGAAGAGTATATTGTTCAAAATAAGAAGACATGTTTCATTTTATAATTGGTCGAAAACTCTTGAGAAATAGTTGTTCATTCTGGAAGGTACTGTAGAGAATAAATTGTTTCTTCTGCTTCAAAAATCTACGAAGTCTTATCTTTCTGATTCAAGGTTTTCCTCAAAAAGTAAATTTAGAGACTAGGAGTGCAGAAAATTCTTTTCCTATCTTTTATGTAGTAAGTAAAATATTAAAGGAAATGACATCAAAGATCTAATACTGTGGATTTTGTTTTGGTTTATTTTGGCAGTGAACCTATTAATGCCCATTCTCTTAGACTCACGCTTTTTTCTTCCTTTTTTCTTTTTGTAAAGTTGAATAAAAATAAATTCCCTCTGAACTAAATCCTAGCAAATCTAATCAAAGGCAGTCACTTCACTGAGGGCAAGTAGGAGGTGGGGAGGAACTAAATTACAACTTTCTAAGAGATCCTAAAAAGCAAAATGGAAAAAAGCCATAGTCAATATAATAAATCATAACATCATAGAGAGCTTATTTGGAGGGAGTTAAGGAGTGTTGATTAAGGAGGTGTTGGTGCTAAGGTTGTAATCAGGCAGCCATTTCAAGCCTCACTTTCACAGCCTGCTAACCTGCAGGAATAACATTTATTTTGTGAACAGTTATGTGACTCATGTCAGAGACGGATGAGAAAGGGATTTTTCCCCCCCACCTCTTATTTCAGCTGCAGAATAACAACACGTAGAGTAAAGGCTTTACGAGTTATAAAATGAGATGTGTTTTATGATTTTTCTCCCCGGTCCTCCAGAACGAAAGGCACCTTTTCCAAAAATGCAAATTAACACCTGGATAAGCAGAACCTGGAAAAAGGAAAATGGGCTCTTTACGTGCTCATATCAATATCCATGTGTGTCCATATGCATGTGAATGTAATCTACTGCCGGATGGGCAGTCTGCGAGGGAAGGCCTTGTTCTTCCCTCACACTGTGTGAGCTGAAAATAATTCTGCTCAATTCATAGACACAGATTTGCTGTCAAAGTGGTATCTCAGAGAATACAATCAAAGGCACTGCTACTCTAGACTGTTGCGTGCCTAGTATTTACATTTTAAAAAAAAAATACAACTATCTGGTTTTCATCTGGTTTTACTCTTCTGCAGAGCTTGAATATTGTGTATTAACGGGCTATAGGTAAAACATACAGAATGACACTGGCACATGCACCTGTATGAGAACAGCATGGTGGAAAAAAGTCCTGGTTTTCCTCTTGCAAACTTGCGTGTGTAGGGGCAAAGCCGAGTTCAGTGTGTTGCAATTCAGTGCTTGAATGAAGTATTTGCCAAATGGAGCTCCCTCTAATCTCTAATTTTCATTGGAGCGACTGGGAATACACCAGCAGTGACACCTCTGCTGTTGCCTCGAAGGTCTGAGGGGGTCTGAGGTGATTCACGAGGGAAAGGGAGCATCTGTCATTAGATCAACTAGTACAGCTCTGCAAAAGCAGCGAAATTTCCGGCAGATAAATCGTGTGTGAGAGGTGTAAGACGACCCAACATGATGATATGGCATTGGTCTTGTTGTCCCTATTGGGTGCTAAAATGCTCTGCACTGAATTAAATGTGGAATTAGAAGGGTTCTGACTCACGAAACCTTCAGCCAAGTTGACTTATTGGAGGAGATGGCTGTTTGCTCCTTCAAAAATAGGACTAGGTATAAAAAACCACCAGAAATTATGCATAGTCCTAATTTAATTTTGCTCCAAATAAAACACCCAGGAAATCTGTAGGAGGGTAAGAAGAAAGCTCTGAAGTGATGCAAATATAGCTGAAAGAGAGTAACCAGATGTAGGAAAGAGGCTGAAGGAACACCCAAAGGTTTCCTTGGCAGAGTCCACACTTTGTTCTTTTTGTGTAGCTCTGCTTCAGGATTTCTTTTGGAAGATGGAAATGGAGGGATGAGGATGGAATAATAGAAAAAAGAAAATTCTTTTGCCAGTCTAATCCTATTCCAACCAAGCCTGCTATAGATTTTTGCCTAATAAAACAAGAGATCAAAAAGAAGAAAGCCTCAATTGCACACATCCATTCCAAATAACGCAAATAAAAATGAAAAGAATCATCAACAGTGATCTAGAAGGAGGAAATGTAAGCAAACACCTAATGAGAAATCAGATACTCTTCAACTTTATGACTGAAAGACAGAGTGAATTAAGAGGCAAGCCTGGCATGTGCAGAAGTTTTGATTAAAAAAACATGGTTTCAAAAATCACTCAAAAAATGCATTACTGTATTTTCTAAGAATAAGAAGAATTAGAATAAGAAGAATGCTCAAAAATGGTCTAGTTGAACAGTAAGTGGACTTCGGACAAATACAGCTGTGACTGTGACACAGTCCAATGAAGATTTGGTTTCATTAACTAAAGGAAAAAATTCAAGTGTCTATGCACTCACACACATGGATAACAGAATATTTTTAGTGGTTTTTGTTGTGGTTTTTTTTTTTCATTTAGTACATGGGTGGCAGCGGATTAAAGAAGCCCAAGAATATAAAGAGAAATTTGCTGTTGTTTCCGAAAATACTTTTGAATTCATGGGCACCCATTAATTGGCAGTATAAATATAACACAATCTAAAAAAAAAGAAAAATAAAGAAAGAAAATCTTGATATATTCTTTGTCTACTCCATCCTTTCATTTTTCCTAAATGGAAAGAAACAGCTTTTTTACCCCAAAGCAATGCCACTAAGGCTGAAGTTGCCTGATATCTGGCCAGTGTGAAGCAGAAGTAAGTTTGGGTCTATCTGTGCCTTCTCATGTGAGCAGGGTTTAACTCATGGTTGGGAGTGTTAGATAGCACTGGAATGTATTCTGTAAATATACAAAATGAAATGCCCCTTTAAAAGTGTTTCAGTTGAAACCAGTGGGTACAATTGTATGCATGAAACTTAAACGCTGATGTTTACGTATTCAAGAGAATCACGGATGTTTGGGAAAAAAAATAAGGCCTTATCTTTTACACCCTCCCAAACTTATTTGAAAATTCATGGAAAAGACAATTTAAAAAGTAATTCCCAGAAAATGGAATGACTGCAAAGAGCAGTGCCATTTATTCAGGGATACCTTCCATCTGGGCTCAGAACAGCCAGACAATTGAGACGCTGTGATCAGAACAGGAGACATGCTCACGCTACCAGTGACTCCCCAGATCAAGGCCACTTCTTAACAAATTACTTTCCTCATAACCCCACGGTGATTTCACATGTCCCCATCCAGCAATGTTTACCTAACATGCATTAATGATTCCTGGCACCTTTCTATATAGTCCATTTAGGGGGAAAGCGCCTTGGTCTCCTCGGGGGAAGCTCGTGGCTGTGTGGAAATCCCCCCGAGGACTTCCCAAAGCACACTGGCTTTTACGGGCCTGCCATGCAGAAGTGTTGACTGCCCTCAGCTCGTGGAATTGGGAGTGCAGCCTGTGCAGTTGCACTGTTGAAAGCATAATTGTCTGCCCGACAAACATTCAGAACTTTGCCACACAGGATCTGCACCGAGAGGATAATTGAATTATAAAGACTAACACGGTGATGAAATAATGTGTATTAAAATTGGATTACACATTCACTGCCTTTTTGCACAGGAGATGATGAAACATACTGACAGCTCTGAAAGTATGAAGACTACAGTGGAGCTGATCTGAATAATATAACTTTCCATCTCTTAAATCTATCATATAGAGTAGGAGAATAGAGACCCGAATTTCTGGGTGCCAGGACAGTGCCCCAGGGCCTTTGAAGTTGCTTACTGTTGCTGTATTGAGCAGCAGAGTAATGAGGTAGTGCTAACTGCAGTGACTTGACTGAAGATCTATTAGCTATTACTTTTCCAACTATTAAAAAGCATGAGTTCATACCTACATAATTCCCGGAGTTGGGTAATCAATAATGAATTTAATAGTATTTAATTTCTTTTCAGCTGTTTTCCATTCGGCATTCAAATTTTCGACTTTTACTCCACAGAATGATAAAGGTTAGAATTTTTTTCTTAATATAATTGAAGACACTACAATCAAAGTGCTGATAATTGTATATAATTAGGTGCTGGAGGCAAACTGCGAGGAGAAGGTTAAGCACTTCAAGAGGAGGCGAAGGAATGTGAGACCGGCAATTTCTCTCCAAGCACCCCGGAGAAGGGTCATCCCGATCCTGGCACAGTGGCAGGGCCAGGAAAGGCCCCTTTGGTGTGTTCCAAAAACAGAGGGGAACACTGTTCTGAAAGACTGAACATAGACATTCAAAATCGTGGCCTTACCCTTTCTTCCAGTTGCTCTGTGAAGGGAACAGAACACTGTCCGGGAAGCCTCCAGGATGAGGCAGAGATTTTGTGCTCCTGTTTAAATCAGAGTATTTAATATGTGGACATGTGTTTGGCACTGCTCAATTACAGGAGCTCCACATATTTTCATGGTTTGATGCCTCAGAATAGAGTATCTCTTAAAGGACCTCCTGAGCATGGCTAATTCCTTGCTGAATCAGCCAGACTGGTGGAGACTCAATTTTTACAGCTGTCTCAGCCTTTCATTCTAGAAAAGCTTCAGAATACTTAGCAGTGAATCAAACTCTATGGTGGCTTATTGGTAGGATTTTGCTGAAACGATAGAGTCACTATAGGAGCAATTCCCATTTCCATAGCAAAATTGTGTTCTACTTATCCAGCTGTTTCAAAAATGGTACTGGAGAAGATTCATTTTGTCAATTCACATTTTCATCTCTAAGGCCTCCTATTTTTTAAAGCCTGACGTATTTTAAAAGACAATTACAATGTTAAAATGTATGATTTTTTGTTCATCAGCAATACCAAACCAAAAAAAATAATAATTTCCATTTATTTTGATTGAAACTGTAATCCTACTTGGTTTTTTTTTTTTTTCCCCTTACTCCAGCCCTAAGCACAAGCAGAGAATTCTATATGTCAGCTCGAAGGTGTAGAGCCTTACAACTAAAAAAAAAACCAAAAAGAAAACAAAAAACCCCAAACAAATAAACAAACCGAGAGTGTCCTGGGAAGTTCAGATTTGTACTTTCACATGAGATGCTTCTCAGCTGCTCACGTTGCACAGTTCTCATTCACAGAACATCCTAACGAGAATAATTGCATCAGTAAGTAAATACAGTATTTATGCCTTCCATCCTGAGAAACCACTGCAGAAGCAGAAGCAAAGCAATTGCTCCTCTCTGAAGCACGTGGGAGGATTCCACCCACCTAAATTCTCAGCCCCATCTTTCAGGTCTTTTTTTTTTTTTTTAAATTGTCTAATCAGAACCATAAACCCAAACAATAATGGACTGCTGAAGACATTTGAAATCTGAACTTTGTATCCATGGATTTTCTTCACAAACCTCTAGGAAGAGGTGGAGGAGTTGACCACTACAAAAGTGTAGTGGGAAGCTTCTGTTTGCCATTTTTGTTGCCTGGTGAATTTGTATGGAATCTCTGCAGGAATCTTGGGAAAGGTAGTAAACTTGACTTGCTGCAAGAATTCAATACCAGTCTGAACAGGATGTCTCTTTTAGGGTGCAGGAAATAAAGGCTACCTTTATGAACATTGTTGTTATTTATTATTTTGGGCTGAATTTTTTAATAGGCCAACTTGGTAATTTCATTTGGTTATATGATCACCTTTCTAGTTCTTATAATATATCTTCTTTATCACAATAGATGCTTCTATGTGTACCCTGGTAATATCAATTAGATATATAGCAAAATGGGATATAATCTCACAACTGCTTGATTTATCTCTATCTGTGTGTTGCAATCCTAAAGCATTTTCTCAGAAAAACACCAAATTAGACTTAAAACTCTTAGTCCTTTAAGCTTAGAGGGATGGCAGTTGGATGCCTTTCTGTCCTGTGAATTTACTCTGTCATTTACTATGAACTGTGAACGTGCAATATCGTGCAGGAATCGGGCTGAGCATGTGAGGAGCCAGGTTAGTACAATAAAGAATTTCCTGAACTGCGAGACAATTTAAAAAATTTTGAAACATATGCTATTGGGAACAATATTGAAAACCCAAGCTTCCATTTCTATTCTTGTCATTTCAACACTTTTATGGTAACTATCACCTCTAATTATCAGGGAACTCCCACTAGTCATACACTCAGATATCAGAGTGACTCCAGTGGCAGCAGCTCAAACCCAATTAGCAACCTGACTAAAAGTACTGCAAACCAGACTGGTTTCTTAGATGAAAGTCAAAGGAGAGCAACCCCAAAAATTCTTATAAACAGCAACGTTAAATCCCTGTGCATGTTGCTGTTAACTTGCTGAAACACAATTTTTGAATGTGAGAATATGTATCTATTATTAAGGCAATGGTTTTGTAGCTGCTATTACCCTTCACTCGCTTTCCCAGGACTCTGTAGGTATGTGCTTGGCTCTGAACAACTCACAGTTTGATATTCAGACCCCAGGTTTACCCCTTCAAACTCTTTCTAGAAAGTGCACTAGATAATTTTTGTTGCCAGAACCACAATGACCCTCAGTTCTTTCCAGACTCTTTTAGGGTGTTAATATTTCATTTGCAACCACACACTGCGAGCTGTAAAAATTTTTATGAACGTGTAGAGAGCAGGAGAATATGTTTCCCATTTGAGTTGAGTCATTACACTGGTAGCTCTAAACACAAAACACGCAACGTGAATGAATCTTTCTTTGCCTTGATGCAGACCCCAAAAGCTTAAATCAGGAGAGTCTTCCATTACCTGAGTGCTCTTCAGGTGCTTATGCAGCATCTCTGTGTTTTGTTTGTTAGTTCCCTAACTTGATGACCACTTATGTGATTATGTATTTTATTGAACTGGGGCTGCTGAGATCAAAGTCAGAAATAAATGAGTGCTGCTGAACAGGGGTAAGTGCACAGATCTACGGGATTGGGGGAATGATTTAGATTAATCTTTCAAAAAGCAGGAATCACATCTGAGAGAGACACCTGTGGATTTCAGAAATCAGGTCTGGTGGCTGATTATAGTGTTTTAAAGAATAGCTTCTTCAACAGCTTTATGCCTATGAGGTGTGCAAAGCAGCACATTATTTCTACTGAATGGGCAGTAAGAGCTTTATACTGTGGAAGTTAAACATCTCCCAGAAATGAAAGTATTCACAACTTCTATTTTAGCTCGCTGCAGAATAGCTCATGAAACTGAACGATCAGCAAGAACTTCAAGATAATTTTGTCTGTTTTTATTTGCTTCCTGCATGCGAGACAGTTAAAATATTCTTTTATCTAAAGTATAATTAGGAGGCAACTGCTCTGCGAACAGCGAAATCATTTAACTGCTTCAGCAAAAAAAAGCTCGTCTTGAATTTCATTCAGAAAGCTTTTGAATGAAGAAATTGAGGGCTATAATTTTATTCTTAAAAGAAAGCTTTTCTTTCTGCAATAAGCTATAGAAAACTTTAGTTTGACTCCCACGATTGTGTTGCACACAAAATGTATTTAATAAAAAGGAGATCAATATTTTACATAGACATTTTCACATTTAAATTCTCTTTGTTCCCTCTGAACACTTAAGGGCCAGCTTTCTTCCTTTCACAATTCTTTTCTCTGATACCTTTAGGTCTCAATTAGTGATACATCTTAGTGTTTCTGCATCTGGCTCACAAAATAGATGCTTTCCTACAAAAGCACTCCACTCCTTATTTCACAAAGAAATTCTGATAATCCTGCATTATTAAGACTCATGAGACTCATAAGTAGATCAATAAAGAGAAATTAATAAATTCAAATACATTATGTCATAAGAAAAACACATTATGCTTCTGACAACTGCTGCCTTATGGAGGTGGAAAAAATGAAATGGACTGGTATTAAGCTTAAAAAAAAATCTGATCAAATCCACTCATTTTACTGAAAAATCAATTTAGTAACAAGATCATTTTGATAATCAGAGTAAGAGGAGCTGAATGTTATCTTTTCTGTTTAATTTCTAATACCACTTCTATGATCTTAATTGATAATCTTGTTTATTCTGAAGATTAAACTAAATTTAAAAAACAGTGGGATGAGGAACCCGTTTTATAGCATTTAAGAAATATCAAAGGTGAAAATATATTTCATTCAAAAGCATATGAAACAAATAAGATGATTGTTAATTGTTTCCTCTTGTTTAGTACCATGACACTGTATAGCTCCGTTGTCCAAGTTCTCAACACACCAAAAACACAGCAGTGGCTAAATGGGAGCTATGAGGCCTAATTACAAATGCTAGTCAAAAAAATCATCTTCTTCCTGTTCTCCTTCAAATCTAAGACCATCTCTATGGGCATTTTTGTCTCCAATATTAGAAATATGTCTGTTCTCTAGGCTTCCTGGGCACATAGAGAACTTGTTACTCACTCCTTTTTTTTTTTTATTATGAGACGTTTAAGAACCGTGTTTGAGTTTAAGAAGTGTTTAATAAGTACATATTTCTTTATTCTGCTTTATGGTATTTGTCAAGTGACAGGAATAAGCTTCTGACAGGTACATACTTAGCAGGTGAATCAGTCTCTTCTCCCTGTAGGTGATGAGCTCGGGGCAATCACAGCTATGACAAAACTCCAACAACCCAAACTTTTAGTGCTTGGGATGTATACTCTTAGCCAAAATATGTCACATGAACTTAGATGTTCTGCATCCAAATTTAGGTGGACTGCAAATAGGAATATGGCATTGTCTGGAATAAAAAGCATTATCATATTTTGGACTAATCTTTTTTTCTTTAATTAAAAACCACAATATGAATACTGACTGCATTGTAATTGCATCGTAATTACGCATGACTGAGGCACGTCCTGTGCCCTGTATATGCCCTCTGACTAATTCAAGGACAATTTTGGCTCATGGCATGGCAGAGACTGGCCATTACCCTGGTGGAATTTCCCCCTCCTTCTAGAGGTGGATTTGTAGCTGAGTAAATAAGCTGCCATTGCATGCTGAACTACATGTCACCGACTTTAATGTACGTGGGAAGCATTTATGTTGGATTAGCAGAAATCAATATTAGTGGTTTGTTCTGTGACATGAACAGAACCTTAAAAAATTACTTAAAAGCCACTATAAAGCACAGTGGCAGTTTTGAGTAAACTAATAATATGAGATGTGGTTCCTTGTCACCTTCTCTTCTTCACCTCTGTTCAGAAAAGGGGTTTTGTTGCTTTTTGCGTTTTCAAACTTGTTCATATAAGCAACATTTTGTCCTTGTAGAACAAGGACTTTTCTATTGAGTTTTTTAATTTATCCTTTTTTTTTTTTCAGATATGATCTAAAGATAAAGAAACAATACCCCTATCATTCATACCCCTATCCCTCCTGTACACAATATATTGTCTCTCAATAAAGACAGAGAAACAGAAAAAACAAATGAGAAAATAATCCTATATTTTTCCCATCTTACCAAGAGCATGTAGCCGTCCTTGCCTGAGAAAGTAGAGATAAGTTGCATGATTTTTTTATTTAATTGCAAAGAACAGTTCTCCGTGATGTTTGGATGCTAAACATCATCAGATGGGACAGAAACATACAGTGTTTCTTCGTGTGCTTGATCCAAGAAAACTCTAATTAGCTGAATATTTACTAACCACGTGCTGCCATCCATACACATATTCAAATTTTGCCCACATCCTCTAGAAACACATCTGATTCATCTGAAACTCTCTATAGCCGATATTCTTTTTAAATCCTCAAGCACTGAGACAATCTAGTCTTGCTTGCATTTGAAATACTGCAGTTAAAATTCTACCAGACACATGATTCTGCCAGCAGCAAATGTACCACAGGGTGCTGCCATGAGAATAGAGATGATTTAGAAAAGTAAGACATACATGCACCATTTACATGTTTTTGAATTTACCTATGAATTCAACACCTACCTTTGTGTAAGAACAATTCTATCATCTAGCAGAATTTTGGCTGAGATAAATCAGTCTAGAAAATATCTGCTGTTTTACACCCCCAACCAATTTCCACTAAGTAAATAAAAATTCACATCCACTCATAAAAAATTTAATTGAATTTTGGAGCCAGAATCTGCTATTTAAAAAACATATACAGATACCACTGAGATTAGTAACATCTGTGTGAGCCGAAAACAAAACAAAGGGAGGAATTTCTCCAGAAAAGGGGACATAGTTCAGTATGTCTTTTTTTTTTTTTTTTATTTTCCCCCCAATTTTTACTTCAAATCTATAAAGTTCTGTTTGGAATTCTATTATGAACCCTTAAATACGTGTAATTCTAGCAAATCTGTAGGCACTGCTGCAGCATTAATATGGCCACCACAAGAAAGCATTTGTGTAACAAAGCCAGGGTGTGAATCTCATTCCAGATGATATCTGGTACTATGTAAAAGACTGATGGGTTTTGGTTTTTATTTTTTTTTTGGGGGGGGTGGTGGTGTTTGTTTTGCTTTTTGGGGTTTGTTTGGGGTTTTGTGTGGGTTTTTTTAATGATTTCAGCACTGTGGAGAACTATGAGATATCTCCCCCTGCTACACTGCAAAATGGAATCTCTGCTGGTCACTATTTTAGAAGTTCAGGATACTTTCGACCACTGAAGCTCTCAGAATCCGTGGGAAATGCTGCTTGCCAAAAAAGCCCATTCAAGAAAACCCTAATATTGCTTCCACACAAAATAAAGTTGCTGTCTTCTACAAAGGTTTTCATCAGCTGTGATGAAATTTAAAAATCCTGATATTTTAACAGGAACGTAGAACTTGAAGATGCTTTACTGGTTGAAACTTTTTCTGCCACGTTTCTAACAGGGACTAAACTCCATTCTCAGGGAAACATCAGTCCTGTGTTATGATATAGATCCACATAAACCGATTTTTTATGAATCTCTGAATATTCTTTAAAGTACACCCAAAGTTCAATCTAATCTAGATGGCATCATCAAATTTTTATACCATTACTATAATTACATTTGCACACACAACTCAATTACCAAAGATACGGATCGTTACCTGCACAATTTGATTATGAAATTTAAATCAATATATTTGATATAATTACAGTTAAGGTTACAGTACATTTTGTCACAAACCATATTATACATTACTGTCTTGTTTTATGCATTTTAATAATTCACTTTAATCCGGTACACTTCAATAAAAAGGGATATTTTTCTTCTGGAGTAATTTCACTAAATGGGAGGAGATGGGAAAATACATTGTACATTAGCATCTAAAGCTAAGCAAATTATCTATCCTGCATTTTGTTTTAATAATCTACATCGTTGTATTTTGGAAGGAGAGACATATCATTGCCTTTCTGTATCCCTGTGTGTTCGTGGAAGCTGATCCAGAGGAGAACATCGGTGGAAGGAAACACATGCAAAGTGAAAGCCAAAGTGGGTGCTAACACGGAACACGTGCTTTAATGTGCTTGTCCAGGTGCCAGCGAGGGTTAGATTGGATTCAAAGCTTGAGCCTGGACAGTCCTGAACCAGCAAATGTTTGGCAGTGGGTGGTTCTCCTGCACACACCGATTCCTGTGCGCACACAGTGCCTCGGAAACACACTCATTCGGGGGAGATGCAGCAGAGAATCTGCTTAGAAAATACAAACTGACATTTCTGAAACAGCTCAGAACCAGAGGCTATTGAAGAATATCCATATTTTAGAGTGGTGGAAATGTTCAGTTGAGTTATTCCTATGCAATCTCATTAAAACTGGGGTGTTATTTGTCTCTGAGTGTTTCTGTACCGATGCTGGGACAAAGCTGACTGTACAGCACCACGAGACTTTTGTAATTTTACCTTTATTTTGTGATCTGGCATAGTTTCACTCACAGTGAAATGGTTATTCAGTGCCTTCCAAAGAAAATATTAAACGTGATTAATCTTAAAATTCATCTTAAATACCAAGGGGGTTTCTGTAGCTTTAAGTTTTTTCTTCTTTATAGATCAAATTATTAACAGCAATGTACTGTTAATAAACATTATTAACACAGAATAGTAATGTATATCCTATGTTATTAAACATAATATTCCTCTCTAAGATTAAAGATCACAACAAATGTTTTCTTGATAATCTCTGAAAACTGTCCTTTAAATATTCTTTTTTTTTTCTGGATGACCTCTGTTTTAATGTCTTAATTAAGGTAACAGGCGAGTGGCAGATTGATCAATGAAAGGCCAGATTTTATAAAAAAAAAAAAAACCATGTAGCAAAGCCTATTTGAAAGGTTTCCTTAGTTATTTTGGCACAGCAAAGTTAATGTGGTCCCTGCTTTGGGTGAAGAGCCATAATGTCTTAGAAATGCTGTTAAACCCTATAATAATATAAAGGACATAGTTAAAAGTCCTAACTATTTAATTTTTTTCCATCAAAAATTCGATCCAATTAAGAATTCTGTTCAAGGTGAAATGCACTAGAAAAATTTGCTTCAAGCTTGATTTCTTTATTAGATTCTTGACCAAGTCTAGGATTTCTCCCTTCTCCAGAAATTTTCTTCCTCTTCCATGTAAGGGTTAAATTACTGCAATTTTAAAACTTGAACATTAAAAATATAAATATGACATGATCTCTGGGAAAAAAAAAAAAGAAAAAAAAAGCTGAATTTTAACAGTTTTCTAATACTGACTAAAAAAAATTTAGATATCAACTCTTCAGTCACTCTGAGCACAGGATTATCCCTTATTTTTGTGTTCTGATTTTACCTTACAGTTTTGGGATTTGAAATTAAATAAAGGAAGTGAATATTTGTGTACATCCCAGTGATGTTTATCATGCTGCATACTAGTAAAAAGAGAGAGAATTGGTATCTTTTAGGTTTTTATCTCAGGCAGAAACTAGGTTCCACAATTTATTATTTAAACAACATCTCAGATTTCATGGTGCAAGCTAATGAGCTACTCTACAGGAGGAAGAACTATATTTTTCCTCAGATTTATTAGCACACTTTCAAATTGAGACCTGTAGAAATTTTCTTTACATTTGTGACTGTGATATCTGATATCTAAGTAGGGATAAAATATAGTCTTATTTCTGGGAATAGATTTTCTTGTCTTTATTGAAAGATGATTTCATGACAGAAATTAATTGAATTTTAAAAGACTTGCCCTAATTCCATTTCTTTATATAGCTATTTAGTAAACATGAAATAAAAAGAATGACTAAAACCTATTTAAAATCTTCTTTTAGTGAGAATGTTGGAGAAAGGAAAAAAAAAATCCAGCTTATCAGCTCATGTCCATGTATTAATTCTTTGGGGTTTACTCTTTTTCCTGTGTTCTATTTCACATTAGCACCAGAAATCACAGTGCACCAAAGAATGTTTCTGCCTTTATCTCGGGTTGTATCTCAGTGAGTCTTAAGCTGTTCAGTCATAACTCAAGGTCTTTTCATGAAAAAATACACATTTCTGGAGTTACAGCTACCTGTGGCTCAACTGGGATTGCTCTGCTCGATCCAAGTCTGCCTCGTTGGAACCACATAAATTGTGACAAGTATTTTTCTAGCTGAAGAATCACTGCCTTAATTGGGTACATTGATGGTATGTGCTGCATGAAATGTATGAGGAGACTTCCACTGGGATGAGAATTATCTTGCTCAGCAGAAGTTAAGAGAGAGTTTCTTTTCCTTATCAGTTTGGGATGTTACCTACAGAGGAATGCCCTACTCCCTCAGCCATTGCCTTTTAACAGCTCTCTGACTTACTCACTGTGATAGGGAGCAACAAGGGAGAGGATATGTCAGCTGTGTCCTGCCCAGCCCAAAAATAATGCTGCCATGCTGTCCTGTCTGGGGGCCCCCAGAAGTCAGGACAAACGTGTTCCTCTGTTGAAACCCCGGAGGACAACTTAAACACAAAACCAGATTCCACGTCTTCCAGTCGTCTCTTTGTGCATCAGGCAGAGCAGGGGACATGTAAAATAAGTGAAGCAATAGAAGGCAGAAGTAATTCTTCTGAATAGATCTTAAAAAAAGTCCACAGCATTTAGGGTAGACCTTGAGCGGACGTCTCTTCCTGGCAAACCCCATTTAGCCCTACTAAAAGCTGGCCTGGGCTTTCCTGGTCATGTGAATCCACAAACAGAGCAGTCATACACACTAACCAGATTTTTCCTAGATTAAAATAGAGCATCCATTGCTTTAAAAAACATATGAACAGGCTGGCTCTAATTACAGACACTTTAATGAGATACAAAACCAAGAGGCCAGATTGTATTCTCAGTCTTTCCAATGCAATCTCCTCAGTATTCACAGTGCACGCTTTATATTCTTAGGGATCTATCCTGAGCAACTCAGAACAACATTGACTTAACGTCTCACTGTCCATTCTAAAAAAAAAAAACTTATCCAGTTAGTTAAATTGTGGAGGCAGCCCACAGGCCGCAGGTACCGTGCAGCCAGCGAGCTGAGGAAAGCAGGAGGTCGTGGATGGATGGCCCTAGGCAGCTGTTTGCTCTGCCAGCACTTGTTGTGGTTTAGGAAGTCATTGCCGACAGCAATTGCTCATTGCGGCTCTGAGGAAGTTTACTGCTCTCACCACGACATGATGGGGAGGGTTGCAAAACCAGCCCTGCTGTTTAAACAGTTTCCGGAGATGGTCTGAGCTACCAGGACTGATTTTCCTGTGACCACGTGTGGGAGTGTTCACAGAAACAACTTTGCCAATGATTTGTGCCAAAACCCAGCTGCTGGGTGGCAACAAGCAAGTCAGCAGAGAGGGTGTAAAACCTCAGTCCAGCATGCCCAGATCAGGAAGAGAAAATCACACTGCAAAGGTCACTCCTCATCCAGGGGAGGCCTGTCCTGTGTCAGGCTTCATCCCCTCTGCTGAAGTGCCTTATGGCAGAGTTTTGCTTGTACAAAGGTTGGCTGTTACCAGTTTCCAAACACACAGAAGAACTCAGACATCCCTTCATCAGCAGGTAGCTTAACTTTATTGCCTGACTTCACTGGCGTTTCAGCAACAAGCAAAGGTAAAAGGATGATTTTTTAAAATATATATGTATGAAGAAAAAGTAAAACTGAAGTCCCAAGATACGTGCTTCAATTTAAGATAAACACAACGACTTCTTTCCTAGTTGCTGGAAGGATTTTACAATAGCCTTAATAAAAGTAATTTCTCTAATCTGAACTTCTGCAGTCACACAAATAGGAACCTCAACTTCGCTGAACATTTCCTCTGCAGGTAGTAAATGATAATAGTTTTGTGATTCAAGGATATGTTTTTGTTATATTAAGCTCTCCCCATATATTGATGAATGCTAATCTATTGCTATTAAGATCAATTTGGACTCAGTGGATTAAAATAGTGTAGCTAAGAGCTACGCAATAATGCAGAAAGCCTGAAAACAGTCCTTGTTTTCTATTTTGGAATGAGCTTTAATTAAAGAAGTAAGGTCTTGGTCCTCAGCTGGTGTTTAGGGACATTATTTTTGATGGAGCTATGGCAATTTTCATCCATTCGATGCCTGATCCTGTGACTGTGCCTTGTTTGTTTTCCATGAGGTTTATTCTCTTTCACTTTCAATGAAACGTTTCCTGCTCCATTTCCTGAATAAGAATGTCAGCTGGCTGAAAAAAAGATCCCCCAACCATATATGTACAGCAACCAGATTTCCCCCTGTGCCTGCTGACACCAACTTCAGCAGAGACTCATTAGTTTAAGGGCTGAGAAGCTGGTCAGGAAGTTTTCTAATTTTTGACAGGCTTTTAAATAAACATAAAAGTGAACTTTTATTTTATGAACCATGCCATCTTTGTAAGGTTTCATATTTAAGTAGTATAATATAAATTAATCACAATTTCTTTATTGATTGTCACCAGGAAAAAAAAAATAGGGTTTAGCACAGTAAAACTAAATAACTGGCTAATTTTCTAGTTTTGTATGTTTTACCTTCAGCTGTGTGATGTATCTTCTACCTTATCAGCTACGTGATTTACTGAAAGATTGATTATAGTATAGTACACAAAGAAAAAGGTGTCCCCAATCATTATGAAAACTTCGTAACTCCTGACAGAATTTCATTATTCCACTTATTACAAAGCTTCATTTCATAGAAATTAATATTTTGCTATCAGGGAGTGGAGGGGTTATGGGAATCAAACTTTTACCAGCCTTTATCTGTTTATCAAAGCTGATGATGGTTTCTGTGGAATGAACACTCACAGTGATAACCATTTCTTTTTCAATTCTCTGTTCCTGTTTAAGGAACAGCTTTTCAGATTGTGTGAAGGCTTAATTTCAGTACAGAACAGTGGATCCTGAATTACATCTGGGTTCTGGAAGGAGCATTTGATTAGGGACCTGAGCGAGCAAGTATGATCATCTAAGGTGAAATAGTAATCAAATTCAAGATCTTTGGAAAAGGTAGAATGATTGAATTCTGGAGAAAACAGAAGTTCTTAAATGAAATGTTTACCTCCATAATATAGATAGGACAGTTTCCAAGTGACTAAAACATCTGCATGGTCCATCCTGTTGTCTTAGTGAAAACCCCACCCTAAAGAATTTCTCATATAATATATTAATGTGATCCTGTCCCACTATTTCCCCTTTGAATCTGACAGGACAAGACTTTTATCTTTAATGTGTTCAGCATACTCTAAAACCAGATAATAGGATCTTTCTGCTCATCAAGGATGACTAATGATGTCTACATCTCATAGATGTCTAGTTAGATATTTCTAAAACTACCTCTACAACTTTGTTGAAAATACTTGCCTGACATCCAAGTGCACGTTGTCTACAAAACTAGGTGAGCCTTCTACACAATCTTTGCTACGTGATACACAAAAAATTCCACTTCATCCCCCATTTCTGTTTTGAGAGTGAAAAGAATGCATTTAAATAGAGAGGAAAATGGGGTTTTAATGTCTAGAAGTGCAAGTGAACTTTGGACTGAAAATTTGTTTTTGTAAAAAACCAGTAGATGGTCTGAGTCAATAGGATGGATTGTCCTGTAAACGAGTGTGGGAGTGTTCACAAAAACAAGCCCATCACCACATAGCTTAGTATTATTGTCTGACTCTTAGTGACCTCACTGGTGTTTCAGAAACTAGCAAAGGTAAAACGGGGATTTTCTTTTTTAGTTTGGTTTGGTTTGGTTTCTTTTCAAGAAAAACAAAAAAGGGAAAGTCTCAAGTTATCTGCTTCAATTGAAGATAAATGCTATGACTCCTTTTCCCAGTTGCTGGAAGGATTTTACAACAGTTTCAGTAAAAGTAATTTCTCTAATCTGAACACCCGTAGTCACACAAATAGGACACTCAAGTTTGTTGAACATTTCCTATTTCCATAAATTAGTTTTTACAAATTTATAGAATTGTTTCTATGATTAATGTTATAGTTATTGCTATTACTGTTACTGATAGTTTTACTATTGCTATTGCTATTTAGTAACAGAAAAATTAGATTTCTAAAAATCTAGACTGAGAATGCAGAATCCACCAATTGATTGCAGTGTTCCTCACAGTAATATAATTTTTCTTTAATTCTACATTAAATAAGTTTTAATTTTTTTTGCTATGAGAGAAGGCTGTTTTCAGGTTCCATTAATTTTCAGACCTGTTGCTCTTTTTGTGTCAATGAATGTATATAATTCGCAGTCCAAAATGCATAATTACTTGGACTGTGATTCTTCAGGTGGATTCTCACACCCCTCATCTATCTCAAGCCTCTGTGTTTGTGTTAGTGAGCATATATACATGTGTTGTAGTGTACAAGTGATGACTGAAGCTGCTTTTAATAATTATTGTGAGACGCCTTCATATTGCCTTTATTCCATATGTTTCAGCTCCAGAAAGTTCACGGTATAATGTATGCCTTTGCTCAAAAATACCTTCCTTTGGAGGAAACAAGCATTTTATTTTACTGGTTTTTAAGCTTTCTACTACCTTTTGGGAAAGAAAAGATTTAGTGTATGAATCACGTATCTGGCTTTAAAAGCAGCAACTATTTATAAACTGTAACACAAACCAGATCGCTCTTATCTGATATTTTGACTGACTCACTTTGCAACAAACGCTACAAAAGGGATCAAACTACTTCCTTATGTCCTCTAAGATCATTATCTTAAATACAATAACCAAAATATGGTTTAAAAAAATCACAGCTAGGAGAGCGTAATGTTACTGTTAGGAGCACCCTCCCGTGAACATTCCCCTCCAGTTCTAACACATTCACAGTTTGCTCCTTGTTTTAAGTATTTGGGAAAGAACATTAAACCTGTCACGAAACTGGTTGCGTAATTTTAATTCAGACTGTGACAATTAAGGCAGAGGATGAACACCAGGTCTGCCTGTACCAGAGAGGAGACTGTGTTAGGAGCAGCCCTGACCCCGAAAGGTGATCTTCTGGTCAGGCCTGCTGGGCTGAGTTTGACCCTTACTCAGGGCAAATCTTCGCTCAGGTGGCAAAAGCCATTCCCAAAAAAAACGCTCTTTTGGAGCCAAGTCCAGAACTGCACCTCCATTCTTTCCTGGGACAGTCCCACGCTGCCAGTTCCCTGGATTTACCTCTGCGTGATGTTTTTTGCAGCCCTCACACCCCATTTGATTTATTAAGCTGATGGATGAATGAGTGCTGACAAGAAATTTGGAACGTTTGTTGCATTCAAGCAGAAGGTTGTTGTGTTTTGCTTGCTCGTGTGTTTGTGTTAATAAAAGCTCCACTGATGTGATCAATGAGGCTTCTATTCATTCCAACACGGCTTTCTGGTATCTCAGTTTCTTTTCTTACAGTACATACACGTGTGTAATACATGGAATTTAAATGTATTATATACAGTATATAATACATGGAATTTAAATGTATTATATACAGTATATAATACATGGAATTTAAATGCGTGGAACACATTCTTTCATATATTTGGACTTCTTATCTCACCTAATTCTATGTTAGGAGACAGAAAGGAGGATTTAGCTCCTTACCTGTAGTATCAGCATCCTGGGAAGATGGTATGAACTACTTCATCCATGGCTGACTCCTAAAGAAAAATATAGTTGAAAAACTCGTCCCCTTGAAAAGAAGAAACTGCCTGGGCACTTGAGACTGCAGCTGACAGAAGACTTCAGAAAGCTTTCCACAAATATATATTTGTTCCATAAATATTTATAATTTCTTGATTCCTATGCCAACCTCAGTGTAAGATTTAACAAACTAAAGAATTCCTTTAAAAAGTGACACAAAAATTGTAAATATACTTTCAAAGTAAATTTGAGGAGTATTTTCTCCAGCAACTTTCATGGAAATGCAGCTAAAATTTGCATTATTTCTGCGAGGGGCGTACTAAGACAAAAAGAAAGCAAAACGCTGTTTAAAGAGCAAATCTGCACTAGTTGAAACATAAACTTAAAAAATATATATCAGGGATAAGGTTTCGCTGTACCCTTTTCTGGGGATCAAATCAAGCACTACGGAGTCAGGATCGCAATCCTGGGAAAGCAAAACATGCAATAGATGACACTTCCACGTGATGTGCTGTAAGAAGATATTTTAATATCCTCAATCACTCTGCTCTGTGCCTGTTGGCAAGATGGGTATTCCATTCTGGACAGGATTGTTCCGGGACCTTATCTGAGAGCAGACACAATAGGGTTCCCATACTTGGAGCGAGGTACCGTCCTCTTAGAAACATCTCTGGGAATGCTCTACACCAGTATAAGTAAAGCAGTGATTTGTTTGGAAACACCTGATAAAATACTTTAAACTTCTGTCTCTTTGCCAGTCAACAAATTATTTTTGAACTAATCCCCATCTTTTGGTTTTGACCAGCTCTTTTATATTCTGCTTACCCTTCACTCAATCGCCTGTTTTTCTGTCCTAGTACAGCTTTGCTGATAACTGGAACATCTAAAGCCCTTCCAGAGTAATAAAAATTCCTAAAAAATTTCATTTTTTTTCCCAATCTTCTTTTATGGGATCACGGGCACTCCTTTAAGATCTGTTGATCTTTTGTCCTGCTTTGACTACAACCTTAGTGCCCCTTCTTAGCTCCCAAAACTGAGGGGAGAAACAGCAGGGAGTTCAGCTCCTCATTCTTTCAGAACTTGCAGCTCCAAGTTAAAAAATGGGAAACAAATATGACCAGGAATGCCTTCTTGGTTCTCTTTCCCCTTAAAGCTCTTTTCATTTATTTTTTTTTCCTCCTCTCAGTATCTGCCTGAATTCAAGCTTCTTCTGAAGCCCTTACTGACAATTTTTCATGGATCTTTTGAGTGGAGAAAAACAGTCCTTTTACTTTTCTGAACCATTTTTAGCAGAGAGCCTCCAAGTAATCTCTCTCACTGAAGAAAACAGGTCTCCTCATATCGTTTTCCACACGAGGCACTTAGAGAAGCTGAGACAAACACAAAATGGATGCAATCATTTGCAGAAGAGCACATTAAATCGCCGGTAGCCAGTGGTGGGTACTCTGGAAAGGGGTGACCACGGCATTTGCAGCTTGTTATGGTTGCACCAGATTTTGTGTAGCTGGTTTTATTTTTTTTTTTTACTGTCCAGGCCTTCATAATGCATCAGACCTCATTAGGGCAATTTGTTCATGTCAATTCCTGTTACAAAAATGGGAGGCACATGGATGGAGCACTGTAATAGCAGCCTGTCTCAGAGACTGTGCTGAACTGCTCTGTGATGTGCCTTGGATTTTATAAATAATTGAAAACAGTAAGTGGCAGGAGAGCTAGCAGCAGGACGCCCACAACTCACTGTAGTCTGTGTGTGAGCAGCTCCCCTGGACTAAATAAAATCAATAATCACCAACCAGCCTTTCTTGGGTACCATAAAAGCTAAAGATCCCATATTGCCTTTTATAAATGAAAACCAAGTAATTGACAGCAGTGACAGCTGCTGAGAGCATCCCCCTCACTGCCCGTGCTCAGGGCCTCTTCCCTCTCCCTCCAGCAGCAGAAACAACAGATATATTGCAAACACCAGTGACTGGCACCGCCGTCCTGCACAAAGGAAGAACTCACTTGTTGCCTCATAATTGGAAATGAAGAAACGGAAGCACCGCCAGCAAAATGTTGTTAATGAGGCACTCTGTGGGCTCTGATTTCAAAAGCTAAAATTTGCTTAAATCAAAATAATAAGGAGGAATTCTCTGGGATACTACTGAGAATTCAGACAGCTCTTGATGTGTCCCCTCCATCCCCATCTGGTTCTATACATTCCCCACCACCACCAACGGGGGATAATAATAGGAAGGAAATGTGCTACCTGACTCAGTGCATTGCCGTGAGATTATTAATCAGTCAATGTTTGTGAAGCACAAGGAAAATGAAATGCTACACACAAGTGTTAAATATTATCTTTTCCCAGACCCATTTTCCCTCTCCAGCCTTTCAGCTGCTCTTACTCCCTTCCCTTGTAGATCACTACATACTTTGGAGTGTATATTTGCAGGATACCTAAACAGCACACCAGGATTCCAGTCTGCAGAGTGGCCTTGCTTTGAGGAGGCAAGGTCTGTTCTGCGAAATGTGTCTGAAAAACTTTTCGCAGTCATTTGTTGCAGAGAACCCTGAACAAGCTATTCCCTTATCAAGTTTTCTTTCCCACTAGCCTAAAATTACTCCAAATATCTGAGACAGCAGCTAACCTACTTTATACTGAAGCACTGACTCAGGACCACAGAGGTGCTTTGTAGCTGCATGCATCCCATGCTGATGGACTGCTTTTCTGCCATGGAATAAGCAATTCTGCATTAGATCTGGAACCTTCCCAAGGCTTACTGGTGCCCTGGGGCACTTTGCTTATTACAGGCCATTCACACCCCTTTCATGACGAGGAGAGTCGACAATCCCTTCCCCGGAAAAGAAAGAGCCTAAAATCTCCACTTCTCTGATAGCAAGAAGAGCTTGAAATACCTGTTTTAAAAGGGATTCTGGGACACTCAGTGTCTTCCCACTCCTACCTATCAACCCCATTTTCCTGGTCGGGTCCTTCTGTGACTGGAAGGTGAAGAGAACCGAGAGCAGCATCCTCCAAGGATAATCCTGCTGAGTGCTGGGGGGAGCGGGGCACAGCAGGGAGAGCCGAGCAGAGCTGAGGCACAGGTGACCAAGGGCACCCTGCAGAGGCTGCAGAGAGGCAGCAAGAAGGACTGAGGCCTCTCACAGCCCCCAGCCCACAAATTCCAGGGTCAAGTTGAGTTTCGGCAAAACAGCACGGATATAAATCATGCACGTTGAGAGTTCTGAGTTACAGGGCATGTCTGGTGTTAAAAATATATCATAAATACCCGAGTAAACTTGGGAGCAGTTCATTTCTCCCAAATGTCAGCTTCAATTAAAAGTATTAGAAGGTTTTCTCCCCGACAGGTTTTGCTAAGAGCTGGTTCATTGCAGTAAGAGAAGAGAAATGAGAAGGCCTCCAAGAGAACCCCCAAAATGCAATCCTTTCAGACAGTCTAATTTTCATTTTGGAAAAGGATGAAGTTTAAAAATCATCTACTGTGGGAAAATATGTTGATTTTATCTATCAGTGTATTTTCTATCTAATTTTAGATGGGTCAACTATCTACTTCTAAAGGTCCCCCATCCCATCTCCTTTTCAAATTACACATCCCAGACAAGAGGTTCTGCCAATCTGAAATGTACACACTTAACTGGGTATTTTCAACAGCTAAACAAAACATTTCGGGGAAAGTGCAGTTTAATGTGTAGCAAATGCTCCTTTTGCCATCTTCTGAGTTATTGGTACGAGGATGAGTTTTTGCTTTCAATGAATAGACTTCACATTTTCACAGTCGTCTGTACTGTGAGGGACACAGGGTCTATGCTAGTTCCCTGTCAGAAAAATCAAATTCCCTATGTAATTGGGGAGAGATTAAAAGGACTTCGTCAGTCATCATCCAATTTCTCTTTTCTCATTTCTCTAAGGCATTATGTTCGAAAGTATATAGGATTGGTGGAGGGATTTTGTTTTCCTTTTTTTTTTCCTTTTTCTTTTCTTTTTTTTTTCTTTTTTTCCTCAAGTAAGTCTTCAAATTCAGCCCAAATTAGCATTTTGTTTAATGGATCTCCTATACCTTGGGAAGAGCAGGGTATCAGGACTGTTATACCCTGTGTGATGGACAATGCCAAGATCTGAAAAGCCCTCAGTGACTGACAAGGGCTGAACTTCTCAGGCCTCGACTGAAAGACGACCTTTTTTTCGTCAGACTTTTATCTCAGGATGGCAGTTTTGGGGGGTGAGGCATTCAGCAGGAAGGGAACAGCTGAGGTAGCGCCCTTTCAAATGTACCACGTCCAAAGATTGAACACACCAGTACCACTTTAGCCAAGCCTCCTAAATTTATTCCATGTTCAGTGACTTCACATCCAAATAAATATCCACACATATTTACAGAAGTATAGGAAGCAGCCATGGAGTAAACACATGCCTAGGAAAAGTTAATCAGTAGCAGTTGAACTTTCATTTCTTCTTGTAGGGCTTTTTTTCCCATGTGATACATGCAGCCTGAGGCAGGACCTCGTAATCATCATTGTAGTCTTACCCTGCCTTTTCCAAAACTTAGTAGATATTAGTGGGATAAAGTACTAACTCTTTTACTCCAGCTAAAGGAGAGTATTACATATTTCCCAATAGACAAACTTTATTGCCCATGTGTTAAAATTGGGTGCAAATTAAGGAGTTTGTCAGAAGATTCTATGAGTAGTTATTGTCCAATACACTTCTAAAAGAAAGTAGTGTCATTGCCCATCCTTGTGAGGAGAATTTTGATTTTTCATTAGAGTGTAAACAATATGGTTTACAAAGAAAGTTTACCAGATTTTTTACGTCTTTCATCTTTTTTCCTGTTCAAGCTCTGAATAGCCACTAACACAGAAGCAAGTTTGGAATGCAAAGAGCTCGGGTGGGAGTTTCCCTCAGGTGGCACAAGCAGTCTGCCTGCTATCACGAAACCTGCACACAGGGGAGGAGGAAGTGGTAGTTAAGATTAAAAAGCTTTCTTTACTGTATCACAAAGCATTTTTCAGTATCTGTAAGGCAGGAATCAAGCTGTTTGATAGTGCATCTGCCCAATGGACGGACAACATAGAAATTACTGAGATATATGAGAAATATATATAATAATTTTGAGGGATTTGCAAACTTCTGAGAGTGCTGAGGGTGTAAATTCACTGAGAACCGAATAATTCTTGCTGCATAAACTTGTTGGTTGCCAAACTGGGCAGTTATTTAGGAAAATTACCAGTGGCAGTTTTCAATGGGCTTCCAGCTCAGGAAGCTGGGAAAGCTGAGAGAACTAACAGAGCAGGGATTAAGCCTCCTGTACTCCTCAGTTTTCTGTATTGCTCCCTGAACATCCGCTATTGGTTGCTGCTTAGGACAGAATATTCAGCAAGGTGGAACCTTTGCTCTGACACAGTGTGGTTCTTCCCACATTTTTATGTGCCTGATAACCGCACGCTCTGTCACTGCGGAGCTACACAAAACTCCTCTGTGGATTTATGTTCATTTAAAAGAGAACCGGGGGGAAAAAACTGAGGGAAGAGCTTTCGCTCTCACTCACTGTGTTTTCAGAACAGAAGCTCCTGCTATGAAACAGCTCCTCTCCGGGCAGAGCTGTGTGCAGCCTCCTTGCAGCACAGCATCCAGCACCTGCGGGCTCGCTGCTTCCAGAGGTCAGCCTGGAGCCAGGGAAGCAGTGGCAGTGCTGCAGCCGGAGCGACAGGGAGGAATTAACCCAGCGCGAGGTATTTCCCCATTAATGTAATTAGGGTTGGACTTGATGCTCTCAGAGGCCCTTTCCGACACGGCTGATTCAGTGTTTCTGTGATTCTACGTGGAATAATGTGGTCACCACAACAGGCAGCTGAGTGAGGAGCTAATTAAAACGTTCATCAAGGACAGAGTTTAGTTAAGCTTTGCTGCGTCCTGTCGGCTTCCTGATCCCATGGGCCTTCTGCCTTACACTGAAATCAAATCTAACAGCAGAGGGATGAATTTTCAACATTTTCACACACCTCCCCACCTCATACTTACAGGCAGCTTCCACTTTAAAGGAACACTGACTATGAGAAAGCTGTGCTTTAAAATTCCACAATAATTCTTTAATAATTAAACAAAAAATAAAAACTAATTTAGAAAATAGTTATCTAAAAACATCTAATTTAATCTTTCGTGTTAAGGCACTTTAGACATTATTTAGAATTTATTGCTCAATTTAAACAATGTCGTGGGAAACTTTTGGCAAAAAGCAAAGGATTGGTTCTGTGAATTAAAATACTCTGTTCTAGAATTACTATCAGAGAGCAGGAAAACACCATAAAGACCATGTGTCCATTCTAATGAGCTCAGATTTCAAATGGGGGAATACTGACGATGAGCTGCTTGCAAACAAGCTAAAGAATTATTTCCAGACATTATTTGGCAAATTCACTGAATAAATTACTCACTATGAATTATTCACCCAACTCTGTTACTTACCCTCATCAGGCATTAAAGCCATCGAAACTTGAGCTTTATTGTTAACCATTATAATTGTGAATTATAATTAATTCTTAACAATGTTGTCAAGAGACTGCAACATGACTGAAAAGTGTGCAACATTCCAAAGGTATCAATGACACGAATAATTCCCTCAACGCCAAACACGGCATTAAAATAGGCTGAAAATAAATCACCACCAGTGAGTAAGCAATATAATAATTTGCTACTAAAACAATTAACATTTCAAATGTTAATTCTTCTATTCTCTGCAGCCACATAACAATGAGTCACTGAGCTGGAGAAAGCTGCAAACAAATCTAACTGGGCAACACAAGGGAAAAAGAAAGTTCTTTTGGAGAATTACCTCCTATCTCTTTGTAGCAGTTGGTGGGCAGTTTTTAAAGCATTGTTTGCCTCACAGCTTAGTGCTACTGATAATCCCTCTACATAAATATTTCTCTGGGTTTTTTTTTAAATAAAAATAAAAATAATGCAGAAAATGAAAGGTGATAGCCCCTACACCTGTTCACTGTGTTCAGCCTGCCTACAAGAAAGACATGGATGAAATGTTCATTTGAAAGGCGTTCCACCCTCTTCATAAGGAAGACTGGATGTCTGTGTGCTGTGTGCCTTTGCTTCTTTGCAACATATTCCTGCAGCAGTTATACTCAAATTTTACTTTTCCCAGATTTCTTTTTCTTCCTTCCTTCCTTCCTTCCTTCCTTCCTTGCTTCCTTCCTTCTCTTTCTCTCTTTCTCTCTTTTTCTCTTTCCCTCTTCCTTTTCTCTCTTTCTTTCTCCCTCTCTCTTTCTTCTTTCGAATTGTTATATTAACAAATATTGCCATTTCCTTCCTGTTAGATCTACTGTTTGAACAGTTGTGACACAGATATTTCTAAACCACACCAGCAACATCTCTAAGTATTCAGCAAGATTAAGAAAACCTCATGAAATATTTCATTTAAGGGGGTATTTTTACTCTTTATTCCTACTAGTACAGCAAGACAAATCTATGAAGGCAGTACTGTATTTGGACTTAATTACCTTAAAAAATCCCACTACATATCCAGATATTCTCAAATAATTGGGATAGTACTACTCCAGATAGCTAAGACATGAATATCTAAAGATATCAAAGTGGTTTTGAAGCTTTCTTATTTTTAATAGACAAGAAGGTATCAATAAGTATTACAGCTTCCATGAATACATAGCAAGATATTAATAAAATATCAGTCAGGAAAATCTGACTTGTTCATAATTAATTAGAATACATCTGATACTTTTCTTAGCTAGGAACCATATTTAAAATAAATGACCTGTCAAGTAGCATTTTGAATACAAACTGAAGGTTAAAATAATTCTAATATGGGCAAAACTTTTTTATTCCTATGAACTAGTATGACAGTATGAACGTGAAAGACATCATCTGTCACTATAATAATACTTGAGGTTTTTTGGGGGGGAAGGAGGAAGGACTATGTTAAGCAGATAACTGCATCTTCAAAGTTCATGGCTATGCATGTTGCTTGAATGCAGCAGCAAACTAATTTAGTTCCACTTGTGATCTTGCAATAATTTCTGTCAATCAGGATGGCATTAATAAAAAACCTCAATCTAAACAGAAGTGCTGTGCAGCGTGTATAATGTATACACTCATTGAAAGAGGCTGAAAAGATTGCAGTCACACAATTAGGGTAACATTTGACAGCTTTAATCACTTTGAATCTCTTCACATCACTTTTAAATGTCAAAACCACCTCCAGAGATCTCATCAGAACAAAGCATTACTTAAATTGCAAATGAAACTATCCAAATTCAGCACACTATTATTAAAAATATTAAAAATGCCCCACATTATTTTATGAAAAACATTCATAAAACATTCTATGATGCAACATTGAAATGAGCAAAACAACAACTATGGCTCATTAAAAAAAGGTATTAATGCTAAATTTACTCTCCATTAGCATGTCATGAGATGTTATTTCTCACTGTGCTGCACTGTCTTCCCCAAGCAACTAGGATTTCTTCTTTCATGTAAAAGAAAAGAATTAGGATTATTTAAAGTGTGAGATCCTTGTAATTTTGTGAGGAAAGATATATAGATAGACAGCTGCAAAAAGGTTTTTGTACTGATATCATGCAACAACAGGCTGCCTATCCAGTTCACTCACGAGTTTTTTGCTCCTTTTTTCACCATTGTTACCTCTACCTCCACATATTGCCGTTTATTCTGTATGACTTACTGGTATACACAGCTTATGCAGTGATATCCTTCTGTTTTAAATGTATCCTATCCTTTAACTGATTGTTTTCTTTGTCTTCACTAGACCATAGTTATGAAGATTTAAAAAAGCAGCAATATGAAATCTATTTCTAGAAATTCTTTTTCAGTCCACAGTATTCCAGTTATGCAGTTATTTTTATGATATTATTATTTTCAGATTGTTAGGGGTTTTTTTCCCATCTATAGCACCATCCAAACTGAAAGAAAAACAACCAGAAAAAAAATCTCCTTGTGTCAATATTTTCTCTAGCTTTTACTCAGCAGATCCTCCTGTAGTGAAGCACTTTACACTCACCATTGTACCCTTTGATAGCCTTTCAGGCCGGTAAGAAAACCAGCCACTGGAAAGCTGAGGTCCTAATAACAGATCCACAGGTGGACATTTCTTGTCATCCTTTGAAATTCTCTTGGATGGTCTCAAGGTGTGTGCCCAAGCAAAGCCCTGGGCCCACTTTTTCTTTTTTTATTTGGAGGTTCATGATTTCCTAGTTTTTTAATATGTTAAGAAAATACAGTCCTACTGTGTCCAACCTCCTCTAAGTGGAAGCTACGTTTTCTCAGCATTTTCAACAATCAAGGCTTCTAAAGAGATACGAAGTATTGCATAGCAATGAGCAACATTTAAAAATAGTCTTGAGTATGTGTTTTACTTTTATTATTCATAGCATTGGATTTGAAAGCCAGCTTTGTTGGAGTGCTGTATTTGATTTAATTAACAGTCAATCTGTGTTCGGTGTGAAGGATGAAAACAGGGAGCAGAGCAGGAAGAAAGTTGTTCCTGTCGAGATGCAGAGGAGTCACTTGCCATCAAAAAACGTTTAAAAACTGCTCCTCTCCCAGACTCAAAACCACTGCAACAATCGGTAAAATTTAGGCAGCAACTAGTTTGAAAAGGATACAGCTGCTCCCTGATCCGGGGAGCTGTAGGCAGGAGAGCCCACACACAGCACGCCTCGTAACAGGTCACCGAGCTTCCTTCTCTTTTCAGTCCACCCCAGCGCAAGGCAGCGAGTTTTCTCACTCAGCAACACACAGCATGTGCAACTTTGAACAATTCTACACTGCAGGGAATATTTTGCAGAGGCTACATGATAAGATTGCCAAATGGCTTATTCCTTACTCCCTTTGTCCTTGAGTTTACTACCTCCAATCGCGGGGCAGATTCGGTGCGTGATGCGAAGGGAAGGTTACTCGCCTAAGGGTCACGTTCCCTGCATCGTGCTCGGATGTTTGCAGCCATAAGCCTTCATAGTTTCAGGTCTAAGCACACTTTTTGCCTTTGTAGATATCGTGCAACCAAGCTGCCTGATTTTTGTAACAGGCTTTACACCTTGAGGAAATTGCAAACGTTTTGTGACTTGCCCTCCTGCCCCGCAACCACGACAAGTAAAATCTCAGTGTTGTGGACTTCTGTGGAATTTCATCTATTATGTATAGGGTTAATTCTAGACAGCAATACAAGCCAAGTTGTGTTTCTTTTACTACTGTTTTCTTGTGTGACCTTGTATGAGTCATTTTTACCTCAGAGGACCTCACTTCTTTCATGTGTAAAATGCTCAGAGAGCATTAATAATCCTCATTTTATTGTTCTGCAAAACACTTAAATCAAAAGATTTAAAGTGCAAGACACTTCTCCAATTATCAAACACACGGTCCTAAACCAGAAAGGTTCTTTATTCTATTTGGGCACTCGTAGATGTGAGCTGTGGCACCCATTCAAACTGCAATCTGGTTGTTTACTTGCTTTATCTCATAGTGTCACATACAGTAGCACGTTTGAAAAAACACTGAGATGATTGGAACATCCTCCCACAGGGCCAAACACTCTAAAGTGAGCATATATTATTCACTAGGTTATAAGCAAGGGAAGACAATTACAGCAGAAAGAAAGAAATGCTGCAGCGGTGGCAGCGTTCAGTGTGTTGTAGGGCAAAAACAGAGTCCTGAAAGACAGGAGTCGGACAAACTTATCATCTGTTCCTATCTCAGAACTGACCAAAGGCCAGGCAAGTTTCAGGGCCTTATTGAAGCTGATCTGTACACACAGTTAGTAGAAAGACAATACCTGACTTTAAGAGCTTGCAATCTAATCAAAGGCTTATTATGAGAAAGTCTTTCTGCGGGAGGATGGAAAACCACAAATGGACACGTAGGGACAAATAGAGACAGCTTGTCTGCTCAATTAGGTGTTGATTCAACATTCTCAGACCAGCCCTGGGAGAGACAAACAGTGCTGGCATGGGGCCACTCCAGCTTGTGGCCTAGAATCAGACCAGAATGATGAAACACAGCTCCTGAAAATAAGGTCGGAAAGGGAATGGACTTGGCAAATCTGTTGTAAGAGTGAAGCAAGCGGCCGGTGGCTTTGGCCAAAGGTTTTAATCGTGAAATATCACCGAGGACCCCGTAAGCAGATTATTGCTGGTGCAGTGGTGTTAGAGCGAGGAATGATTTGCTCTGTTGAGGGCTACTGTGTCATTTGGCAATTTAGATTTACAATCTACTGTAGAAGAGACTTTCTTACATTGGTGCTGATGGAGTTTTGCAAACGCAACTAATTTTGGCCTTAAACAACAGCTCGTCAGATTTATTTCATGGCAGCCATCTGTGACCTGCGCTGTAGAAACTTCTGATCAGTACCTGAAACAGCGGAAGTGCTGTGAAAATAAAAATATTACGGATTTTTCTGCACTGTGACAGAAACTGTAGCTCAGTTAAGGTCAATATTCTTTCTAAAAATTCTTGGAAAATTTTCCTGGTAACTTTCTATGGAGAACATTCTTTTCTTCTCTGCTTTGCTTGAAAAACTAATGAAACTGCAATTAAAAAAAAATGCTTTAAATGAATTAGTGCTAATGTTAATTGCCAGGAGGTTGACCTGATATTGAAAGAAGCCTGAAAATTCAATTGACTGCTTGGTGAAATATCAAGATTTTCTAATTTTGCTGTTTAAAATATATATTTTTGCAACTCACATTTTTTAACAGGTAAAGCTTTTTGCAAGCATGTACTTGCCTGCTGACACATTTGCCACAGTCACTCAAACATCTCTTTCCCACTCTTTTGCGTATACTAAATGTCCAATGTGCTGTTGAATGGTAGTGGATGTTCTCTGTTAGCAGAGTGTTTTAAGCATTTGTGTGTGTATACACAAAAACTAAGCTTTCTACCAGTCAATTATAATTCAGAACTCATCTAAGGACTGAAAAAGACAAAATTATTAGCAAAGGAACTGGGCATGCCCAAGGCTGATGTCCTGGTGAGGAGGGAATTATTTTAATAAGTGTGAGAAAGAGGTTTAAGAATCTAGCTTTCCCACTGGGAAAAGAACTGAGCACAGTATGAATCAAAGTTCTAAAGTAAACTAAGCAAGATAGGCTGTTACACCATTTAGCAGGCCAGCTCTTTAAGTTATATTATCCAAGCTTTCAGAATGTAAAGGACCTTTCTTCAGGGATGAATTATGGATATCATGTTAAATTTATAACCCACTTCCATTACAAAGACCTATTTTAGCCTCTTGTCTAATTATGATTTAGAAAATTGGTTTGGCCTGAAAATTGTCTGATTTACTCTAAAGGCAAAGGAGAATGTTTCCACAGAGTGTAAAGATAATTTATGGCACACTTTTTCATGCAGAGGTCATTCAATTATTATTTCCCTGATTTAAAATTTTGTCTTTTGCCTAACATTTCTTTGGCTCCACCTAGGTCAAAAATAGCTTATTGTTACCTCTTCAAGTATGCTTTTTTCCCTTCTTTTTCTTTTTTGTTTGTTTGTTTGTTTGTTTGTTTTGTTTTGTTTTAAAATAGGAAGCTATTGAAAACTTTTGAATTATAGTTCCTAAAATGGTAATACATATTCCCCATATTTTTTTCTGTAATCTGTTGTTTTCTTTCACAATTCCATCAATCAGGGGAAAACAAAGATCTAAGACAGAGAAGGGACAATAGGTTCAAATTCCTACTCTAATAAACGGCAAATAAAAAATAAACATATATCAGAAACCTAGAAACTATGTACATTTCTTTCAAGTTCAGTGGCTTAACATGATTTAAATGTCATTAATTATTACACACCTGTATTAATAACTTTGAGGTGGAAAATATTTCGCATTTGCAATGGAAGGAAAGATTTTAGGATACCACTGATAACACATTATTAAAAAAAAAAAAAAAAGAATTTTTTCTTGGTGTCTTTTGTCTGTTTGTTTTTGTGGGGTTTTGGAGGGTGGAGTGTTTGGGTTTGTTATTGCTGTTGTTGGTTTGTTTGGGTTTTTTGTTGTTTTGGAGGGTTTTTTTTCCTAATCGTCTCCAGAATAAAAGAGCAAAATCCCCTTTGGAAATTATGGAATTAGACAGATTCTTTTTGATTGATAATTGCAAAATTATATGGATTGCCTATTCTCAGATTCATGTAATAGAATTATAGTTCTCATATCATAAAATGAAATACTTTGTAAAGTGGGAGGAGTGCACTAGTACAGTACGTTTAACACAAAAATTAGGAGCAAATTCTATTCTATAAAGCTGTATATATGTTATAGCTATAAAGTTGTAAAGGTGGAGGAGACACCTCCACCTCCTGGAGGTGTTTCCTGCACCAGTGCTAGTGTTCTGCTCCAAACACCCACCACGAGTTTCATCCTCGTTTTCAATTCCTCCAAATTTGGATCCCACCCAAATGATTTCCCCAATCACAAGCAAAATTGCCCTTCCTCTGGAACCTCAGCACCCCACTGACAGCGCCGAGACAAACGTTGGCAGGGAGGCTCCCAGAGAGAAGACCAGACCCTCTTAAAAGGCAAATTACAAACTGAAGACAGCCACAAACGAATAAAAATATAATGGGAAAACAATTTCCCTCTGGTCTGTGTTTGTCAATGCAGTTAATCCAAGCTTGATTCAATAATGTTACTTTTCCATTTCTTACGGACAGCCCTTGTCAACCCCCCAACATTCGAAGGGATTTGTTGGGTGGATTCTGTCACAACTGAAAAAAAAAAAAAAAAAGGGAAAAGGTTTCTACAGCTCTCAAATGTAACCTACACAGCAACATAAGGTGACAGGTATAAAGCAGCCTTCCCCATACACCTGAAGCCATACCATTTAATACTTATTTATACAAAGATGTTCGTGATGTCAGGTAGAAAGTGAACTTACAGTACAATCTCTTTAAGCTACTCCCATTAAACATCGCCCATCAAATTTCTGCTTGCAACCTCTTAGTCTGCTCTGCCTTTGAGTGATATATTAGAACATAAAGGCACAAAAAACCTCATAAAAATTGCTCAGAATGTCTGTAAGAGGACGCGGTGAATAACAGTTGAGACCTGCATTTACATCTTTCCCCTGTTTTCTCTTAGAAATCTCTCCTTTCAACATTCCTTGTTAAAGGAATTTCTTTTTCAGCCATCATTGCCATTATTCATACAGCTGCTAACTGGCAAATCAGAAATGTTGGATATGAGTGAGTTTATTCAAAGTGAGGCTGAACTTTGGGGAAGAGGGATCACAGATTGAATTCGTAGATTATAAACATTATAAATAATGAAATAATATTTTCAGGAAAAATAAAATTGCCAAAATAAATTAGAATTAAAAACAAACTCAGCCATGTCCTGAGGAGCAAGCATTTTTAATTATTATTTTTCCCTTGATTTCCTTGCCCGTGGTGTCTCTGTGATAGACACGACAAAAGTGGCTTCTAAAATGTGAAGTGTGAATGCTAAACACTTTGTAGACTCAAAAGGACTGCTATAGTTCCCTTTTGCAGCACAGCTGCCACCCCTTCTCTCTAGTTCTTTCTTCCTTTTCTCTTAACCCTGTGCAGCATTACTTAGTGTAGGGTCTGCCAAACAAGAGGTGAGAGATGATGGACCCCCTGAGGAATGAGAAAATGGAGAGGTTGACTGCACACATTGCACATGAATAGCGGGAGGAGATGCTATTCTACTCTGGTTACTTTCTGCCATCTAAAGGTATCCTCTAAAGTAACTTAGCATTACACAGTGCTTTGAGCAATGAACTGTGAGCCAGGAAACCTGGGTTCTATCCCTCACTGCACACTTTTGAATAAATCACCTGCTTGGACTCGGTTTCTCAATCTGTAAAACACTCATTATGTCCATGATGTGCGTCTGGAGAGCAAACCAGTAGTGCAAAATTTCTTTAAATCACCTCTTCACTAATGTAGCAATGGAAAGCTGAGAAAATCAATGCAGAGAAAAAATACAAATATTTCCAGTCTTTGAAGACTAGCACTGCTCCTCGTGGAAATTAGCTTGGACATCTCTCTGTCCACGCACGGTTGTACACAACCTGCTTATCTCCTCATTACAATGGGCAGCTGATTGTAGGCAGCTATGATTGTTACAAAATAAAGGAGGGAGGGAGGAGAGGAAATAAGAACAAGGATAGCTTCATTTCCTAAATTATTAGGGGAGTCATGAAGAGAGGTTTTGCTTTAATTTTGTGGCTACCACAGTGTTTCTGTACTGCTTCAGCAGCACATATTGGAGTCAATGACCGAGTGGTCTTTCTGGTCCCTGTTTCCCTGGATCCCAAAAATTAAGTAGCTTCTATCTACTGCTTTTATTGATAGTAAGATTCTGCCACTGTATGTTCTTCTTTCAGGTTAATACAATTATAGGATAGTGTAGGGAAACACAGATCTTATTATGAATAAATGCATGTGTAAATGAATAAAGCTAGAAGTGTGCACACAGAGACTGCACAAAACTTGGGACTTAGGAAACAAGCAGTCACTGCAGAGATGACTTGGCTGTTGAGTCCAATATCACTTTTATCATGTAAAAAACCCTAGACTGTAATTCTGAGGTTGTGGAAGGCATGGTCAGAGCGATGATGTCTTTAATTTCATCTTGGATGTGCAATTTATTGTTATTATTTCAAGTTAAATGTAGTACCTAACTCCTTCTTCAAACCTCACCATCAGTCTCTGCGGCTACATCTGTTCCTGGATAAACCCACCAAGCTGATCCCTCAGCCATGTGGTAGCCTGGCTCATCTCCTACTCAAGTTTTAGTGCCCTACAGGAAAAGTGCTTAAGGTCAACTGTGCCTGTACTGTGCATCAGCAGACACTTGTCACGCTGTTACAGGTACCTCGTTATCCTTCACTTGGCACCACGGGTTCTTCCCAACACGCTGCTGGCGGCAGAACAAAGTGTGTGAAGACATTGTTTAAGGACTGGAGGTCCCTCAGAGCTCCAAATACAGCCCGGCCCAAACCCCCAGTGTTTGCTGGGCAGCCCACCCAGGCTGAGCCCTGAGCCCTGACTGGAGCTGTGCTGGATGCCCACGGGCTGGAAGGGCAAGGCCAGCATGTGTGTTAAGGAGGACACACACATGGATTAGGTCCTCCTGAGCCATGTACAACGAACAAACTGAACAGCAAGAGCCCGTTTGCAGCGCCCCACTCTCCCAGTCCTGAAGCGGTGCAGCTGTGTCTCCTTTCCCCATGTGCTTGCTGGAGGTTTTGTCCATGAACGGCTGTGAAATACTCCAAAGTCCATGACTTTGATCATAGAATCATAGAATCATAGAATCAGATGGGTTGGAAAGGACCTCTGAGATCATCAAGTCCAACCCTTGATCCAACACCACCACAGTTACCAGACTATGGCACTGAGTGCCACATCCAGCCTCATCTTAAACACCTCCAGGGATGGAGAATCCACCACTTCCCTGGGCAGCCCATTCCAATGGCTGATCACCCTCTCTGTAAAGAATTTCTTTCTAATATCCAACCTAAACCTCCCCTGGCACAGCTTAAGGCCGAGCCCTCTTGTCCTACTGCTGGTTCCTGAGAGAAGAGACCAACCCCCCCCTGGCTACACCCTCCTGTCAGGGAGTTGTAGAGAGCGATGAGGTCCCAGTAACTTTCATTGGGGTTTGGCGTGTCTGTGGTAGATTAAAGGATCAACAGAAGACAACTAAAAAAGGTCAGCCTGCTGAGAATGTCCTCCTAGCTGTTGTGAAGGGATCTGGACCAGATCAAGAAGATTCTTTGAAAAAAAAAAAAAAAAGACAGAAAAACAGTACACGAGAAAACCTTGACCTGGAAAGAGCACAAACACACAGAAGAATATTAGCTAATTTGAAAAAAATTAATAACTCAAAGAGAAAGCAGTAAGAATAACAGCTAGGTAGTTAAAGCTTAATATTCTGGTATATAAGAGCAATTTTTTAAAAAGTAATCATAAGTAAACAATCCCCCAATAGATAACCTAACCAACATTTTCTCACTCATACTTTTAGCAAGAGAGGCAGCAGAGGTGATTATTAGACTTTAATTAATATAAATCTGAAATGCAGAAAAAAATCTTGGGCTGAAAAATTATAAAATTAAATATCTTCAGACTCGTTCTTTATCGTCCTACCTCAGATAAACTAAATAGCACTTTTACCTGGAAAGTACTCTAATACTAAAACTCCAGAGAAGGTAAAGAAAAGCATTCATGCTGTTAAATTCATTTCTCAGAAATCTTTAGGTAAATGTAAACTTGATCCTGAGTTCCTTTTAAAGTTGCCTTTCTTTTTCAGTCTCAGTTCCACAAATATTATGGTCAGCAGGTTCACGCTATTTCCGACTATACTGAAAAATAATCAATAGTCATTACAGACAAGGAGTGCCACCTGTAGCTTTTCATATATTACAACCCAAATACACAAACAAATCAATTAACACGGTGATGGTGGCACAGGGTGGATTAGTGCATCAAGTGAGGCTGTCTATGGAGCAGGAAAAAGATCTCTGAGGTGTCCAAAGGCAGACTGAAACCCCACCCAACAGGCCAACAGCACACCAACAATCACCTAAGAGAAAGTAAAGTAATCCTTAATCTCAAAAGTGCTCTGCACAGGTATCAGTGACACTGATACTCCATATTGATACTGATTATCACTGATTTTGGTATTGTATTACTCCATTTGGTATTGATTATCACTGATTTTAATGTTCAATAAAGCTCTGCACGATGGCAGGTGACAGCTGCAGATGGAAGTGTTTGAGCTACAGGCCAAATTTTAAGGTGTTTCATTCGGATCTTGCTTCCATTAACCTTTGGAAGTTCCACTGCCATTCATGTCGGTGCTAATTAAACCAAATAACTACCAGCAACCATGCACAAAGCAAAAATCCTACATTTGGTTCCTGCTGGGCTGTATAATTTCTTACATGAGTCCTCATAGTAATTTAAAAGTTTTATGTGTATTCTTCCCGTGCGTGCCAAAGTGGAACTGACTGTCTCAAAGTTTATCAATGAGAAGCAGCTTGTTTAGCAAATGGAGCACCCTCACCCAGATTATTTTAGTGTAGTACTGTGACTTGTGCCATGACAGCCTTTAATTCTTATTTCATGCCTGAAATTTAAAATTAGATATGCTCAGGACGTTGGTGAGAATTTTCCAATTTAAACGTTCTCTGGATTTCCTTCTGATAAGCACAGCAAAGTTGCAGTTGGGACTGCATCTCAAATGGTTGGAGGGCACACTTTCAACGTCTGACTGAATTTGCAGCCAGGATAAGGAAAGGCCCAGCAGCAATAATGAAAGCCACAATTCAGTATCCCAGGGAAAATGAACACGTCTGGTCATCTCCATTTTTGTTGTAAATGGTGAAAGTGGAACCATTTCCATCAGGTGGCATGTACAGAGTAGCTTTTCTATCCTGCAACAACAGCAGTAGTGCAGAGTACATATAACAGATGTTTATACCGTCATTTATCTCCAAATAAGGAAAATATTTTTATAGTACCACTTTGTGAATTTAGTGTCTGCCAATAACTTTCAATTGTATTAGGCTGTACATGCCACTGAGGTACAAAATGGAGTTTAATTTATAAATACATTTGTTTCTTTCTCTTTGCATAGCTACTTAAACATTATAATGGGTAGGCAAAACTTAATAATTACCTCTTGTTCACTATAGCAAATTATGTCTAAGAAAGAATTTGTTAGTCATGATTTTAATGACAATGTCGGAATTGATTGAAACACAAATGAGGCACTTTTTTAACTATAAGTACTGATTTGTCAGTGAATAGCTACAGGAAATGAATCTTTTCTTGAAATAAGATTTTGACTCTACAGATTTAAAAACATTACATTTACCTGAAAGATAATTTTTCTCTGTGGTGTGTTTTGAAAACAGAAGAAATATTAATACCCGGGGAATTCCGTAGCCACACTAACATAATTATTATTAGCCTTACTCATTTGTTCTTGAAGTTTAATTTTATTAGACTCATGACACAGCATTTGTCCTGGAAATCAAACGTCATTGCTCTCTTCGTGTGGGAAGTGCCTCCAGCAGCCAAACCTTCAGTCCTATCTTCTTGTGATCCCTCTCCACAGCCCCTGCTGTCTCCACAGGAGTGCTCAAACCAGTCTGTGCTGCCCTAAGGGAGTGAGCTGCTGGTGTGTCTGACACTGCAGCAGCTCAACGCTGCACCGGAGCTAAGCAGCCTTTTTAAAGGGTAAGTGGCTGTACAGCCCTGAACTCGCTGCCACACTGGTACGGGAAAATATTTTGGTCCAATATGGGAGCTGAGGAGCATTGGGGGCATCCGTGCAGAGCTTTCACCTGCCAGCATGCTGCCCACAGAGATATTTGGGAAAAAAAGAGAAGCTCCAATCTCACAGCGGGCTGTTGAAGAAAATCGAGTCCTCTGGGCAGGCACAGACCAACTCAGTGCTCTCAGGTCCCGTGCTGGAAACCTTCGGAAAGATCGTTCGTTTAGTGCTGTCTGAGTTCATGTATACTCTTGGTCTTCAGGAGACAAGTCTTATGAAAAGCAGTGGAATCCTCTCAGTGCCCAGAGCCAGAACTTTGGGCTCCAAGTGATTTCATGCTCAGAGGTGTGGCTGGTTAATCAGCTCCTGCCCACAGCCTTTCTCCCACTCAGATATTGTCTTTTCGCCAGTGTCAGCGTAGCTGTGTGCACGTGGAAACACAGAGGGAGGAAGTGGCACGGCTGAAAGAAATATTCTCTCGTACCCCTTTACTATCTCCTCCTTGTCCTCAGCCCTCACTTCTCTGGTGCAGTTCCCCGTGCAGCCGCTGGCCTCTGCTCACACACACGCAGGGTGGGAACAGGGCAGGGGCACAACCTCCAGACAGGGCAGGAGCTTCCCAGGCTACTACTGCCCCTTGTGCAGGAGCAAAGGAATAATTCCTTTCGTTTGGTTTGCACACAATTAGACACATATCTTACCAGAAATGAGTTAGATGTCAGAAATAATTGTTAACCCTTTCCTTGTGGAACTCACTCCCACGACGCAGCAGAGAGAGGAGGTGAATAATCTTGTTTTGGAATGTGAAACTTCCGTGCTTCCCAGCTGCTCACAGCAGGGTTTTCTGCCCCTTGAAACTAGTTAGTAATGTCTGCCTTTGGAGGCCAGTGGATCACATCACCTCTTCATCTCGTGGATATGAGTGGTCTGTGAGTTAAAGGAATTAACTGACTTTCAAAGCAGTGGAAAAGCCTGCAGACCCCTGGTGATCCACTGGGCCTCGTACATTTGTCGCTGACTAATCTTGCTGTAGTGGTCAGAGGTTCTTGCTTTTCATTTTAGTGAAATCACTCATTTTATAATTACAATAAATGCTTACAAACATATTATCCCAATTGTTCTATTTTTTAACAAAATGGAAGTCATCACTTTGCCTTGCATTTAACTTGTCCCATTTAAATTAAAACCTTGTAAATCAAATCTGATGAGGAAAGTATTTGGTATTTTTCTGTTTACATTTCTAAATCTGTTTACATTAGCAGGAGGTTGTTTTTGTGAGGGTTTTTTTTTTTTTCTCCCATTTCTGGAAATAACATAAAAATAAAGACACAAACAAACAACAAAAGGAAACAAGAAAAGGGGTTACAGAAAACTCCTTTTAAATCCATTATTCTGTTAATATCGAGAGCCTTCCTTTCTCCTTCGTTTGTGCTGTATGTCACCTCTTGAAACATTCTCCCCAGAGTATTGAATGTGCTTTAATGTTTTCATGTGGCAATCAATAATTATCAATTATACACTTAGTCATATAGTGCCAAACCCTTTCATTTAATACTTGGTTCATCAATTGTTCATATATACGTTCTGTCAAGCAGCTTAATGGTATGATTGAATTGTGTGCTATTGATTTCCTATCTGTCAAGTTTATGCAGTGATTTGGAAACACTGGGCCCATACACTGATGTAATTTCCTTGACTTCAATCGAGTCATTATTCCTTTGGTGTAAGGGACCTGATAATCACATTGCCAAACATCTGGAGGGAAAGACCTTTTTGGTCAGGGTATAACACTGCCCTCTACAGGGTCTCTTCACCCAGCAACGTTAGGTTCTAGCTCCTTTAAAAATGTAATGGATTACTTTGGATATACTTGATGACACACACTCTTATTATTCATGTAACCGACTGTAAACTAGCCTACATGAGCCTTCATTGTTTAGAAATATACAGGAGAATCATGAGGAGATGGGAACACTGGAACTCTGTTCAAAAGATGGCATCATCTTTAAAAAACTCCGAATAAATCCAAACCTTGACAGGGAATGGGAAACCTGCAGTGGGCTGTGCTTACACATGATATTTGCAGTGGACTTGAGACACACTGCAGTAAACCCAGGTAGCTCTCTGATTTGATACCTATCACAATAAAATCAGCTAGGTCAATTAGACATTAGCTGGACAGCAAGCATAGGATTAATGAGAATTTGGAATAGTCAACACCCATGACAGCTGTGTGTTTCTAGTGCTGTCCCTTTCCTTGAATGCTCTGAACTACTGCTTCTCCAGAATAATATAATGGCTTTTTCCCCTCCTGCAACTTGAGTTTTCTCAAGAAAGGACAAAGATTGGTAAAGATAAACTCAAACCACTGAAAAAGTAATTTAAACAGTAAAACAACAGATGAAAAATGCTGAACATCACAGCTATTCAATGGTGTGTTGCACACACATATATTCTAGAAAACCTGAAAATAATTTCTTTCTTAGACAATACTTTATTTCATGATGTGTTAATTCTTCCCCCGTCCTCCCTCCAGGAAGAAAACCACCACAACAAAAAGAAAAAAAACCCCCTCACAACCGAATGAAAAGAACTCCTCAACCTCTATATAACTGACAACAACTTTGAATGACAGCATGTGGAGCAAAGGATATATATTCAATCACCTCAGTCTTACAATGGGTTGCTTTTCATATTCAAATAAATGCCCACTAATAAATACCAGAATCATAACTGCATCCCACAAGGAAATCTCATTAAAACTTATTCTTCCCATCCCTCTGTGTCCTCTCCAAATGTCAGAGACAAAATCAGCTTTTTAGTACTCCTAGAAGATTAACAAGTGTAAATTTTTTTGAAGCAGTTGAGCAAGTAAATCTTAGTCAAGAGACTTTTCTGACAAGACCTCCCTCATATTTAAATTTTAGACACCAGAGCTTAACTAACAGCTTAAGTATTCCCATCTTTATAGTATGGTGCACACAGAAAGGAAATCTCTCAACCTGACAAGCATTTAAGGGCTCCAACAAACAGGGTTGCCATGTAGTTTTCTGCTGATTACATTTTAAAATGAAAAAGTGTGGGGGAAGTTATTTCTGAAACCAACTAGAAGGAGAAACTTCTAGAAGAATCTCCATGCATTGTTCATACCAGGGAGAGCAATTTAAGAATTAAGGGAAATATTCTGACCTTATAACCACTTAAACAACCAAAAGGGGGATCTTTAAGGCACAAGTGCAGTTCCATTGACATCAAAATCAACCAGTATGCATCTGAAGGCAGAATTTCTCTAGGACACAAAATTATCAAAATAGTGAAGTCTCACAAGCTGTCTGAATTCTCACCGGGTACTCCGAGCTTTCTTTTCTTTTTTTCTTTCTCTTGAGAGATTATAAAGCAGCATCCAAACTGTTTATTAAGACCAGCACAGCTGATACTGTCCTAATTTTAATTTATCTTAAATAGTTCATACCATACCTGCATGAGTTAGGTATAACATGGGGGATGTGGGACTACAGGGGGACTCCCAAACCTTGGATATTAATTTTCACTGAGCTATCAGTACACTAGATGTTTTCCTAAAGACAGACAGTTTCAGCAGGTAGCGTAATACAGCAGCCCCAAACAGTGTCAATAAGGATTGGAGGGATTTGGAAAGTGAAGATTTTCACTGACCTTTGGAAATGTATTACTGAATCAGCGCTTTTCTTTTTCTGCAATCAGCTAATTTATGTCACTGGTATTTTAGTGCCAACAGCAAACACGTACACCCAGGAAAAAGGGCATTCCTAAACTGCTGTCAGCATTATAAACAAAGTTACACAAGGCACTTTGAAATATAGTGAACATAAATGTAACACGTAACTCGAAAAGGGGTCTGCCTCCAACTTTCAGCTGAGCCTGCAGCTACTAATGCGATCCCAAAACATCTGTATCTCTTTGGGCTTAGACTGCAAGCTCCGAACAAAAGTCTATGCTATTGTTAGGAGTATCTCCTAATAGCAGCAGGATCAAAAGAAAAACTTTCTGCTACTCTTTGCTCCTGGCTGTGTCCTAAACCAAGATTTGTAGTCATGGGAAAAAGATCAAAAAATCTGGTTTTCAGAAAAGTGAAATAACAGTTGTGAAAGACATTGGCTCGACAGATCTAAAGATTGAAATTCCTTACTTTTGTAACACGGATCACTGTGGCTTTTAAGATTCTAGATTCATTCCAATTTAGGTAACAGATCCCTTTATGAATCCAGGCCTGTGTGTACAGGAATTCATCTGCTTGCAGTTCAGCAGTTTTTTACCTTAATTCTGACTCCGAAGGGGCCGGGTCCAGAGAAGGTCTGCTTGGCTGTGATAGGAGTTCTGTAACAGAGACATGCAGTACTGTGACAACTCTGGGTTGAGGTTGCAATAAACAGCAAAATATTTTGGTCTCTGGCTGTTCAGTAACAATTTAAAATCAAAGATCTTCTAATCCCATATCATCTCCATGCTATCACTTGACTCCTTGTTGTACAATGTCGAATAATTTAATTCCTTCTAGAAATGGCATGTCCTGGTGTGAGAAATACAGGAAAACTGCACCAATTCCGGTCCTGGTCTTTTCTAAACTTTCTCACGCTTTCAGTCAAGTTTTGCTTGGTTTCATCCCTTCTGCTCCACGTCTAAAACCTCTTGGTTCAGAGTATCATCTAAATTGCAACTCTCTAAGGTCAGTCTAGTCTCTGGTTATTCATAATTAGGTGCCAACAGAATTTGTATCACGTTGAAACAAACCATGAACAAACCATGTCAAAGCCATGGAACTCCTGGAAACTTTAATTAAACTTTAATATCGTGTCATATCACTTGAAATACTTACCGCAAACATCTATATATGTCCACTGAAATGTATGTTAACATCTCTCAATTGTTCTACAGTATTACAAGCATGAAACAGGCTTCTCATCATGCTTAGAGGGTGATTATGCATAAAAGCTGATGACTACACTTGTGAGAGGCATCTCAATTTTTAATGTCTCTGAGAATTCAGCAGGGATTTTGAAATAATGTCTGAAAAATATGTGTGGAAGTCCAGAAAAGACATCCAGACTGCCCACACTGTAGGTAACTAGAATACATTTCATCATTGCTAGATAAATGATGTATATCCACTAGAACTCTCCTTTTATGTACCTGACAAATGTCTCACATACTAAAAACTCCAAAATGTTGTAGTTTACTAGTTTCAGCTTATCTCTCGCTCAAAGTATAAATTTTAGCCAAATTTTGTGAGAATTCCAAAATGCTTAAAAAACTTCTTCCCGTGAAGAACAATTCTCTGAGTAAATAAAGCCACAAACCTTTACTAGTGTACTCTCACTTAAAACATTGAGAGGGATCACCGGTGGGAATTTGAATATTAGGGAATGCCTTTGACTGAAAACTCTACTCAGACCCCTTTCAAGGTGGCATTTAAACAGTTAAATGCAATACAGGTATTTGTCAGTTGATTCACTGCCCTCTGTAGCTGCAATACAATATTTGTCTCTGGGACTAGTGCATTTCATCCATCCATGTGTCTATCTATAGGATTTTTTTGTAACTATTCATTAAAGATTTTCTTGCAGCTGTACAAATTTGAGACGGTGTCCTGCAAACCTGGGGCTGGTATAGTGCTCTAGGTAAGCACCAGCTGAAAACACCACTGGGAAATCTTATTCCCCACAAAAGAACCACAGAGTTAAAAATCACAAGTAATACAGAAGAAGCAACTCCAAGTGGCTTAGGGATTTCTCAAAGGGTTTTTATTTTATTCTAATAGCCTTGTAGCTCAAATAGACAATGATTTTTAGAGTCCTGTTGTTTTCAGAGGAAGTACTTGGAGTAATGATGGTGGTGAGAATTTAAACAAAAGGATGAATTGCACTGGGGTTACCTAATAGTGTTATACCATTCCAAGTATTTACTGAAGAGCACCTTCAGAAATGTTTGCCATTCAGCCAGCCCTGCTTTGGGCTGTACCTGGAGCTGTACGAGTCCAGATCCAGCCCCAGAGCTTCCCTTTTGATGGCGGCTATTGAAATGCAAACAGCGTGGTAAGAGATGCCTCTGGAGAACCCACAGGCAGAATGGGTGGTTGTCCTTTATTTCGAAAGAGCAGGCAACATTTCCATGGCCTGGAGTACTCGAATGAGGCATCTGGTCACAGTGGGCCAGCCAAGGAAGGGCTGCTCTCCCCTTGGCCTTGGCTTCGCTGCCGCCTACAGAGGAAGTGGAGCTGGAGGGTTCTCTGTGTCCGAGGTGTTTTCCAGGTATTATTCTGCTCTGCTCTCTGGTTTCTCTTGCTTTTCTTTGTGACTGGGACATCAGGGTGGTAGTAGAATTAGCATTTTAGCAGGATGTTATCCCAATAATCTTTACTCACCTCACGCTGCAAGTTACGCTCGTTCCAGGTTACTCTCAGGACGTACCTGTGCAGGAGAGGCTGCCTTGTCTTATCAAGGCTGGCAACATTTCCACTTCAGCCAACCCCAAACTGCTTTGAAAAGTGGTATATTTCTTTTTGGCAGGTAGCTGAGTATAAATAACTACTGAAACAGAACAGACAGGCAAACACTTTTTGTGGGAAATCATGTTTTTAGAAAGGATTTAACCTGAGTATTTTGTTCTCTTCACACAGTATCTACCAAATCTTCACTTCTTCCTCGGTGTCCACACACTTTTCTCTGTGCAGTATCTCCCACTTCAAAGTATCTTTCCACGAGAAAGACTATTTTGTGATTGATACATTAAGTTACAGTACTAGTTTGCGAAGCCCGTGTCAATGTTTACCACATATCTTGGACAATATAAGGCTCTCCATGCTATCATTATTGTTATTATTATCAAAGTAGGAATTACAGAAAGATTCTGAAAACTGTTCCCCAGAACTGGACCTCCAGATAGCTTTACTAACATGAAGGTTTGGCATTAGGAGTTGTTGAATGAAAAAACCTTATGCAATTCACTGTGTTGGTTTGCTTCCTTGAGAAATGTGAAGGACAACGGGACGAACATTGAGCAAACAGGTTTGGTTAATATTATTGCATTACTTCTGACAGAAGGAAAGGCCTCAATAAAAGATTAGTCATGACAGCCAAATCATTTTGTATTTGCTGTCTCGGATAATCTAATAATTTTATCCACTTCTATTCTTCCATGATTCAGCACAGAAGTGATAATTCTTACATGACAGAACCTTTTTCTTTTAATTTCAGGTCCTGCAGTATCACCAAAGTGTCATTGTGAAATTATTTTTTTGTTGTTGTTGCTGTTTTGAGACAGAATGACCAGTCGGTTTAATGCTTTATTTTATTTTCTGTTATTTGAAACAAAAGTTGCTTACATAGCATTATTTACATAACTTTGAGAACTCTCGGTGATTTTTCTCTGAAATAATATCTACCCAACCTAGAACTGTGAGCTGTACATTAGGTTTTATCCAGACCTCTCTAGTACCAGTGAATGCACTACATTTTCCTCAGATTTCACATTTTTAAAAAATTGTAACCAGAGTGCCAGAAAGTCTGTAAGCAAAATATAACATAATAATATAATTACAACCATTTCCAATAAGTCAGCACTTCTTTTAGTTTTTGTTTTCCCTTCTGAACAAAAGCAATTATTTTAAATTGGGTTACATGAGAATATTATTTGTGTAACAGAAAGAGGTTTCTTATTGTAATTAAGCTTGATGGATCTCGCTCTGGAGATGAACAGAATCAGTCCTGGAAGTACCAACTGCAGGTATGAGAGAGCACAACTCTCCAAAAAGGTCTTTCTTTAGATACAGATGGGCACACAAATGTTTCAGAATTGGGGGTCGGTTTTTCTGAGTTTTCCAAGATTTTGGTGGGTTTTTTTCTTTGCTAAGGATAAATGTTTCAACATACTGCATGCTGCTGCATCGAAGAATATTGACTGAAAAGTTGCCACACGGACACGGGACAAAGAGTCCTGTGCGAGAGTCACATCACCAGTGCAGGGTGAGCCATGGGAAGCTGCAACAGGATCTGCCCAGAAAACCCCAGCGAGAGGATCTGGGCATCATTTCCTACATAATTGTGATAAAATGGGAAGGTCTATGACAAAACTCTAAAGTGGACACAGAAAATGCGATTCCTTTTATAGAAAGTGTCAGTAAAGTTAAGGGACCAGCACTAAGACTTAGAAATAAGGTGCTGGGGATCAGATTTGACAACTTGCTATTTTTGCTGTGATACTTCTGATAACTGATGCTTTTCTTTTAACTCAGTCTCCTCTTACTGAGCTTTTCACTTGACACATTTCTTGACCCTGGGCTAAGAAAAATGTAAACAACTAAAACACACAGAAAAATCCCTCTTAACCCCCCAAAATTAGTCACAGAGATATTAATTTTTAGATTTAATTTGTCTTCAAATAATCTCGTAATTGGAACGCTTGTGGCTCTTGAATGTTTGCATTTGGTAGTCCTAGTATAAATAAAATAGAAGAAATTATGTTCATGCTAAAAGAAATGTTAAAACAAGGCAAAACCGGTCTATGAGCAAAAGTAACAGAGTTGGAAATGTTTTAGAAAAGGAGAGATTCATTGACCAAAACAGTATGAGCTTTGGTGTGAGACAGTAGAAACTGGTCGAGATGCTTGACAAAAGGAAAAAAGAGATAGGGAAACCTCATACATACACAGGAAAAATAGATCCATTTAGGTGGGTACAGATGGTTTGGGTTCAGAGAGCGAAGAATTAAACTGCATTTCTGGCAGTGTTTTCTTTTCCCTTTGCAAAAGCATTGTGAGGTGAAGGTAGAAAACACACAAACAAAAACTTGACTGAAAATCTCAGCAGGCACAGAGGAGAAGAAACACAGGCAAAGTTTCATACCAGACATAATCAGTATTACTGATTAATCTAAACAGCATGTAAGCTTACTCCAAACTGAGCACAGAAAGAGGGAAAATAACATTGACATGAAGGTAACTTTAAAATCAGGCAGAACTTAAAAGAACTGTGTTTAGAAAGTGCCTTTTGGAGCTATTGCTGAAAATTTCTTTCCTTTTGCTAAGCATTATTTTCTTCTGTTCCTGGACAAGAGGGACAGAGAGAGTGCTCTTTCCAGAGAGAGTGCTCAGCCCTTGGAATGGGCTGTCCAGGGATGGGGTGGACTCACCATCCCTGGAGGTGTTTGAGGTGAGACTGGACGTGGCATCAGTGCCGTGGGTTGGGAACCGCGGTGGGGTTGGATCAAGGGTTGGACTGGATGATCTCGGAGGTCTTTTCCAACCCAGTTGATGCTGTGATTCTATGATTCTATGACACCCAGCTCTTCTCTCACCCAAGAGATTTAGGCTAAACCTTCAAGGTGACAATCAGCCCTCGCTGCAGAGAAGTGGAGATACTCCTTCTAAGTGAGCAGGTTCCCCAACCAGAAGCACAGTCACATCAGCACAGAACATTCAGTCACCCTCTATCGGTCTGGAGGGAGCTGTGGTGCATTTCTGATGGTCCCTGCATCGTGCAGTTAGAGCTAACCAGTGCTTCACTGCATCTTCACTGGCCATGGGCACTTGCCCTCACAAAGCCCTCCCAGGACACTGCTGAGCTCGGTCGCTGTAAATCACAGTTGGCACCAACTGATTTCGTGTCATTGATGGAGCGTCTTGCCCAACACTTCAGCAACACTCGCGAGGGTCACAATCTTTCTTCTTCTGCTCTACCTCTACTGATGCTCTCCCGAGAGGAACAGCCCCCCTCGCAGCTTTGTGGGACCATTCAAACAACCTCAGAGTGATTTATCCTGCCCGTAAGGAAAAAGGCATCAGGACTTGTCACTCTCATGTCGAGATTTCCCCGAGATCTCAAGCAATCAAAACACTAAACACAAGTCAGAACGCACTTGAGTAGTGGAAAGCACTGCAAAACTTTATAATATTATTAGGCTTCATGTTATAATTGGGTGATGCTTCCACTTAACATGCAATTTATTTTATTCAATATTGATAAGATTTAATGGATGATGTATTTGATTCAAGGCTTTGATACAAATGTAGAGTCTTAATTAACAAGTGATATATTTGATGCAGTGAATAATGCATCTGATTTAATAGAGGATGCACTCTATCTGCAGCTGAAGGTGATTGGTCTTTTTAGTGAGAGATTAATTCATTTCAGAAGATGATGTATCACTTTCCATATGAACTAAATCAAATTTTTAATACATTTTTTTTTCAGTGTGCAAAGTAGCACAAGGAACAAGTTTGCCCTCAAGTGGACTTCAAAGGCAGATCATACCTTCAAGGCACCAGGCAGGTTGAATCAGTGGTTAATTCATTCATGTTATGACAGGGGTGGAACCAAGTTCTAATAAGCCACTGACTTCTCAATCAACCTTTGCTTTATTTCTAAGTAAAATTATATTAAATTTATTTAATTAGAGATCATAAAAGTGTAATAATTTATTAAAAAGGATTGAAAGTAATACTTGAAGGATTCAAGGTGCAAAAGGTATTTGAATTTGAGTTGTGGAGGATGTAACAGAAAATGAAATGACATATTTAAACATTCATTTTCCTTAAGTCACAAAAAAAAAAAAAAAGGGCAAATTTTACAGCATGTACTTCAACTTCACAAATTCATCTCATCAACACCAGTGCTTTTACACCTTGTAATTTTGGGAAACTGCTACTTTTTTCCTAAATCATCAGAAAGGGCCAATGGGAGAGCTCCAGTTTACACCACTGGAGTTTTCATCTCCTGTACAGAGACAACTAACCAGGTTTATCACACTGAAAACACAGGAAGGCTGCATGGAGTCAATATTTCATTTACACTTTCTGTAACGTGAAACCTCTGTGTCCTCTTATTATTCTATCAAGCCTTTATTTTTCTGTTCACAGCTCCATAAATGCAATAGTCCAGGCTTTTAATCTAATTTGTTGACAAGTGAAAATGACCTAGGTTCAAGACAATGCCAGCTAGGGTTTTTTTTAAATTACATATTTAGAACTATAAAAGTATTAGGACATGAATATATAACCCAATGAGATTATAATGGCTGTCATACTAGTGCATAATATTGCTAGGAATTTAATTATAAACATCTGACTGTTTGGTATTTAAACAGGAAAATGACTGTTTAAGCACTGTGCAGTTAAAGAATAATAAACCTTCTGGCATATTTTTCATTCAAATGTTGCACTCAAAAATAGAACTAAAAGAGATTCACCAGCAATGAAAACTACTCAGAGGTAACTGATTTTTTCTTTCTGAACATATGATGGGTCTTATCATTGTCTTGGAGGTATATATTGAGTTTAGTGCGCATCAAAAATACAAGCTTGAAGTAAACCAAGGAAAAATATTTTTATTTTTAACCCTTGTCTCAATTTTTCACCCCAAAGTAAGATCTCCCACTGAATCACAATAAAACACTACGATAATGTTAAAAGCATAGCTTAATTTAAAAACAAAAATATGAATCCTATAGAATCATGTTTTCCACAACATAAAAAAAAATATGTACATCTTAATGATGCTTAGAAAACAATGGATAGTGAATGAAATAGGACAAGATTTACAGGACAGATCATGACATCTATTCCTGCAACCCAGAGACCTGATGTGTGAGAAAAATCATTGGAAAATAATTATAAAATTGCATCTGTATGACCAATATTAACCCTTAATAGGTGTTTTCAGATCAGGTCTGAAATCTGAGCTGTCCATAACTTAGCTCCCTCTAACTGCAGATTCGAGCTGTTGTGCTCCCCTTTTCAGGGATCAAAAAATATTAACCAAAAAAGTTCTGAAGATATTTTCACTGTGCAATGGCAAGTGCACAAATTATCTATTTCATACACGCCAAATGATTCAAGTTGCTAAAAAGCTTGATTTAAGCGCGCAGCCTGGTCTGGTGAAAGGTGTCCCTGGCCATGGCAGGGGGTTGGAACTGGATGATCTTTAAGATCCCTTCCCACCAAAAGCGTTCTATGATTTTGTGATTCTGTTAGTTTACCCCTAAAAAACCCCAAAATTTAAAATTCAGAATTAAAGTAACTTTAATTTTTAAGGATTTATCTTTCCAATCTAAAATTACTCCAGTGAGAGATTTTACATGGAAGGACATCTCATTGTTAACGATTTCCTAGTTAGAAAGCATAAAGCTGAGTTCTTCTTCTATTAGCTTTTCTTATTCGATTTCCCCAAACCTTGTGTCTATCCTAGTGACCTGAACTATGAGAGGTTTTTTACAATGGAATTACCAATACTCTTGGAACTTTAAAAATTCAGATCTTAGTGAATGGCAAAGTCTTATGATCTCATGATACATTTTATCTGATACCTTTTACTGGATGCTGTAGAATTTCCAGTCACAAAGTTTTAAGTTGAAGTTAAGACTTTGATTTGTATCAAGAATCAACAGAGAAATTATAAAAGCACTACAGTTAGAAGACGGAAAAATGGTCTTTCAGTAGGAAGAGGACTACTGGACTTCTGCTCCCAACTTTCTCCCTGACTTCCTGCACATCCTTAAACAAGCCAGCTTGCTCATCATTTTTTCTGGGAATAATCAATATACCTCAATAGAAAGGCTTCAGGCAAAGATTCTCGTGTTATTATCATGATCTGTAGTCATGGGTATTATAAGGGAAATTTGGGAACTTCTGACTTTTCCTCCATAATTTTAGGGGAATAATTCTGACAGACGGCTTGTGTTAATCAGCTTTCCTTTTAAAAGTAATTACACAGTTAAAATAATCAGAGAGTGGGCACTGGGTTTTGATTCTATTTTCACAGCACTGGGCATCCACTTCTCATGTGAAATTATTTGTGGATATTTGAAAATTTGCAGTCCAGGCTCTGATTTCCTCCAGCCTGTCCAGTGTCTTGGTTTTCCATCTCCATGACAGTAATTTAACCCTGTCTTGGAGTGGCTGGTTAAGGGGGGTAGCACAGATATATAACCCAGGGACTTCTTGCTTAGAGTTGCTGCTGCCAAAGGCATAGGCACCGAACTGACTGATGCTGGACAAAGGCACAAACCATTCAAAATACTGCTGATTGCAGCTGAAAAACCAGGGTAACTACAGAGGCAAACAGCCACCTGTAAAAAGCCTAAATTTTCTGACCAGAAAATCAGCAGTGACACCTCATCAGCTACAGGTTGTTCTTTACAATAGTTGAGGAGTCCTCGCTAGAGACAAAGTAAGTCTCATGCTACAATAGGATGAGAGATCTTTTCCTTTTTGCTCTTGCTCAGGAATAAATCCTGTTTCACTATCCTCTTTGAGAAGATTCAATTGACTGGCCAGGTCAGAGGCTAGAAGGTAGCAGAGATGCTCCATGATTCAGTATGTTTTGTTGACACATCTAAGAGAATTTACTTCCCAGTTCATGTTCCCAGTATGGAGAACAAAAGTCTCTCATTCATTTTAATTAATCTATATTCTACAGAGAAAAAGAAGGAGGGAGTTATATCAATTCAAGATCATATAATTTCACGAAGACAGTAGAAGAATGAACATGTTTTATGGCCCAGTTTATCATCCGTGACTTTGACTATTACCTTCTTTGAAATTTAGGTTCACAGTGTAATAGTAAATTATTCATTTCAGGCATGTGCAGATGAGCATGAAAGCTTCATACCCATTGCTGAAAAACACCCAACGAGAGACGAACAAAATAACAATTTTTTTTCAAGTTCCAGAGCCCAACACTTGTTCCCGGCTAGAATTTCCAGAAATAATCACTTGTTGGAAAAGGACTCCCTATTATGCATGATAGCAAGAAATAGATATTGACAGCAGAGTACAGAGGTCACGGCTCACCCCTTATGCTTTCCGTGTGGTTTGGCAGGTGTGTTCAACTGCTGGGCCAGGCAAAGCTTTGAAAGGGTTTGTAAAGCCCAAGCACTATTGCTTCTCAGTATGACAGGTTTGTATCAATTATAAATGACATGAAATAAAAATATCTTTAACTTGCTCCAGGTTAAGAGCAGCCTTGATAGTTTCTGTGACCCCAGGTAAATCACTAGAAGTATTTTCGTGCTATGTATTCATGTTGAAATATTAGAATACTAATTTTTCCCTCTCATAAGCTCCAATATGCTGTATATCCAAATGTGCCTTCCAAACAAAGTCTGCTGGTATTTTTTTTTTTTTTTGGGGGGTCTAAGATTAATATTTTCTCCTCGTTGTTTTCCAGCAATATCTCTATCTTGCTTTTGTGTTCCTTCATACATAAAAAGACCCCAAAGTATTCCCCAGAAATCTCATACTTTAAGACCTAGAAGCTCCTGCTGAACAGAGGAAAAGATTCCTACTTGACTGGCAGCACTGGGTATTATTTCCCACTCTCTGAATTTTAATGCAACTGTGTCCAGGTGGAACGACAAGTTTCAGTGTTACAGAGTCTGATAATTGACAAGTGTGGATAATGTTTGCTCGATCTGATGAATAAAAAAGGGCTTCATTTTAGAGGAAAAAAAGGTGATTTCAGCATAACTGCAATCAAGACAATTATATGCTTCCACTGATGCTAACCAAAAGAAGAAAGTAACAAAAAACATACTTTACATCTCATTTTGAAAGAAAGAAATTTTGAAAGAAAAAAACACACTCTAGATATAGTATCAGATAATCTCTGCTTATCCTTGCAAATACCACTGACTACAGGATTTATAAACTCCTAATATTTACTAAATTTATACGATTCATAAAATAAGTAGTTGATAGAATATTGATTGCAACTATAAAACTTACCTGTCTGCCCTGAAATAAATGTTATCAGCATCTCCAGTTGTTCTTTACTGCTGCTAAGGATACTTCAAATTGATAGTGAATTGTGTTTAAAAGGAAAGGCCGCCTGGATTAGCAAAACATTCGTATTTATTTTGATGCAGCATATTTTGGACTATTTTTTTTTCCCCAATTGGATGTACTCATTTATTTAAATTTACCTCTGTGTATCACAGCAAAGTATTGGAGGAGGGGGGATGTTTTGTGGTGTTCAGCCAGGAATACAGAGCAGACACTCTAAACCAGGTCCCGTAGAATTACAAACTGTGCCAGACAACAAGTCAAGTGCAACCTCAGTGCCTTCACGATTCTCCAAAAATTGTGCTGGAGCCAGAGGGAGCCTGGGTTTTGCCAGTTTTTTTTTTAATATAAGCTGTTCAGTTACTCCTGCTTGCAGCCCACAGCAAAGAGCAGGACAGGGAAGTGGTGCAGGGACCTGCCCAGCTTTTCCTGCAGCACGGGGACAGCCTATCCCCCACCCACACTGAGCATTCTGGTTGCCTGGGTCCTTTCAGTCCATGCTGTTAATTCCATCTCAGGCTGCACCAAAGAGAAGAGCATTGGTTGATCCAGGAAGGGACGGTGTGACTGGCACATTCTGGGACTCAGAACAGTTTGAGTAGTGGAGACAAACAGGCTCAGGCTTCTGCTGGAGCTCAGCCTTCAAACTTGATAGATATGCAAAGACTTAAATGAGACAGAAAGCTCAGAGGAAAAAAGCTGCTGTTCCAGGACAGGGGTTTTTCGTTTGTTGTTTTGTCTTTCCCCAGAATGTATTTTCTTGGTCATGCTGGAAATGCAGGACAAGCCCCCATGCAGCACTATCCTCAGGATGTCAGTGCCTCGAGGTGTGCAGTTCTTTCTCGGGAAAGTTATTTCCTTCATCCCTGAATGGTTCTGACATCAACGCCTGAAATCAGAGTACCCAAAGCTACCATCATCCTCAAATCTCACGCAGGTGCTGCTGAACTCCGAACCCCCGGGTTGGGATCCTCCCCCGCCGGTTCCCACCCAGCGATCCCGGCTGAGGCCGTGCCGTGCCCAGCGGAGCGCGGGCTCAGGTGTGCGGGATAATCGTCGGGATCATCGCCTGCCCCGGGGCCTTGCAGCCGCTCCTGCCCCAGCCCCTGCTCCCAGCAGGACGATCCCGGCAGTGTGGGGTCCGAGGCAGGGATCTGTGCCCACGGCAGGGATCTGTGCCCACGGCAGGCACTCTGGGCGTTGTGACCACGCTTTGAGAGTTCCCTGCGAGCCACTCAGAAACTTTGCGCAGAGCAATTTCTCTTGACTTCAGGGACTCCAGTTATGGACAGTGAGCAGTGGCCCCCTCCACCTAAAGGTGGGTTTGGACCATCCTGGAGCAATACTGTAAGTAGCATTACTTTAATAAATCTCTTTTTTTTTTTTTGCCTGCATTGTTGTTATGGAGACTAAATTTTGTATTGCTACATGAAAGCTCCAATTTTATTTATTAAGTAGATCAAAGTCTTCATAAATGCTTTATTTCATTTATTAGGAGATTTGAGTTTATTGCTATAAAATTATAGGTTTATGGCCACTGGACTGTGTCTTCTCACGATCTGCCCTGTTGTGTAGTCAGAGGGTGAGGTTAGTGTCTCTCCAGCTATCTCTCATCACTCTAGGAGCTTAGTTAATCTCATGACTGTTTTGGATTTTATATTCTTCTCTGTATGCTTTTTAATGCTTGATAACTTCTGGGAAGAGAATTTTCTGGGACTGTCACTACAGTGAATATTATTTGTGAATACCGAAATCATAGGTTGATTTCTTCAAGTTTCTCATTTATCTGCATGTTGTAAATTCAAGCTGTGTGTTCCTGAAAGCACTGTCTGAGGAATGATATTGGTTTCTCTTCATTTGGCTGCTTAAGCCTCTTATCAATATCTTATTTATACATTGGTCAGTTTATTTACTCTCAATCAGATTGTAGAGGCCTCCAAGACATTCAGATCCTTTGTTTTCTACAAAGCCATGGGAAAGAAGATAAGTTCTCTGTTCTTCCTCCCAGTTAACACACACGAGAGAAGCAACACACTGATTAGGGCATTTGGTGTTTTATAATGTTCTTGGCAAGGTCCGTCTCATGTCTTGAGCCAACAGAGTACACAGTAGTAATCCAGTTAGCAATCCAGACTGCTGTGTTAACCTTAAATTTATTTATTTCATTAGGAAGGGAAAATAAAATTGTACCTATCCCCTTAGGGGAGTTGTTTTGTTTTGATTTGTTTGGATTTGTTTTCCTGTTTTTGTTCCCATTCGAAAAACTTGTGGCAAACAGATTCCACCGTCTCCTTTTGCTTATTTTAACTAATTGTCAGGGAGATGCTGCCGGAGACTCCAACAGAGGAGTCAACCACGTGGCCTGCTGGCCGAGAGCCAGTTTCTCTCCTTGTTAACACAAATAGTCTTTGGATTCCATATTAATCCCCTTGAGAACGACCCAGATGAACGCGCTTTGTGAAAGAGCGTGTGAGGATACTGGTTTGTACTGAAACTGTTCTCAGGGAGAAGAATAACTGCTCTGAAAACTCTGGTCTGACAATCAAGCTGTCCTGTGTTGTCACAGGAGGTACTTTTTGTGTCCCAGCCGTGGTTTCTAGATTAGACCGTGCTGAGACTTGATATGCACCGAAATGGTTCAAAAACGGAGGCTGATATGACATAATTACCTAGTCAATACTAGTTCCTTTGGTGTCTTTGAAACACCATTAATCACCATTTGGTATTAATGTAGATGTCCCAGGTTCCTCAATTGGATTTCTGCTGTAATTGAAGATTAATTACTTTGACTAGACGTTTATGCTAAAGTCTTGCCCAGTATGCATGGATATAGAAACAACACAAATCATAAAGAGTGGAATACTTCCATGCAGAAGAAAAGCACCTTTTGCTTTAGGAGTTAGACATTATTAATGAAGATGTAATAATTTTAAAAATGAACCTGGAAGATTTACTTTGATGTAGATGTAGGCATATGGAAAATATCTAACCCCATCCCTTGTTACCATGCTGGTGTCACTGTCGAGTTACTAGTTCTCTCCCAAACATTTCTGTTTGTGTTTCTATCTAATCAGGTCTTTCACTGTGTCACTTAGTTAATTTTTTTTTCTGAATATATCCTGTTATTTCTCTGCTTAATCCTTCCTAAACTCAAATTCTAAAAATCTTTGGGCTTGGCTATTTCTTATATAATAGTGATTTCAGATATTTTTTCATGATCATAAAAATTAGTAAGCTCAAGTTAATCTTAACTTCCAGAAGTTCAGCTCTTTTCAACTTCAGAAATGTGGACAACCAAATATTGTCGGGGGAGGGGGGGGGGGAAGTTTTTATGAGGAATAGAACATAAGAAAGACAAAAAAAAAAATCTGGAATTTACAGTGAGACAGTTTGAGATCTTTATTGAACTTGGGTCATATGTTGTGATTGCATTTTCGTAAGTGCTTCTGCTGTTTTAATTGCTTCAGTACTTTGGAAAAGCCACTTTCATTTTGATGTTAGAATATGGTTAGACCAGGCCACGGTAAACACTTTAAAGTTGAGTCCCTGCACTGATTTGGCTTGGCAACATTCATACTTTTTTTTCTTAATTGTGCTCTCCCTACCAATACACAATAAGCACAAGGAATTTTTGACAAAAAAAGTTTTAGAAAATTAGCAATTTTCATGGACTGCTAGAAGATATTCAAGGTGATCAGATTCTGAGCTTGTAAATGTAAATATTCATCCTGAAAACCTGATTTTTAAGGGTTCCAATCAGAGAACGAACATCCTGTGTAATTCATGTATCTAATCAAAGCCAACCAACACAGCCTGAATTTCAAATGTCAAATGTTTGCAGTAGGCAAACAACACACATAATTCTTCATCTGTGCATATTCAAAGAATCTCTGTGTGAATCAACACAAGTTACCAAAAGAAGTTTTATTCATCACAGTATTTACTCAGCTCTTGTGAGCAGCACAGGCAGCTGTAATAGCAGGTTTCTGATGCTTTTTTTTTTTTAACTGATAATATCAACATTTTTGTCTTAACATTTTTATTGTTTCATCATCAAGGATATTATTCTCATGGACCTAAGTACACAAAAAGGAAAATCCTTCTCTTGAAGAGATTTTTGTCTGTTCTCCATGATTCAGTTAAATCACACTTTCCAGTCATCTTTTCCAATGTATTTTGGTTTTCATCTGATAAATTGAAATTTTAAGGGACTGGTGCATTTTTTGATGGTTTGAGGGTTTTCCCCCCCTCATTTCAGTTTAGCTAACTTAGTTTATCTGCTTTAATTCTGCAGTGTTTTGTAGCCATTAATAGTCTAATTTTGAAGTCAATCTATATCATTATTACACCACCCCTTAAATTTCTCTCTTGGTTCCTGTTAAAACACCCCATTGATTTAAAGATCTCGTTACCTACCAGAGGATGTTCTGATCCTCTGACCTCTTCACACTCCTTGGTGGTGACTTGAGTTAATTGCACGATTATCAGATGATAATGTGGCAGCATTAAAATGAGTTAGCACGTAATTACTCTTGTTCCCAAGGGAGTTTGGGTACTTAAAATAAAGCAGTGCCTGTTACAACAGCACCAGAAGCAGCGCCCTTCCCCCGGTGCACTCAGATATCCACAGCCCTTGCTTTCTACAGTGAGTTCGTGGTACAAAATCCTAGAGGAGATCTGGAAAACAGCTGATCAACATCTGCTTTTGCATCTTGGGTTATTCTCGTCGGTTGGAAAACCTTTAACTTTCACAAGCGCATGATGAAGTGATCTCACGGGATTGCATCTGGATTGCCTCGTTCCCACAGGCACTTGTTTACTATAAATATTATCAAGGTTAAACGCTATGGCCTGCAATATAATGAGTCACCAGAAAATTGGTTTAACTGATCAAAATTAATTAATTCAATTTAAATATGAAGCAATATGTAAAAAATACTAATGGGGCCGTAGTGTTTCGTAACTTGAGCTATGAATGCAAAGCTGTTACAAGCAGAAAAAATGTTTAACTTATTGGATATATTGTTAATTACATCTGGTTTGTTGATCGGAAACGTTTACCTTACAGGAGTCCCAGTGTCAAGGTGTTCTTAGGCAGGACAAGATGAATGGAATTCCTTCTGTCTCCATAGTAGTGTATTTACCTCTGTTGCACTGGAGAATCTGGACAACAGAGCAGGAAAGTAAAAGGAAAAACAGATTTGTGCTTTAGTATTAATTCATTTTCTAAATACTGCATTTTCCTGCTCAGCCTATTTTCAAGAACATGTCTGTCTGTCAGTGGATGACAGCATTTAGGAATTAAAAATGCACATAGATTGGAAAATGACACAACTGGTAAGGATTGGTCTAACCCTAAGTGCCTTCTCTTCGAGATGAGATCCATAGAATTGCAACGGGAAGTTCCATAGCAAGGGGCAAAGTGTAAGGAAAAAAGGGAGAAACTGAGAAGTGTTTACTTGCACTACACCGTTTTGCAAGGCTTCACTGGAAAAGCACTAAGGATTATCCTCTGGCTTTAGTGTTGACTGTCTACTTGAGCAGGGAATGCTTTCTTCATCCTAAGACCCTGGAATCTATCTTTGGCAGGCTGGTTTTCTCTCGAACATTCTTAAAAATATATTTTTGTTTTTTCTAACCTGTTTGTTCGTTTGTTTTTGCCGATGGCAGCTCAGAAATGTTTAACGGAACCCTTCTGAAAAAAAAAAAACCCAGTCATAATACTTCGCATTTCATTTGAATATGTAAATGTTTATATCTTCAAATTGAAAGAGGCTGTGCCGTGTTTCTGTTTGATGCTCCTGTATGTGTGTATGTTGTAGGCATGCACGTTGTACACCTTAAACTACTTCACCTGACTTCAAGAAACCAGGTTGGTAGCAGTGTCATGCAATTTTCATAATTATTTGACCGGGGAAGCTTGGGAGAGTTTTAGGATGAAAACAGTCTTTTTGGTTGTTATCACAGACAGTGCAGCTGATGCTGCAGTAATGTTTGTTTGCTGGCGTGATGTGTCGTTTTTATCAGTCTCAATACATCAAGAGAAGGAGTTTGAATGTATTTTAGGAGCAGCACAGATGGGAATTAGCAAACAAGTGTTTAGAGGAATATCACAGTGTTTCCTAGGTATAGATTCTTTTATCATGCCAGACTCTCCCTGGTCTGCTTTCCTCTCCCCATAGCCTGATGATCAGAACAGTCATGCAGACTGAAAGGCCTTTGAAAGTAGAAAGGAGCAGAGTGGTGTGTTCAGAAGTTGCATCTCCAGCCTCCAGATCTGTCACTGAACCCACCTGGGATGAACTGGGTACCAAACAGAGGAGGCTTTGTTAACTACACACAGCTCAATGGTTGTGCCAGTACCTTGAGGAAGCTACGAATCAACTATCAAAGGGCAGTGCTGAGAAGTGAATCGATGGGAAGTGTCCTGCTTGCCAAGTGTTTATTCCTGGCAAACAAGACTGCTTTGATGACAGGCTTGTTGATGTTGCCGCTTTAAATAACACTATATGTGATTTTGCTTTCGTGCCTCTGCTGGACATTTAGATGTATCAAACTCAATTCTTCACTACTCTTCCGAGACCACTTGGGCCCGGCAATAAATAAGTTTGCCAGTGAATTCTGCAAGTCTGACAGGGACTAAACAGAGTTTTTCGTTAGGTCGGAGTCACATGGACGTCCATCCTTTGCAGCATTCAGCTGTTCATAGGGAACAGTTCATGGGATAAAAGAAGTTTGGATTATGTTTTCCCATGTTCATTTTTTTTCACCTTCTTCCTTGTCATAGGACAGCACACCTATCTCAATATATAGCTTGATTTTAAAAGCTCACAATAAAATACTATTTGAGCATATGGAAGGTGTGGAGGCTGTCAGCACATTCCATGAGGAACAGAGCTGTCCAGTTCAACAGAACTAACAATGTTCTAAAAATATTCAATACATCCTTCAGGGTTTGCTAGAAAGGTCACTGTTGCTATAAACTTCCCTTAAATTATGTGTACCAAGGCCATAATTCATAACCAAACATCTCTGAACAAACTTGAAAACAGCCACCTTATTCCAGGAGCATATAATTATTTTGGGTCAAAACTCTAAAGCAGGTGAGCAAACGTTTCACATACTTAGCATGAGGTGCCTGTAACATTCTGGCAGAGTGTGGGACCGTGTGCCACGGTGTGCCCAGAGACCATCTGTGCAATTCCCTGCTGGGTATTTGCACGGAGCCTCGTCCAGTTCATGTGATGAATTTTCAGTGACTTTGCAGACACAGGAGTGAACATTTCCTGTGTCAGTGGAGACCTCCCTGCTAAGGTCAGTGCTTGGAAATTGCAGCTGCTAGCTGGGTTGGGGTGTGCAGGAGTGGATACTGTTCTGGATCCATCATGTTTGCAGCAGAAGGCCGTGCAATGCTTCCTTTCCCTCTGAGGGATTATTTCCAATGCAGTCTGTTTTCTCAGTGTTGTATTCTGTTAGTTTAAAACACCACGTACAAAGCAGACTTGTACTATAAAAGGGGAATCAACCTAATGACAAGATGCACAGAAAGAAATCAACTAAATACCCAATACAGGCAAGCAGTAATGTAAAGCTCAATATTTTTGAGGTTGATATACCTCCAGGCCGTAGCCCACTCACAGATTTTGAAGATTGGCAGGCCCAAATTTTACTGCTCAAAACAGTAACTACCAGAGATAAAGTCAGAATTTTGTAGTAGGCGCTGGATAGGGAAAAAAACCCAAACTACAAAGCAGATAGAAGAAATAGAAAATTGCTTTACAGTTTCAAAAGCTGCATTCTACACTACAAAAATAAATAATTGTGTAATGTGCTTCTGCAATACAGAATTTCAAGGATGATAGAATGGTTAAAAGATGTTTTGGGTAGAAAGACCAAAGGGTTGTTCTTTTTTCATTTGTTTTTATCTATTAATTGGTTTAATATGCTGTCCAACACTCCAGTTATTTTATAATCTGTCTCATTTAAGAAGGAGAAGGTGGGGAGAAAGAGCAAAAGATCAGGAAAATCCTTTTCAGAGAGGCAGCTCTGGACTGATCCTGTACTCAAAATTAGAGAACGGATTCAGCTTTCTGGTTCACCCCTTGGCACCATCTTCTCTTAACAGTCACTTTGCAGAAGTATTTTTGTTTCTCTGTTCAAAACAAGCTTAACAGGAATCTTTTTAGATCTTTGATTTCTTGAGGATGCCCAGGTAGCAGATTAAGCCCAGATGACCTTTTTAATTTGTGCTTCCCTAGAAACTATCACTCTGGTTTTTTAAATTCCTTCTTCCCTAGGCATACTAACACTAAGATCCTTTTCTTTCTTGTTTTTTCCATCTTGTTATGTCACGTTTGATCGAACTACCAGCTGTCCAGTGCTGGTTTAAGTTCCCTGGAGGCTGAATTCCCTGGAGAACAGAACGACTTCCGAGTTCATGAGGTGGCATTTGGCATCATGCATTACTAGCACCAAATCAGTGTGCTGATGTTTGTCCCTCTGAGCAGTGGTGACAAGCTGACTTGTCTTGCAGCCTCGTTTTGCCCCCCTGAGCATCCCTGTCCCGTGTGCCACCCTCTAAGCAGCAGGGTGGGGATATCTGTGCAACTGGTGGTGTGATCTTGGTCCTGGATTGCACTTTAAGTAGGTTCAGCCAAATAAATGCTCGAATAAAACACCTTACATTAATTAATCAGGACTTTCTAGCTCATAAATCTCTGATTTTTTTTTTTTCTGTAAAATTTGAGAAGCTGCTTTATCCAGTGTTTTGATTGCAAATGAGATTATTTGGAACCAGGTATTATTTGTAAGCTTCCCTGATTTTTCAACTTGTACCCCATCCTGGCATTTTAAAGCCCAGACTCCGTAAATTTTAATTATCCTTCCATCTTTTCTCTCCCCTTTGGACACTTGTTGAGTTATGAAATAGGTACATCAAAATGTTTTCTGTAAAGCTTATTTTGTTCTGAGTCGTTTTTCCACGGGCCATTCACAGAGATGTAAAAGGATTTTTAATGAGATTGTAAATACTTTAGATATTCTGTACATTTTCAGAATGCCTGGATCTACTTTGAACCTTCAATAATGAACAAATTTACTTTTTATTTCCTTCTTTTTATTCCTTTCATCCGATATAAGCATTACATCTCATGCATCCCTTGATACATGAAAACAATGCGAAGAAGATTCGAACAAGTAAAACTTTTTTAAAAAAATATCTGTATCAGGTTGTTTTCCTTTGGTCTATATCAAATCTCAAACAGTAATTTTTAATTCTTCTGGGCTTGCACGTGGATAAAACTGTTGCTTTCCTTGTCTGTATATCTAGAAAAGACAGGGCTCAGTCCCCTGAGGCAAAGCCAGAATGCCAATGATTGCTTATATTCCAGTTCTCCATATTTTTATTTTGAGCTTGCTTTTCTCATTAGAGTCTCCCAGCAGCTTCTTTATTCCCACCAGGAGTCAAGTTTAAAACTATCAGATTCTGTGGAGTTTGTGCTGGTTTTAGCATCCATTGTCAGGGAGAAGCTGATAATACGTTTAGGACTGAACCCAGTGCTATAAAGGGTGTTTTTCAACACGTTTGATGCTTCCTGGGATATCTGCTTCGTGGGGAGTTACTTGTAGCAACTATTCTCATTTATGCAAACAGTGCTCAGCTATGAAAATGAAAATATCCTGGAGGAAGGATGTGCATGTGAGATACTCAAGCTCCACTGTCACCCTCAGCTCTATGAGAAACGCTTTAGGTGTCATTATTGCAGACGTCTTCTGAACCTGGAGAACTGAACAGCACAGGAAAAGGGGCTTTTTCTGTCTTTTTGGTGGTGTTTGTCCCAGTAACACATGAGGCTACTGCAATAGCAAGATGTGAGTTCCTGACTGAGACCTGCACTGGCAAAGGAATTCTCCAGCAAAATCTTGTGCCGTATGTGCCCGATTGCCGTGGAATTTAAATGAAATTAAAACTCCTGCTGAGCGTGAAGCTCTGGAAGAACAGCCTTGAGCAAAAGCAGTGCTTCATGAGATAGAGACCCAAAGTGCTTGGGCCACTAATCGCTACTAGGAATGCCAATATTCGGTCTGCCAGGGAACTGCAGCCCTGGCCTGTGACTCCGGGAAGTGATCCAGGCAAGGGATGTTGAGAAACGTTTGACATCTGGTGAATGAGTCCCAGACTAGCAGGATAGGTAACATAGGAGAAAAAAAATCTTCCAGGACCAGGAGTGCCCTGTTCTGAAAGGCTTTTAGTAAAATATATTACAATGCAATAAATACATTTGTTGCTTGGTTTTTTTTTTTGGTTTTTTTTTTGTTTTTCCCAAGCCTATAGTGTAAAACAGAAGAAAGCATTTTTGTTTCAGGAGTTGTGTAAAATAGGTTTCAGAAACCTAGGAGACTTTAAATCGCTGCCAAAGGCTACTTTTTGAAAAACCCAAGGAAAATCTTCTTTTCGCAGAGTAATGTTGGGAGGTTTGTGTAGGACCAAGCTCCCAGACCTCCACCTTAACTGGCCCTAAGAGCAGGTAGGGGAGACCCAGCTCTGCCAAAAGAGAAGGTTTTAGTTTTCTACTGGAATTCAAATGTCTGCCCAGCAGATCTAGGAAAAGGTAAATACTGATACAGCCCTGTTATCTGAGCCATCAAAAAATAATTGTGTTTCTGCAGACATCATCAAAGAGGCTTCTACTTGTTCAACAGTTTGCTTTTTTCTTCCCCTCTTATCAGTGTCTGGAGAACCAAAAACCCTGTTGCAAGTATGAAATGCAGTAATAAAACTGTAATTTTGACAGGAAAAGCATTGATGTTAAAAACAAATAAATTAGGCAAACCATTCCCCTTAAACATATTTAATCTAATCAAGATAATTGCAGATAGAATCTGTGGTAGGACTGGGGCTGTTTCCTTTCTCTTCCATTCTTTCAAAAGAAGACTGTTCAACGTTTTTGCTTCTGGTTAATTTATTATCACAATCCTTTTTTTCACAGGATTCTGCCTTTCATTGCTGGTGTATGTTCCTTATTAGTACGCTGCAGTGGAATTTCACAAAAAAACCCCTAATATGTGTGCTTGCATAGCGCCTGTCACTTGGAATTCTAGAGTAATATAAATTCCACAGATCCCGGTGGAAACCTAAACAGAATACAAATTTGCCAGTGCAGGAGGCATCCTTAATAATCTCTGGATTTTGTAAGTTTTCAATGTTACTGAAATGTCTTTCAACCTTTTAAGAGAGAAGAGACTTTCTGAAAAAAATAAGTTTCAGGTTGAAATTGAAGTATTTCCCTGGATTGTAGCCCCTCGTATTAAAATACATTATCCCTTTATTCACCAAATAGCCTTGATTTTCCTTTTTTTTTTTTTTTTTTTTTTTTTTTTTTTTTTTTATTCTTAAAAAATTAAAATTTTCGG
>VXAY01006446.1:1828316-2041818 GCA_013399855.1 Oxyruncus cristatus
AAACTAAAAAATTCAGGTTTTTTTTTTTTTTTTTTGTTTTATCAGTGTAACTAAAATTTAATTCAGTCTTGACCACTGTGGCTCCTAAATCACAAAGTAATCAACTGAGCCTCCTGTGAAATGAACTGAGAAAAGTTTGCCATTTTACGAGCTCACTACATGTGCAAGACATCTCGTTTAGAACACTTAGTAAACTGCACTCTAATGAAATTTAACATTTGAAAACTGGACCGGTTGTTAATGGTCCAAAAATAGAGCAGTCCCTTCTGGAGTAAATTGGCCTACAAAATGCTATCTATTGAAGTTTCCTTGAAGCAACTGCTTGTCTTTGTCCATCAGGAATATCAGATGTCAGTTTGTGAGGATTAATTATCAGGAATCTTGCATTTATAAAAATTACAGTGTTAACCCTGTAAATTAACTGTCAAATGTATACATTCTAAACCTGTGTCAAATAAGCTTTAATAGGATATATGCAAATCCTGAGAATGCAAATCTAAAACTTGTCAGTTTGCTGATGTTATTTCAAACCTCCTTCCTTCTCTTTCATGATTTTGAGTCAAGGGGAAGCAGTTCTTCGCAAATTGAGGCAGTCTCAAGGGGCACGTGGGGGAGGAAACCCAGCTGGCAATTACCTGGCACCACGGTGAAGCATCTTCTCTGTGCCAGTGTGTTACGTATGTGACGTGTGAAAAATAATGAAGCAGAGAGAAGGTGACATTAGAGGGGAAACCGTGTCCCGTAGGCTTATGAGACAAGGATAATATTGCAGAAAGAGAAAAGGGACAGCCTCTACCTTAATACTGCAACCCAAGTAGGATTCCAGTTTAACAAACGCTGTTTATTAGGAAATTCCTAAGGTACAAAGCATGCATAGCACTGAGGCCATCTTTATGGTAAAGCACTTGGGGATTTTTTTATTGAAGATAAGCATCTTAGGCTTCAAATCATTCCTCAGAAGCGTTCATTGTTTTCCCTGCATGAACTTGTGAGATCTTACATTTGACACTCTGGAATTAATAGGCCAGCTGGTATGTTGGTTTGGGCCGCTGGAGTGCTGTCAGTTGTCAGAAGGTTGTGGTAGTTGGAGGGTACAGCTAAAATAGGACAGAGGCTGTATCTCTGTCTCTCACCAAACTTGAAATGAGGAATGAATGTTCCTTTGTGTCAGTGTGTTTTCTAGAGTCTGTTTTGGGGAGAGGTAGGAGAACATCAGATCCTTGATTGTCCTGACTTTGCTCTGACGTACACGAAGTCATACACCTGAGATGTCCTGTGTCTGAACTAAGAGGGGAAACCATAAAGTTATTCCCAAGGCAAAATATATGGAATATATATGCTGTAAACACCTCGGTTTCATTTCTAGAAGCCGTGGATCTTGACTCTGAAGCTTTGCTGAATGTCTGGGTACAATTTACAGCCAGGAATGCTTTATTTTATGGGTATCATGCATTTGGACCTTACCTGGACTGGAAGAACTTCTGGAAGAGGTATATCAGGTAGCAGAAATCCCACTTTTCCCTATTTCTGATTTCTCAGACATTTTGCATCCTACTTTTTCATACATAAATGGAAGGAAATAACTCAAGGGCCTCTGCCTGTAACTGGCTGTGCAAAGGAATGCAGACCACTCTCAGAAAACTGTGAAGAAAACTGAATGGTTTTGGAGAAGGTTTCCAAATATAAAACTGGAGTGGAAGCAAAGATTGAACAGTAATATATAGTCTCAGACTAAACAGTCGGAATGGGAACTGAAATGGAAATTTCCTAGTCCAATTCTCAGCAAAGATAATATATCTAAAAAATATCCCAGATAATGATCATCTGGCATGAAACCTGGACCTGGGTGTCTGCAGACTAGTCCTTCATCAATGCAGTGTTTTTATGGCCAACCATGTCTGTGAATTCTTGCTCTCGAGGTTTTTTTTTAAGCTAGTAGAGCATACAGGGCTGGAGAATGTCTTCTTGGATTGTTACTGTTTAATGTTGTTTAATCTTTTGAAACCTTACTGACATGAGGAGGGATTTTTCTTCTTGCCCTGGTAGCACCTACCATCTCCTCAGCTGGTAAACAATGATACCAGTCTGTGATTGTGCTGGTGTTGCACAGGCTCCAGATTTACCAAGCTACTTAATAACAGTTGCAAAAAAAAAGAAAAAAGACCAGTCTCAAAGGACTGCAACTTTCTCTGAAAACCTTGTGAAACTCTCTCCATTGTAAACTTCCTCCAAGGTCAGGTTTTGAGGCATAAGGAGCTGTTTCATTACGAAAATTTCCAGTAAAAAGTTAAACTTCAGAAACCTGATGGCAGTTGTTCTTCAAAGCTGTAAGAATGTTTCTCATGATGGTGTTTAAGTCTGACTTAAAACAGTAATAAATTAAAAGCTACCCTTTGAGATTTAAACTTGGATTTCAGGTTTCTTGAAAAGCTCAAACTTGCTGATATACCTTAAATATTCAAGACAAACAATTTTAATGGGAACCCTTCTAGTTCTGTCTTTGCAGTGACTATTACTGGAATTTTTATGAGTTATTCAACTGTTGGAGTTTGAAAACTTCTATTTTAAATTAAGGCAATGCATAAAAATGAAATGATGCAAAGCTCAAGGTGCAATTTTTTGTGCAGTCTATTTGCCAAAACTAAAACTGGGGCGTGTGAGTCATTGGATTTAATCGTCACAACAGGGGCACTCAGTTGTTTTGAGCATAAAAAGCAGGACAGTCAGCAACTCCTATAAACTGGTATGCAAAGAGCCAGAAAAAATATAGATGTTCATTAAAGGCTTCATTCTCTCTTACTTAAAATACAGGTCACATTTGACCCTGAACTGTTCTGAAATATTTCATATTGAGATGAACCTTTCTCACAGTTCTATTTTAAAAAAAAAGATTTTGGAGAAAAGATGAGTGAATAACAATAAACTTCCATTAACATTTTTGCCTTCAGATCAATCCACCTTTGAAGGCTGTTGGTGTTTTTTCTCTTTTTTAGAAGCTATTGTTTGCTAGTAAGTATGTGCAGTTGAATTCTTTAATAAGCATATCCTTGTATGTATAAATATTTCTAATTCCTACTTTCAACAAGCACTTAAATTGCTTTTATGTAAATATTGCCATTTATTTTGCTTGCAGTTGCAGGTTTTTGAGTACTTTCGAAATATAGCCTCTATTTAAAACTGTTCACTGGAAGGCAAATTCCATTTCATACTTCAGAAAGTTGTGTGAGTTAAAATCCCGAATTTTTCTACATTTATAAAAATACAATAATTCCTTTCTCTTCTGAAATCTTACTTATTGAAGTTTAAATATACTTCTAATGTATCCTCTTGCCACTGCAGTTTTGAAATCTAGGAGACTGAACCTCTGTGACTTTCTAAATACCATAGAGCCTATTCTATTCTTCCCTTAAAAGGCTTTTCAAAATATGGAAGTTTCTATGTTTGATTGGAAATATCTGAAGTTTTCACATAGATTTAAAAATTAGCAGGTTCCTTCTTTCATCCCAGTCCCAAATGTGTAATTTTTTGCCTCCCTTTTTCTTTGGTTTACAAAACTTTACTTTTCTAGAGTTTATAAAAAGAAAAGCACCAAAATGCACAATAGAGAGAGAAGTAGATACAGGCCTGCAGCTGTCAACAGTTAGGATTTGAAACAGCCTGGGAATTAGGGAAGACTTTCACCTGCAACAAGAGCAGAAGTGTGATTGAGGAAAAGAGTATTTTGTTCCAGGCAAACCCCAGTCAAAGCAAGCCTGGGAGGGACAGCAGGACTTCATCTGTGGCACAGCACATCTTCCTTCAGCTGCCTCTGTGAACGCTCTGGGCAGGAAGGTTGAGGTGTCAACAGTTGTGTGGGGATCCTGTGAAGCACCTCAGCAGTTGTGGTGTTTGTGGATACATTTGCAGAGTAACCCTACTCTTGAATTTTGTTGTCCCTGGGATAAGAAGGAGGTAAAAGTGTAGCTTTTTATCTGCTATTTCTGACTAAACACAGCCATACAAGAGCAGTTCAGGAAATTCAAATTCCTTAACACCGAAGAGTATGTTTTATGTGATGTTCTTAAACTACGGTCTGATTTAACTCCAGCTGCAATTGAAGTGCCATTGCATTTTAAATGCAACTGCATTTTTAACAACCTCTTAAAATTTGAAATCAACTCAAAGCAACTAGAGCTGCTGAACTTTTTATACGTGGATTTGTACTTTGTAAGCACTAAGAATCCTTGCAAGGACTATGTTTAGAGAGTAATTAAATGCCCTTCACCACCTGTGGTTCTCTGCACCATCATGCAGACTATTTGCCACAAAATATTTATTTTTTTTTCACACCGAACTTAAATTGTAAGCAATTGTGTTCTTATACACAGCAGGCTGTGGTACCAGCAGAATGCACAGGCTGCTGAGCATCTCACCGTCCTGCTGCTGTTGCAAACTATTGTGTTCTTGGGGCTCCCTCTGTCAAAATGAAACTGCAGTTTCATTACGTGGCTCCCTTTATTTTAAACAGTATTTCCATTATTCAGGAGCTGCACCTGCTGGAAGGTTCAGTTTAAAGGCACAGGAACACCAATTTTTACAAGTTTGGACGCATGAAAGAAATGTCTACCAGGAAACACGACAGAACAAAGTTTCTCAGAAGGTGGTTTGTCCAAATGTGTGCTAAAAGGTTGGGAGATTTTGCAGTCCAGTCCTGTGTGCTATGCAACAGTAGCATACACACAGCATTAATTCAAAATACGTTATCCACCTGTTTCCTGTAATTGTTCCAGGATACTTGGTTTTGAAAAAGTGCCAAATGTTGCAGCAGCTTGAGAACATATCAACATAAATGTATTCCCAGACTGCAGATACTTCAGGTACTTGACTGTGATCAAATAACTTTTAATTTGTCAAGTAATCAGCAGCAGAGACAGAAATAAAATGAGGGAATCTGTGATTCTAACCCCCTCCTGCAACTTCTGAAATGCATTCTTGAAAAGAAAACCTTCCTGGCAGAATACCTTCTTGTATGAGTTCATAAAGTAAATTGTTTCACCATCTTTAAAAATGCTCAGTTTATATGTCAGGTGTTTGCTGCTCATCTTTCCACAGACCATTAAGATGTGAATTGAGAGAAATCCTCCTTTCCTCATCTTTGTTTTTCTTTCCTCTCCTCCAGCTCCCCTTCTCTGAGGATTAACTTTTGAGACTGTCTCTGGAGGGATCATGTGAAATGTCGCTTTCGCAAAGTTCTTGGAAAATTAATGAAAGCATTCTGTAATCTGCAGAACTCTAGGTACACTTTGAAATGGTTTTATATCTTGTTTTTCTGTTGAATACTCACAACTTTGACTGTTGGCACTGACGTGAAGGAATACACTTTATAGGTCTCCAGATCCCAGGTCTCTGAATTGCACTTTCTGAAAAACTGGCGATTTCTGTACTCAACACAGAGGTTGAATGCAAGGCTGTAACTCAGCTTGGGTTTTTCTGTTGAGGACATAAACCACAAAAGCTTGTTGGTTTATGAACAGCAGCAACAATAATACACAGAGACTGAATTATTGCCTGGGTATTCAATTAGGCATAAAGTGGGGTTGCCCACAGCCCAAAAATAACATATACTTGTACTTTCCAATTTAATTGTAAACAGGTCAATGAAGGCTACTTAAAAGTGTAAGAAATGAGCTGCATAAAATCAAAATGCCTGACTAGTGTGTGGCATGCTGCCTGAAACAAGTATGTGGTCTGTTTAGACAAATAAAAATCAAATTACATTAATAACATTTCTGTTGGCACCTTCTTTCCTTCTTCTCTGTCTTCAGCTGGAAGAAACACTTCCAAAAATAGGAATTCTGTTGTAACAGACTAGCACTGAATATAGCTGGTGCTGAGCTATTCTTCCTCTAAATATCTTTGAGACAATTGGTGACATCACAGGGGCACTACCTAAAATTAGAGTCACCTCTGCAACTGCAGGAGGTGATAAAATATAACATCTCCTTGGCAAAATTCTTTTCCAAGTTCTTCGTGCTCCTGCACAGCTTTCTGAACAGTAGGTAGGAAATAAGTGACATTTGCCAAAACAATCCAATTTTTAACAAAGTTATCTTTTATACATCCTGGCAGCAGTGATGAGAAAAAAAAGAGGGCACACTTTTTTTTTTGTGATTGGACCTTATTATCTTCAACTTAGGTGCCAAATATGCAACAGGCTTAGCAGAGTGGTCCTAGCAGAAAATCACCTGGAAGCAGAATTTCAGTGGAAAAATGAATTTTATGTGATTTATGCATCTTCTCCATTAATTCTCTCAGTATGTGACTGTTTGTATAGTCCCTATTTGGGTGTGAAAGTCTCTTCTCTCAGTATTATTTGCATGACAACACAGTAAGGAAGCCTTTGAATGTTCTTTCATACCATGACATCTGTATTATATTTACTATATGCTACAGTGCTCTTGTTTGCCACTAGTCCCTGTGATATTAGCTACTAAACAGGCAGTGAAATTTGTCTGGGAACTTTTTACCACCTGGTATATTTGCTGAAGGAACTGAGCATCTCAGTCACCAGAATACAGGTCCACTACAAGCTTGGTTAGTAATGTCAGGGTGTTATATGGTTGTATTGAACCCCATCTCTAGTCAAATCCATAAATGGAAATAATTCACTTACCATATGTAGAATAAACCATATGATCAGACAAATTTATGAAAGACAGTTGAAGAAATGAAAAAAAAAAACCCAAAATAAATACAATAAATAACAAATAATAAATAAATAAACAATAAATAACAAATAAATAATAACAATAAAAAAACAACACCCAAAACAAACCATGCAGTTACCACTTAAGTAAATAAATTATATCTGGATCACTCTCTTTATTCCCTTTGTCAATCTGGCTTTTCTGCAGAATCCAGACACCTGGTCACATATTCTGCCTTTTTGCCCACCTACGTTGCATTCTTTGTAGAAGGGTATTTTCTACAGAAAAAACCTGACTTTTATAGCTAATGATCTTTTGGGACTCCTCCAGGAAGTCTCGAATTTATTTTTTTTGCCCTCTAAAGTTATTTATTTCTTTATTATTCAGGTAACAACGTGGAAACTTATATCAACTAAAATAAACATCCTTTTCACTGCTTCAGTGCTGCAAACACCATTTTGCCAGACAAGTTGTCATCTCATGAATCTGATCGTTTTTAATTTCCCTCAAAGGGCAGCAGTACCCTCCCTGCATCCCCTGATGAGTCAGGGTAAAGTGTCTCACTCAGCTTTAGGTTTGATAACAACTGTTACATTAACGGACAGAGTTAGGACAGATATTTAAACGGAATAATGCATAGAGTTCACTCTTCACTGAAACTAGACATGACAGTAATCAACAGCTTTCTGAGGCAGCCACAAGCATTAAGTGCTTTGCCCTCAGAGACCTTTCTTGCAGTCCCTGTAACACCTGTGAGCCACAGTCACCAGGAAGGTTTGGGTGAGAAGCTATAAACATCTGCAAAGGAGGATGGCAATCTGAATACAAATTAATTATCTTCTTGGATAAGGGCATAAAGATATTCTTAATAAAACGCTGCTAATGGCAGGGCAGGAAGTGTTCTGGCTGGGGACAGTGGTTGATGGCTCAGGGAAACTAAGAGGTTTAGGGATTACAGTGAGGTGGTTTGGTTTTGTAGCTTTGTGGGGTTTTACACAACATGAGGAACAGTAGAATAGAAAGGCAGCAAGGTAGAAAGGGTTTTTTTTTAAAAAAAACTGGTGATGGAGACAAACACGTGTTGTGATGATGAGGGGAGGAAGGTAGGCAGAGAAAGGGGGCCAACAGCAGTATGGAAAGAGAGCTGGCATGGTCAGAGTAGTGAAATATTAAGACAATCTTTGTACTGTGTGAATGGGACAAGAGTGTATTTTTCAAGAGGCCAGGAAAAGGATGATGCTGTAATTGAGATGAAAAGTGTTGAAGGTCTGAATGGGAGTTCTGCCTGTTTCAATTGAAAGGAAAGGCCATACCTTCGAAATGTTCTGCAGAAAGCACAGCCCAGGTATTCCACTGACAGACAGCATTGTGTTGCTATAATTGAAAAGGGAGGTAGAGGGGAAAGGAAGTGGGCTTGAGTGGCAGAGAGAACTCTGAGCAGATTAAAAGTTTTTGTTTATGCACAAGCAGATACGGCCCAGTGAAGGCGGGGGGAAAATGTGTGCAGTTGTAACAGCACCACATAACAAGGGAGAGCACTGTGCCTGAAGAAGGCTCTTCATTCCCAGGCTGCCTCTCCTTCATTAAATTTACATGTGAGAACAAGAGGGGCATTAAAACATGCTTTTTAGCATTATATAAACTAATGATGTGGGCAGATTGGTAGACTAACTAAAATCTGTGTAGGAGAGAGAGAGGTCCGTGGTCTCTGTCACCTGGAGGGTGAGCACTGGCCAGTTGTTCCCTGGAGTAAAAAAAGGTGCTTTGCTCTTCCTGAGATTTCAGGTAATAACCCTGAAATGCTAATTTAATGTCTACCTTGCCAAAAGAAAAAAAAAAAAATCTATTAAACTGGAGAGGATTTTTCCCCTCTTTCCTTTTTCTGTAATAGTTGCATTATTTTAATGTCTTTGGAGCACTGGTCTCTACCCAGGAAGCAGTGAGATATTTTCTGCTTCTCTTAAAGTCATACTGAAGAAATAAGGTCTAGAATTTATGACAAGAATGCACAGAAATATTGTGGTTGTCATTTACTGACTAAGTCATTAAGGTCACACTTTTCCCAACACCCACCATCAAATGTGACCTTCCGAAAGTGATTCTTGAATTAAAATACTTAAAAAATTCAAGTAATTTGAGAAAACGTTACCTGGTTAGGAGTGGACTGTGCCACTGTCTTACTAAAGAACTCAATAGTTTGGAATATTATCCAGGGTTAGGGACTTGGTGCCTGAAATCTGAGAGAAACCGCATTTTTATTTAAAAACTTTGTAATAGCAACCATACTAATTTTACTAAACGCAGAGTTTGGTAGCATTATGTGGCTGACCTTTGCACAAAGAGATTAGTTCATGTGAGTTCAACAGAATTTTCCCAATATATTTCAATCAGGATTAGTTCTCTGTCTCAGAATATTAGTCACATTGATTTATAGATAATCATTAATAGTTCCACAATGTATAGGGAATCCAGAATTGTTTGGTTGGTTGGTTGTTGTTTGTGGGTTTTTTTTAGTGTGGAAGCTTTAGAAAATGCTGGGCTCATGTGACTGAGGCTTTTAATATTTGGTTTTAAGTAATCTTTGGTTTTGGCAAAGATCTCTTTAGTGTAACAAGGCAAGTTATTTGCAGGGCCTGTAAATAAGGTGTTTTGGAACTGTCAAAATACATTTGCAAGTGCAACCAGGTTGGTTCCTGCTACAAATGGTGAGAATAATCAAGAAATGCTCAGATTTAACTTTTCCCTAACAGAACTGAACCTGTTGCAGGGTAAAACTTGTGATTTTCTGGTGCAGCACTCAGCTGTAGGGTAAATCCCTGCTTTGCAGAGTTTGCAAATGCTTGGCTTACCTTGCTATGTAAAGGCATTTTTGTGAACATGTAGTTTTCCCAGAAATTCCTATAAGCACTCAAGAGGCAACTGCTCAATCTGCTCCTCCATCAGGAGCCGCTCACAGAACATCATTTTAGACATAAACACAGATAACAGAGAGAACGATATTAAATCTCAATGGGTGTTACTGAACTGCAGTTCCTTCCAAGGCACAGGCAAAGTCACGTTACAGGAGCCAACTCAAGCAGTTTGGTCATAGGAATTCTGACTCGAAATGATGACATGACAGGATCTACAACCTGAAAGGATTTTCTTTTTGTGTTTTAGGGAGAGTAACATTTCAGCCATTTCCTTCCTTTTGCCCCCCATGAGGAAATTTCAGTGCTCATTAGAACACTGGAAAACCTCATGCAAGTGGTTGGAAAATGGATGAAAGGTAGGGCAGGAAACCCCATGATATTATACCAAAGTCATTATGTCAGTATCTGCAAGGTACTTTTCATCAAGTCCAGACTTAAAGCAGATGCTTTTATAATCTGGACCCTGAGATAGATTTTTTGACAGCATAAATAAAAAGCTTCTAAAATATAGATTAGCAGAACCTAGTCATCATCCCCTTAAGTGTGTGGTAGACCTTTCTAACTAGATGTATAAGATATATTCCTTGTATTAAATGTCACAGTAGCTAAACAAGCTAATGCAACTGAATAACAAAGAATAAAAGTAAATGTCAGGGGATACTGTAAAGCTGCTATTTATTTTTTCCCAGGGCTCCTGTAATGTCATAATTGTAAAAGTAAACTTGAGAAGGTTAGTTGATAGAGACCCTAAGGAGAAATACGAGGTCTCACAATATTCTTCAGTGTGTATGAATTATATAGAACATAGTATTGTCCTTTAGCCTAAAATAACCTGAAATAACTCAGGAAACATTAAAATATTGAAAACCACCATGGGATTTTCGTTCTGTTTTTCCTTCTTAAAAGTGTAATATTTGGTATTAACAGTACAGAGTGTATTTGGTTACACATTGGTATCTATGGCAATGTCCTGTGTCAGGGGTCACTTTGTTTAGCAAATAACGTTTCATAAGTTGTTTAGGAGGGTAATCTTCACAATGGACTCCTGGAAAACCTGTTACATTAATGCTTCTAACAAACAGCATTTTAAATAGTGACTTTCTTCTTCTGCCCATTCTGTAAACATTAACTGACAGGGACATGTCATTAGGATGAGTGCTCTTGAGGCTGCCTGACTATTTCTCCACCACAGAACGTAGTTTTCTTACCATTGGATAATGTTTGCTATCCTAATGACAGCATGAGGAAAGAGGTACATGTTTTTCTCGGAGTTGCCACAGTTGAACAGAAATTCTCTCCAAAGGTAACCTAGTTGGGCCTAAGTGTGTATTTATAGATTCCAAGATTTGATCTTTTAGAAGTAGCAGTCGTTTGAAGCATCTTTCACCTTAAATTTTGATTAACTTTTACTCCATGTTTTCAGTTGCCTGTAGTTAATTAAAGGTTGACCTGATGACCACTAACATCCACTAGATTGATATTTAAAATCCACCTGTTTCAGTGGTATTGCACTCCTTGAATCTTTGTCTAACGTTAAAAAGGTGGTTTGCCTACTGCATCCTCAAATCACCGAGCACAACTGCAGAGCTTTGTAGAACAGAGACGTGCAATGTCAGATGTGTCTGCGATGAACTTGACCAGGAAGGGAAGAAATTGGAGAAAACGCTATTCCAGGTGTTAATGCCTATTTTGCATTTGCCAAGACCCAAAGATTTCTTTCTGTGAGAAATATGACGGATTGTAGAAATAAGTTGTTCTTCCTAAACTGACAGATTTTAGTTTTAAATACTTTCTCCGGTGTCACATTGGTATGCCTTGACCAGTTTTGATTCAACTATTTGAAGTGTTAGTAATTACATTTTAATAGATATGGTTTGAGTTGTTTATTTAGGGTGTGATGCACTGTCCTCATACCATTAATGTTAAAATAAAGTGTTCACAGCAAAAGGATGGAGAGACATGTTTTCCTGTTAAAGATTTTAAGGTATTAGAGCTAGTAATTAGCTGACAACATTATGATATACTATAATGGAAATTCACTTTAGCTGCCCTTTCTGAGGCAGATCTGTTTTAAATTTCATGCTGAACTGATATTAATATTTGTCTGTGTGGCCATTACTGACTGTACTGGCATTAGCAAATCTGTTGTAGATCTGCCAGTCATTGCTCCAGTTGAAAAGAGATGATAAATTGCTAATAATCGGCTAGAGGATAATTGTTATCCAAAAGATGTCCATTAGTAAACTCACTTCTTCTTAAAGAATGACAGATAGAATTAAAATACAGTTAAAAAGATATAATGGCTATAAACACACTAATTTACTCCACGCTAAAATAGTATATAAATAAATAAATAAGGCATCTCAGGGCTGCCTAGACAAAGGAATTATTTCATCACTGCTTGACTGTTCACTGCCAAGTGTTAACCAGAAATCAGTATTTTCACTGCAGCTTCAGAAGGTATTAAGCAAACTTGGCAATTGAATTGCTACTTGCCAGTTTGCTGTAAGGACTCCTTCAGCACAAAATCAGTTGAGCCAGAAATATAATACATCATAGGAGCAGTTCTAAAATCATTTGAGAGGACTGGTCCGGGTAATGGAGGGATAGAATAAGAGATTTCTGTTTGTACAAGTCTATATGAAATGTATATGGTGCAATATTTTGAATTCAGCAGGTTGCTTAAGCACGTGAATAACTTCAGCTACAGTTGTATTGATTTCAGAAAACAATGTGCTTCCTTCAGCTGGGTTATCTGGGTGACCACCTCCTGTGGAATGAATGTTTTAAGGGAAGTTGAAATGTCCTGGAAATATCCTTATGGAAGTTCGTACTGATTTATTAATAATGTGGCAACAGGAGATCTAATTCATTGTGATTTATTTCCCATTTTCTTTAAAAGATGGATTTAATATATTCTGGTTTCGTCTATTGGAAAATCTGTTTTCCTGTTTGTGTTCATGTTCAAACTGCTAATTTTCTTAGATTAATGGAAAACAACAATTAGTAAGACAGATGCTAAAATGAAGATGTTCATTGGCTTATACTGCAGCACTAAAGATTTCATTTATTTCTAGTTCATAGAGGTTTGATATATGAAACATAGAAGTTTAGGTAGTAGACATACAAATAATAAGTACTATAAAATGCATAAAAACATATGACTAAAAGCCATGACTCATAAGAAACCCATTTACCTCCTGCATTCTATTACACTGAAGAACACTTACCAGTCCTTCTTCAGTGTTTTAGGAATTGTGTACACCCAAAAAAAATAATATGACTAGAATACATAGGCCTGTAAATTATGTAAGCTTTTTCCTTCTAGTATTTTTAAAATTCTCTTTAATTGGTTTGTGGATTTTTATGATCATGGCATTTTATACTTCATGCTATTTATCACATATGACTTCATGCCAAGCCGTGAATTAAAACAAATCTGCCTTAACCACCCAGAGAGAGATGAGTAAAACTGCAGCATCTCAGTCTGTGTTCAGACACCTCGGCAGAATTATACTGCTGTTAAACAATGTGGAGCTCTGACTTGTGTACACAGGCCAGTTTTATTGACTGTTAAGTGGAAGCAAACTTCATTATCTATTAATCTTTTACAGACTGCTGCTGGGGTAACTGTGAAATCAGGGCTGGTGTGTTTAAAAGCAGGTACTAATGTATAACACTCCCTGAACTCCCTTTTTGTCCTGTACTCAAATTCAGGAGCGTGGTGACACCTATAAATGTGCTCACACTCAGTGTTTGCATCACTTTCTCTTCTGGGAGTGGCCCATCACTTATGGCATTCACTGAGAATCACCACATCAGGTGACCAAAACCACCACAATATCTTTAATTCAATTCTACAGAATTTATGGAATTTATCAGATTTTGAAATTGCTAACCTGATGCACAACCCTGATTCAAATACGGTTATTACTGATCAACAGTGACACAAAAAGAGAAAGAAATGCATAAGTAAAATTAAGAAAGGTATGTTGTGCTTAGTTGAAAAAGTTTTACTGTTTGAGATGATCAACTGAATGACAGAGGATTACTTCTCTAAATTATTATAGTGGTCACATATTCCTAATGTTATCTGCTCCAAAGATAACCTTAATTTATGAATCCTTTTTCAAAGACAAAAATATACTCTTTTTTTTTTTTCTCCCTGAATAACTCAGTGTTAGATGCTTTCAGGCTGGGAATACTACTTTCTTCACTGCATTCATTTTTGTCCTTGTATACCCTTCAGGTTCCAGACAGATTATTGCTTCCATCAGAAAAGGGATTTGATTAATCACCAGATCATATGTTTTATTCAAAACCAGTGCCCTCCATCCTTCATTCAGAGTAAATTAATGAAAAATTCACATAATTTGTGCAGAATATTTTATTAACTGCTTTTTTTATTTTTTTTATTTTTTTTTTTAGTTCTGTTTGCAGCCTCAGAATAAAATCTGAAAAATCAGGAAAGAGAACTACACTTAGGGTCTTGATTTTTGAAGAGTGGGTTGTAATGAAGCTACATTTCATCAGAGTCTCTTAGAGAATTAACTGGCAACATAAATGAGCCTTCATAGCAAAGCACTTGGGGATTTGGAACATCCCTTACTGGATTTTCCCATCCTACACACAGCTGTGTGTTTTACTGAACAACCTGTCTTTTGGGGTGCAAGGATTACACACTAACAAGCTGCTGAAGCAAAGCACTGAGATTTCAGGTCTCAGTGTTACAGATGCTCCTGTCTTATAAGTGCAAAAAGTCTGAATTTGGACTCCTTGGCAGGTTATATGTTGAACATTAGGAGAAATACAGAGTAAGGCAAAAATACTCCTTTGTAGCTGTGGGATATGTAACATACTCACTTTTTAATTTAGCAGTGTCAAGTGAAGTCACCTACCATAGAGAAAAACTAAATAATACTGTGAATATCTAAGAAAAAAAAAAAAATTACTCTTAAATAGCAGCAATGTCTCTCAGCTTAATTTCTCCTAATTTTTCCTTCTCATAAATTATTGAGATAGATGTTCAATGTCCGTGTTCAACTTGAAGTGAGGAAATCCAGTTATGTTGAGACACCCGAATCAGCCAGCAGCCTGTCTAAACAGGAGCAAAAGGATTGAAGGCATCACTACTCTTGATATCCACTTTGAAACTGCATATATCCATATGAAGAGAGAATATGTGCGTAGGAGAAACTTGAGGCCGTGTCTTGCTGAGCCAAATGTGCTTTATTTGCTCCGAGGTAGCCAGATAAACCACAGCTTTTTAAGATGCCTAAAGCTGAGATCATCCACAGTTTCCTGGTGTGTGGATGCAAAAGTGCTCAGGATGCAAGGGCAGCAGAACAAGTTGAACTGCCCAGAGCTACCAGTCTCTTCAAAAACCTGTTAACAAAGTACGTTCCAGAGTTGGACGGCTGGTTTACTACAGTAAAAAAAAGGGTGACTCTTGCACCATGACTGAGACTAAATGAAAAGTAGTAGATTAAGTATTGCTCATCACAGGTGATTTTAAACAAAAGGGCTTCACTGGGCTACAGCACAGTTTTGTCTGTCATTTCATTAGAAAACAACTGTGCTTATATAAATCGTTGGCATTAATGAGTTAAAAGCACAAGCACTTACATGAAATGTAGGTATTCCTTAGAAATCAATGTTTTGCGGGAATTTAATCATCCTTTTTTGCTCTGACAGATCCCTACTGTAAAAAGGACCATTGCTCTTAGTGATGGAAACTTCCACTGCCCAGAAGGGGAACTGTGGCCCCAGGAAGTGGCTTGTTCCATTTGCACAGCTGTGCTTGTGAGTCCATTGCATTAAATGTTGTGGAGCCCCCGAATATCCTGAGCTGGAAGGGACCCACCAGGATCATCCAAGTGTCACCATGCTTTGTCTTAAAATAAGAATCAGCTTTGTGATTCTGTGTCTGCTTTTGAGATAATTAGTTTTGAAAAGTGGACGAATATAAGCAAATCTCTTGAATATGATCAGCTAATCCAGGTCACTACTATTACACTGAATATGTAATAGTAACATTTTGTGAATGTTTTATGAAAGCCTGTAAATTCTTTTCCTACATGTGCTGGACTGGAGCTATTCCCTTGATTGAAATATTGAATGGTCAGTAAGAGTCACTAACAAACTTTTTCCTCATGTGACACAGTTGTCTTGAGACTGAGAAGAAAAAAAAAAATGCACTAAAACTAGTTATGGATCTCCCCACCAACAGCTGTGGATTTGAAGGGATTGTTTGATATTATAAACCAGAACAACTGGAAAGACACCTTGGTGGGGAAGAATGATATGACAGGCATATCAAAAGAGCTGATTTCTGGTTTGGGCTTGAAAGATAGGGCCTAGGGGAAGGAGAAAAAGACAGCAAAGAGGCAGGAAGGAGAAGCCAGCCCTGGGTCTGCTGACAAAAGAGGGTCATGAAATGGATTGATTTCAGGAGACAGATGTTTTTCTTTACATTTTAATGTAATTAAATATTATCTGTTACTGATTATATTTGAATTTACAATTTTTACCCAAGTGGTTTTTATTATTTCTGCATTTTCTGTATGCTTTTAAAGACTTTGATATGTGCATTTTTGCAGAGTATATACTAAAAGAAAGAAAAGCACTTCCCATGTCTTGAGAAGATATTAAAAGGGATATATTTTGATAAAACATCTCAATTTACTAAGTTGAGGGGAATCAGAGAAGATTCATTTGAAAATAGGAGGCTAAAATGATGATGCCCAAACTGAGAAATATTAGTGTCCATTTTCCATCACGATTTGTAGAAGCATAGTAGAACATAAAACCCTATTGAACTAAAATTCAGTTTAGGTGGCTGATATTCCTTGGTTAAGGTGTTTTTATAAATGTAATTTTAAAATGGTGCAAGAAGATACAAAAAAAAAAGGTGTTTATTAACATATCTCTGCTTAAAATGAAAGGGTTTTTTGCAAATAATTTTAAAATGTATCTGCTTCCAACCTGAAAGAGAAAGAAAAAAAAAGTTTTCTTAAAAATACGGATGAATATTTGAGGTCTGCATATTTGCGGGTTTGCACAGTCACATATAAAATATAAAGGGTTTTAAAAATCAAATTGAAGGGTCATTTTAAAATTTAAAATAAAAACCCCCAAATATTATATTTGGTGAGCGTCCAAAATCAATGTGTCAACATTATCATTATTTGGAGTCTTCTTTGAAAAGAAAATATCAAAGTAAATGCACTAATTCCCCCAGGGAGTTTCATTTAAATACAACTTGTTAACGATAGCCATGCTGGAAATTTCACTTACTGCGATTTATTCGCTATAGTTGTGTTGCTATAGGTGTTCTTAAGCATTTCCAAAACTGATCTAAAGGAATCTCCCTGGCAGCTTTGCCTCGTGTAACAGCAAAAAAAGAGTGGAAGACTTTAGGGAACCAGCACCGAGATGAAGCTTCAGAGCTAAACCCGCTGTCGTTCCTGGAGAAGGCAGTGGGCACGCAGAGCCAGTCGGGCAGCGTGTCTGGAGAGAGAGCCTGGGAATGTCAGCCAGCAGTCACGCTCCAGACTCCAGGCTGGCCTCTCCACCCTTTGGGGAAGTCACTCTCCGCTTCTGTCAGTACATATTAATAAGGCAGAGCCAAAAAACAGTAACAGAAATGAACACGGCGCTGACCAATTAGTAACTTAAGGACAGAACCGTGATGTGACGCAAATTCATCCCATCAGTTCTGCCAAACCATTTCCACCCTGATTGCTGCAAGTGATATGACCACAAGTCTCATTTTATTATCAGGAGTCGGAATTATGAGCAGCCAGAGGCAGCGTCTGTTTGGACTCGGTACCACAGAAATAGCTCTCGCTGTCTAAAGCTTGATATAATTAGTACCCCTTTGGTACAGACCAAAGAAATCGGTTTGTAGAGATTTCCTTCAGAATGTACAAAAGATGCTTTCCTGCACTGATTGCAACAACCCAAAATTTAAAAAGTCTCTAGTAAAAATTGAATACTTAGTGATTACTCTTCGTAAAGGAAGAAGTGGATAGTTCTATTTCTTCCATTCCTTGGATGCTGGTTTTGCCCGAGGTTTTAGAACTCAGCAGCAAAGTCTGTCCATCCATTGATAGCCTGTCTTTTCTCAAGGACTTAGAAACTCTGACTGTAAATGAGTGGTTGTTTATTTTTTGTCTTCTTGTGGTTTTGGGGGGGGTATCGTGTGTATGTATTTACATTCTTGTTTTTCTGTGAAGAAAAGTCCTGAGTTATGTGAAGAAAAAAAAAAGAATTACTCCTCATTGGTTCATTTTGCCTCTTCAACCTTTAAAAAAAATCACTTAGCTAAGAAAAGAAACAGTTTCAGACAAGGAGAGATGCTGTAGTTCTCACTGAATTACCAATAAGATTGTATTTGGTTTCATTAATGCAGAATTAGATCCGTGTTTAACCAGCTGATCAGACAAACACCTACCAGCACCCACCCAGAGAACAGGTTAGATGGAGAGCGAACTTCCTTCCATCTGTTAGCAAACCACAGAGACATTACACTGCATCAAATCTTTGCTCTCTATCCCGTGTATTTGTGTGTTCACCCAGCTGAGCACAGCCACCTATTCTGCCTCCTCGAACCCTTCACACCAAGTGACAAGTCATTTTTTTTCATAGTGAGAAATGAAGCAATGCTATTTTTAGGCAAAAATTAAGCTAAGAAAACCCCTAGCATTTCAAACCAGTAGAAGCTGATAAAGTGCTTTGATCATGAGTGCTTTTACAAATCTTTAAATTCAAACAAGATGTAAGAAACCCCCCCCCAAATACTTCAAATAATAAAAAAAAAAAACAGTAACAATAATCTCAAACTCACCACTTAGAAAATGTGAGAATGACTATTTCAATGAAAAAGTCCAAGCAACGCACATGGGAGTCATTTCAATGCTGCCTGGTCTTGAGCAGTGTGTTGAAAACTTTGCCCTGCTGTGTTCTGAGATCCCCTCCATAAATAATACTTACTTTTTATTTAATGGTTATTATTTTACTCAAATTTTTGCACTCTTTCTCTTCGAATACATTTCCTAGACTGATCTTCAAATTCTCACCCATAAATGAAAAGTTGGGAAAACTGGCATCTTGGAGACTGTAGAAGAAGAGAGAAGTTTAGTGTTTTCTGCAGTTCTAAAAGGAGGGGGAAAAAAAAATAAAAAAATCACGGGCTTAGTCTTTGTCTGTCTGTAAAGGAATAGAGAAACAGGAGTTTGCAGGACGCTCTTCTCCCTTTTGCATGTCTTCTCTCCCAGGGGGGACTGTGTGCAATTTATCCATGTTGCACAGGCAGGAAAAAACCCAAGATTCTCAGTAGCTGTGGAACACTTTGGCCTGAAGTACTTTTGATGAACTCTGTCTGTATTCAGTAGAATGAATTCTAACTACACCAGCTTGTTACTGTGTTTCTGCTGAGCACATCCCTGTGGCAGATAGGAAATACCATTTGGAGTCCAACAGTATTTTGTGTCTTGCATTTATGTATACAATATTACACGGATTTATTTTTTTTTTCAGGGTGGGTTTCAGAATGCAGCCCTAGAACAACTTCTTCATCGTGGGTTACTCTAATAAATTTTCATGTTTAGTTCTCAACTAGTGTCTCACAAAACTTCCTAAACTTAAATGATGTCTCTAAACAAGTAATTCAGCTATTTATGAGGGGTCCGTCTGGTACTTTTCTGAACCAGAATTATTACTAGAAGTATTCTTGATTTCTGTTTTCATTGACTTCTCATTTCCAGGAAGGGAAATTTGAGCATATTTCTGCACTTTCCCCCAGCGTGCAGAAACATTTTTAAGCAACTTATGCAAAACTTGGATGAATCACGACAGAAACCATCTTCCTGTAAATCTTTTTTGATTATTCTCTCAGTAGCTTTGACTCAGCTGTCCTGCAACACTCCAGTCCTACTTTCCTCAAGGTTTTGGTATAGTGGGGTTTTGTTCCAAAATAAATAAGGAAAGCACTTTTTACTCCTAACTACTCTTCCAATTCCTTTGTTTCCATGGTTTTGGTGCTATGTCTTGATTTCCACTGCTTGTTCTTCCAGCCTGCTATCTCCTTGTTTGGAGCCATGCTGACTTTTCTCGTGGCAAGGCTTCTTTGATGTGTACAGTGGAAGTTAATGAGCTCTCCCAGTACGTGCTGGTCTTCTGTGAAATCTTTGTAGAGTATGAGGAAGCTGATTTGACTTAAAAGTCCAGCCACATGTGGAGTGGAAATCTTCTGAAGACGTAAAACAAACGCTATGTATATGTCGTCTTCTTTTCTATTTGTAACCTTGGAAACTGTTATGCAGCATTATCTTTTGGAAGTGACATTTCTACGCAAGCAGTTCTGCACAGTATTTTCTTCTCTGTCACTATCTGAGGCTGACAGAATACATACCTCTAGTCCATGCCAAAGGAACTGAAGGTTTTTTCCATCCAGAAAAGGTGTATTTCTTTGATTTCACCATGATCTTCCTTATCTTCTCCTTGCTGTTGTTTTTCCTGGCTTACTTTAGTATAACTGCTACTTTTCGTTGTCTGAAATGTTTTACTGGTTAACTTCCCTCAGTTCCTGTTTCCCTGCCTTACTCTTGTTTTACTACTGTGTTGTTGCTATGTTTCCTGCTGCTTAGATTTTCTAGCAGTTGCTTTCCTGGCTTATTCTTGTCTCACTGCTATTTGTGATTTCTGTTAAGAGTCTCCTACTGTTTAACTTTTTCAAGTATTTTTTTTTCTGGGTTTGTTTTTTCCATTTCTTGAATTTCTTGTTAAAAGCCTTCTGCTATTTATCTTCTTCTAAGTGTGGCTTCTGTAGGGCATTCTCTTCTGCCAAACATTCAGTATATTCTATGTCTGTACCAAATTCAGAGGTGAATTCCGAGGGCTTCTGTATTGCATGAATGGCAACTCGTGTTCATTCCTTATATGTTTTCTAGCAAGTATATTTTAAAATAAAATGCAAATAACTTCAAGTTAGTTCCCTGCAATGAAAAGTGACCTTTCTTGGGCTTTTAGGTTGAGTCTAGAAAATAATTTTCCATTGATGGGCTTTCCCTCCTTAATAAAATAGCACAGTTATTCTTTCTAAAGTATTGTAGGAAGTTATGAGTTTTCAAGATAGAAATCACAAGCTTTCAAAGCTTCAAATCACAACTGATGTTTTATTTCTGAGATTTAAAATAATTCTGAACTTTCACTGATGTTTAAGAGGAGAACATTCATTCAGGGTCAGATGTGCATTCACTCTCCAGGGATGGGGCACCAACAGCTCTGGGCAACCTGTAAAAATTTCTTTCCTAATATCTACTCTAAATCTACTCTCTTTCAGTTTAAATCCATCACTCCTTGTCCTGTCACCACATGACCTTGTAAAAAGTCCCTCTCCAGTTTTCTTGTGGCCCCTTTTAGGTACGGGGAGGCTGTTACAAGGTCTCCTCAGAGACCTTTCTCAGGAGCTTATTTCTCAGTAGCTTATAATTTACTAATGCAGGAACATAAGAACAACTCCTTGGTTTCAAAATTCAGGCCTGCCTTCTGAGATACTTGCCTTCCAATTCCAGCAATGTACGCCTGAGCCATTCACAAAGGCTATTTGCATAATCAATGTGGCACTGGATCCAACCTATAAAAGAGAGGCTTTTACTCACTTGCAACCAACAGAAGAAATGAATCTACACTTCCAAAGATGAATTCTTTAGCTGTCAAGATTTTAGACAGCATCACAAACAAAATGTGTATATATTTTCTTGACAAAGGCACAACCACACATCCTGATACAGTTATGGCTTGAAAGCATATTCTTAACTATTGAAAAGGTCTTTGAATGGGAAAATTGTGAAGCTTTCAGTTTTAATAATGCCCTGGTAAAGAATGAAGCAATAAACTAAATTCACTCAAAAAACCTCATTTCTTATAGCCCTTAGTGTCAAGGGCATTCATTGTGTTCTTGATAACCACAAGCATTGACATCACTGGTATTCCAGATCAACAGCAGTATATTTACTTGCTATGCTATTTCTTCTCATATGAGTGAAAGCAGTGTGAAAAGGTCATACAAAGTAAGCTGCTGCAGATGTTGACTATTTTTTTTGGTTTCAGAAAACTAGAGAAAGTCTTTTTTTTTTTTTTTTTATTCCCATTGCCTCAAATGTTTTTCTGTTTCTGTACTAAGAAAAAAAAAAAATTTCCAGAGGAAATGAAGCTAAAAGTTATGGGCAGAGGGAATGAAATGACATAAGAAAGGTCGAGGACCCAACTTCTATGGACTTCAAATAGTACCTGGGTACTCAGTTGCCCTTATTTTCTTTGGAAATCTCTCATTTCAGTTGCTCTAATAATGGCAATGTCATAATCTTGAACAGGATGAGAAATTAGAATGGGTGCAGAAGTTGTAAAGGAAATTGAAGATTAATAGGTGACACTTCAGAGTTGTCTTGGAGGAGGAGGGGGGAAATATTGCAACTGTCTAAACTTATGTGTTGAGTCCAAAAATGTTATCCAGCTTATCTTTGGTCACTTCAGAATTCCTTATTCCTAGTTATCTGTGTTCATTTAGCATTTCTGGTCTGGTCCTGAATGTTCCTGATACCTTTTAACTGCCTCAAGTAATTGGCAGTAAAAAAAAGCAGGTTCAAATTCAAAGAAACATCTTACAAAGCTGAGAATTCCTAATGGTCAGCAGAGAACAACTCAAAATAAATTGGCACCAGAAAAAAATTTTATTTATTTTTTTAATTTTAATTAAAAGGGAAAAAAAAGCGAAAAAAAAAAAGACCAGACCCAAAAAAAAAAAAAAAAATGCACCAAACAAAAACAAGGAGGTACATCAACAGGAATAACTTAAAAATACAACTGAATTCTGCATTTTAAAGTCCTTTAGAGAAGTTAGCTGAGCAGCTACTGGGCCACCTGGTTGCTTCTCTCCCTTCTGCAGCAACATCTTACTCACAGCATGCGCTTGTCAAGTCTGGAGGCCCTGTCACCTTTCCTGCTGGGTGGCAAGGCACAATTCAAGCTGCCCCTGATCTTGTAAATTCAGCTGCTTCCTCATTTCAGCCATTCATTGCTCTGCTTCATTAGAGCACTGTTTGCTAATTTTTTTTCAGCTTTTATGATTAATTCATGCTGAAAACCAGGAGTTGTAAGATTCTTAAGCTATTTCTTCAGCCCTCTCAAAGTATTCTTTCCATTTCAGTTTCGAGGGTCAGACTAGGTGTAGATTCTGTTACAACCTTTCTCACTGTTTTTGGCATGACTCTTGCCTTCAGTTGAAATGCTTCCCAAAACCCAATCAGTTAACAATGCCAAAACAAGCAGGAAGAATATCCAAGTTCCCTATATTTGAAGGGGATTGATACAAGCTTATCTTACAAACAGCAAGCAACCATAAAAGGTTCACCAGAAGGAGTGATTCCTCAAATCACCTTCTGTTGGTTTTCACCACAATGATCAGAACTATTAGGATCACTTATGAGTGGTTACAGGTCTTACAGAACCTAAATTCTGGATTCCATAAAGTCTTAGCAATTCAAGCACATGCCTCTCAGTGTTGGAATAGAGGTTTAACTCTTAGCCAGCAATAAAAGACCTATGAGTGCAGACACCTCCAGTCCCCTCCTTAAAGCTGAGGAACTCTATAACTGAGCGTGAAATGTTGCACCATCTGGGGAAGCAATATAAGTCAGATTCTATAATCTAACTGCTACATTATTCATCTGGGAAAGCTTTATTTCTGGTTTAGTGCACTACTTACTCATTTTCCATTTAGATGGATATTTAATATGAAATCCAAACAAGGCAGATAATGGAAGCCAGCTCCCATCTCTTCCATAAGGTCAAGTAGCAAAGCAGCCACCTGAGATGAGACACCCTCTTCCAATCAGCATTAATTTACACTAACTGCACTAGTTTTAGCAGTAGAATTGCAGTATTAACTGCAATGATTTCTTGAGAGGTGAGAGACCTGGATTTCTACTTGTCCAGGTCATGAAGACTGAGAATCCAAAAGGCATCTGTCAACATTTCAAATCAGATTTTCAAGATATGAGCTGTCAGAAGGACTTTTCCCTTGGAGATGAGGAGGAAAATGATTTAAATGTTCAGCTTCAGAAGAGCTAAATGCTCCTGAGCAGAGGCTGGTGTCTTACTGGGTCTGAGATTCGTTCGGCTTTCTAGCTTCTAAAATCTGTCTATAGGTATTTTCTCTCTTCATATATTTTTTGAGCCTGCCTGCAGGTCTGATTGTCAGGAAAGTGACATAAAACATAGGTATCCCTACGTGAAGTTCCTCAGGGTGTACAGTACCTGTATTTCTTTAAAACCCTGACCCTAGTATGTGTCTGCGAGATCTGCAGGGATCTTTTGGAATTAATATAAGAGGTTAGATAAGCTGTGGGCTACCTTGTTTTCTTCTGGTGATTATAAAAGCTTCCCTCAAGTATAGAGGCAGCGGTAGCTGAAGTTTTATTTTAGAGCAGTGGCTGCCAGGAGCACTTTTGTCAGGAACTTTCTCATGAGGCACATTTCTTCAGCACGGGCTTTCTCTGACCAAACTGCTTTCTGACTGTGGTGTGGTTTGTACAGACTCTGTCTGTGGAGATGCTCTTCAGTGGCTTTATAAACCCCCATGGGTCACACCTAATCTTATGACCATGAAAATGAAGACATTATAGATGACTCCTACCACAAAATTGCTATTCACCAGAGAGTCTCTATAACAATACCATCCACAGTTTCATGCCTTATGGTATATTGTAAAAATGGACATGCTTAGTTTAGCTCAACTTTCAAGCCTAAGGAGGCCTTGAACTTGCTTAACCTGTCCAACACATAGCAGAGCCTTTGGAATTTTTTTGGTGGACTTTTTTCTTTTTCTCCATTTCTTTAAGAATTCAGAGCAAGTATTAAAGCAATATTTATTTTCATTCAAAATTCTGTCTCTAGTGAGAAAAATCAACGCTGCTCTTTTTAATTTGTTTAGCTCAACAAGTCCATTACATATGGATTCTGGTCTTTTCTTCATTGTAAACAAGGCCATTTACTGAAGTCCAGTTAGTTACACTGTGATGAACTGAGGTATTTGATATCAATGTAAACTGATGAATTTAAATATTTTCCATGTCATTTTTACCAACGTTTCTCTTAAAAATCATCCTTTAAAGAGCAGAATTTTCAAAACTAGTAGGCAAATAATCAAATAATAAAAATAAATTAAATAGAAATGGAATATCACTTTTTTCCCCTATTTGTCAGTTATTTAAACAACATTAGTGCATAAGTGGAATAAATATACCTAAGATCTGTTCTTCTGTACAACTTTTCGTTATTTTTTTCTAGGCTATCATTTCTGCAACTAAACATTGAGTGGTCAAACATTTTCACGTGGCTTAAAAAGACCTGCCTCAGACACCGTGGGAGTGGAGATATGACCATAAACTAAGGTTCACCAGGTATGTTAAGTTAGTTTGTCCTAATGCACTGGGAAGGGGAAAAGGTTCATGTTTGGTTCTTGGGTTGTTTTTGCTATTTTTTGATTCAGGAAACAAAATGTATTTTTAAAATGCTTGAGCAGAGTTATACCTGAGATATATTTCCTTTTGGTTTGTACTATTACAACGCTACTATGAAGTTTAGTTGATGTATTTAAGCCATCCTTCTAGGAAAGGATCCATGAAAAAATAATCACCTCTCAAGAGAAAAACCATCTGCACTTTGATTGGCATTTCTATTTTGTTTTAGAAGAGGTTGCAACTCTGCCCTTGAGGGTTACCCTTCACCTTGTCTTCTGAAAAAGATGCTACTCCAAAATGTGTTCACACTGCAGAGAGTATGATTAAACGTCAAAATACTTTCTTCATGCAAGTACCCAAGGTTAACTAGCTAAACCTTGATTGGGTTTTTCTTTGGTTTTGGGTTTGATTTGGTTTTTTTGGTTTGCGTTTATTTTTTATGTACTGTTTTTTTCTGTTTGGTTGGTTTTTTTTGTTTGTTTGTTTGTGGGGTTTTTTTCTAGTCATCCATTGGAAGATCTGATTTTTAGTTGGAAAATTATTTGCATAAGCCTGGATTTTATTTCAGTTTCATTCGTCCTTGCTTAGACAAATCTCATACCGGTCAGAGAAATTACTTGAGGCAATTTTGACAGATATGGTACGTTCCAAGTAAATTTTTAATACCAACTCCAAGTTATATTCTAAATATGAGGTAATATTGGCCATTGACCACTTCAGACCAGAAAACTTTCCTGCTGAGGATGGACAGTGGTTTTGATTCTAGGCCTTCCTTGGTAACCAGGTTGTAACCAAGGAACCAAGGCCATGTTCCATACGATTTTTATGTAAGCAAGGGTATAAATAAGACGGGAGAGGAGGCTCTCGCTCTCTTCTCTTCCAGTGGTCTGAGCGCGCAGGTTCTCTGCTGTCGGTCCTACTCGTGTGGGGGAGTGAGGCCTAGTGAGGCCTAGCGAGGCCTAGTGAGGCCTTGTAGGCCTTGGGAGGCGGCAGGTGCTGGCAGTCGTTTGGTGCGATTCTGTCATCTCAAGGAGAATAGTGAGGTTTTCTTTTACTAGTTCTTTCTTGGTTGCTCCCAGGTTTTGATTGTGCATATCTGTTTTGGTTTTATTTTCCCTTTTCCTTTTCCCTTCGGAGAGGAATACTCGGGGTCCCTTTTTCTATGTACATAGTATTCTAACTGTATATAACTGAAATTTATGTAAAAATATTTATTTTGATGTAATTCAGTCGGGTTTGGGGTTCTTCAGGTTCTACAGGCTTTTTTTTTTCCTTTGCCATAAGGGGAGAAGGGAGGGGGAGGATTTCACCAGTGGGTTCGGGCATTTGACAGGGAGCCAGGTCCGAACTACCTCAACAGCTCGTGTTTAAATCTGCTCTTGAGATGTATAAGACTGTTAGAAGGCACCCTCGTCCTCCTCGGCTGCGTGGTCGGTTGGGAAGGAGTTCAGTTGCTTTGTCATGTGAATGAACGTGCAGGGGCAGCACAAGATCTTAAGCCCAGCCTAGTCTTTGCTAAGGGTAGCAGCCATGAGGAAAATTACATTAATGCAAAGAGGGAAGGGGGGCTGGACAGTCAAATTATTCTGAATCCACAGCATAAAGAATTCTGGGCCTTTCCTAATTTATTATAGGGATGAGTCATTAGGCCAAAGACTACAAAACTGTTTTACAAGGCAGAGCATTTTGTTGCATGGCCACAAAAAGATGATTTTGGTTCTTTGAAAACTTTCTGAATCATTGAACATGCCAATTTAAAATAAAACCCCTGATATTCTCGCTGGGTGAAAAAAGAACTTCTAGGCTTTAAAGTGAATTCAAAAAGGAAGTTCATGTAGCAGTAACTTTTTTATTCCTCTGATTTCTACTGAAAAGTGAGGCACAATTAGCATAGCCAGCTTTGTGTGCTTGCCCTAGCTTGCCTGTTTAAAAGACAATTGATTTGTGCATGTGCACATCCCTAATCTGATTAACGAACACCCTAGCCAAATTAATGTAGATTGATTATCCATGAAAAGTGGGTTAATTGAATAATAGACATTGATAGAAGTGGCTAGTAGATATTTTACTATATGTACATGTGAAGTGGATGTATTTTGCTGTAAAATAAAATATAGTGAAAACAAGTATATTGATTCACATTAAAGTTGATTAATCTACTCATTAGTGTAATTTAATTGTCTGCAAAATTAGTTGCTAAACAGTAGGGAAAAAAGGTCTATTATTATAATTGTCTGTGTTACAGTGAAGGAATGATTTTACTAAGTGTTATACAAATAAACCCAAATTTCCCAAATATATGTATTAGAACAAATAATTTTGTCATTTGCAATCACAGGTAATACTATGAAATTATAACAAATTCACATTATCAGCTTAGTTAATTATCACACTGATTGTATTGAGCAGTCCATGTTATAGAGTAGTTTAAAGTGAAAGCCACATAAAAGAATTCATTATCAATACGAAAAAAAGAGGACCTAATTGAGAAATGTCAGCCAGTGTTTGCATCCTCAATAGAAGAAAAATGGACTCTATCACAAAATGCCAACTGTGGCCATGTTCTCTAATTTTCTTTTCGAGGACACTAAGCAGTAGATTGGATTAAAAAGGAACTGCCAACGCCATTATCTTTCACTTTCTATAAAAGTGCACTGTGTCCAAATGAAAAATGCCACACTTCATCCCTCCTTTCTTGAGGAAAATAGTAGAACCAATTAAAAAAATCCTGGTCTGTCTATCTTTTACATTTTAGGCTTTCCAGGAAAGAGCAGTAGAACATTAAGTCATTAAAAAACTGCAGTAGCAAAAGAAAGGTCTCATGAACTACAAATGGAAAATGAGGCAGAGGAACAGCACATAAGTCAAAATTAAAGATTGGAAATATGGCCACCCAGTGGGTCTGATGTACATATTTGACTAGGTTTGGTATTCCTTATACATTTAAAATGCTATTTTTCATCCGGAAGAGAGGATAACAGAGGATCTTTAAGAAATGTCGGCATCAAAATCTAAAATAGTTACTTTGTTTCATTGAATTTCAAAGTGGGAATAGCCATTGCATATGCTATATTATGATCCTATGGTTTCATAAGCCAAACAAAAATGGTTTTCCCCACCATCTGTGGATTATTTGCACTCTCTAGACTGAAAGAGAAATTATCTGTTAGGATTGTTTATCTACTTTATTCAAGAGAATCCAGAAGCCTTTGCTGACCATAAGTTGTAAGTATGACACTATTCAAGTAGAGATGTTTCACCAACAGTGCTCATCACAAATATTTTCCTTCCAAAGAGATTCCTAAACCAAGCCCCAATGTTCTGTTGTCACAGGTTAAAAATTGTGACTATTCCGCTTCAAATTGGAATTCATGCTGGCTAGAAGGAATTCCCAGTTTCTGGGCATCATGTGGGAGGAGAATGTCCTAACAGCAGCTTTTGCTACCCGTTGACTCAAGCAGTTTTCATTATGCATTGGGATTTCATCAGGAAGAGGTTGTTCCAGGCCCCGTATAATCACACACTTCCAGAGTAGCTGCCCAGTGAACCCAGGATCATTTACTGTCAGCTGCTGACTTCAATGTACAGGGTGGTGTGTTCTGCATGAGTTTCACTTGCCACCTCAGTTCATATCTAGATGGGGAGTTCCCTTTATCATTTTGTGATCTCACTACTAAGTTGTAAGCTGTAGAAACAGAATTCACCTCTGAAAGAAAAGCTGCAAGCTCCTTGGCTAGATATCGTACTATAAAGGCCACATTGCCCTGAGCTCCTCCAAGCTCAGCTGGGTAGCAAGGGCATTTGCAGACTGTAAAAGGGGAGGGGACTGTATCTGGGAAGTTATTCAGTAGATGCTGTGGTTTTAAAAAAAAAAATCCCTTTTGTGATCTCAGCAGTCTGCCACCCCCTCTTTCAGTGAAAACAAAATCTAGCTATATACGCCTGCAGCTATCCCTGCCATTCTGCAGCAGAGCTGGCAAGGAGAGAATTACAGATTTCTTTTGACCACATTACTTCTCATAATCACCTTGATTAGAATCGTAGAACAGGATCATAGAATCACAGAATTGACTGGGTTGGAAAAGACCTCCAAGATCATCAAGTCCAACCCTTGATCCAACCCCGCTGCAGTTCCCAGCCCATGGCACTGATGCCACGTCCAGTCTCACATAAACACCTCCAGGGATGGTGACTCCACCCCATCCCTGGGCAGCCCATTCCAGTGGCTGAGCACTCTCTCTGGAAAAAAATTCCTCCTAATATCCGGCCTAAACCTCCCCTGGCACAGTTTAAGACCAAGCCCTCTTGTCCTACTGCACATATCACCTGAGCACCAAGGCTGCCAGAGCTCAAGGAGCGTTTGGACACCGCCCTCAGGCACAGGGGGTGACTCTTGGGGATGGGCCTGTGCAGGGCCAGGAGTTGGACTCGATGATCCTTGTGGGTCCTTTCTAGCTCAGGACATTCTATGATTCTGTGATAATGTGATTCCTCTTCAACCTGTTGCTAAGCAGTTATTGTTGCTGTGGAGATTGTGAGATGATAACTTTAGGAAATAAACAAAACAGAAAAAAAAGATGCTCTCCTGAATTGCGCAAATATTTCTCACACGTGTTATTTTCTCTTCTCAGCATATTTATCTCAATATCTATTTTTAAAACTTAGATTCCCTACAGAAAAACTGCTGGATATAAAGGTCTAGTATCCATCTATTAATCTTTTTGAGGTTTCTAATGTTGGGTGAGTGACTTGTGTGTGAGAGAGAATTCATGCTGACTTACTCAAAGACTACATGTTCCCAGATGGCTCTTTTTTTGATCCACATATACAATAAACACAGAAGAAAGGAATTTTTGAAGTTCAAATTTCTCTTGGAAATGACAGTTTAATAAGAAACCATGGTTCTCAGTTACCTCCCAATTATAATTTATACAATACAAGTCTTTGAAACGAGGATTGAAAAGCACAGATACGCTTCATGCTAAGAGGCCATCATCTTCATTTAATCAATACTTCGAAGACTGAATATTAAAAAAATGTGTTCTGCAAGTGCCCCTGTATAGTGCTGTAATGGTTAATGTCATCAATGGAGGCGTGTTTGTTTGGATAACTGATAATAAAGATGGGTTAGTACGTATTGGGGGAGAGTTTCTTGATGGTGGGGAAGGTAGCACTGTTTTGGTTTCTACAGAATTTGCTCACTTGTTTGACTGACTAATAATTGATTCATTGACCATCTATTAGACTGCCCTATTGTACTTTACTTTCTAGCAAATTAAATAATCCTGTTCTTAGATTGTTGCTAGCGGCAGTGAAAGTTCAGTCTATTCCAGAAATATTGTCATCTGAGGAGAGCTATAAATAGTGGCAGGTTATTTTTTATGAAGCTTTACAATGAGTATCATAAATATCTGATGATTTTAATTGAGTCTTATTAAGATATTTAATCTCTACTGATTACACGGCAAATAATAAAATTGTATCTATTTAACACCTGTGAAAGCCAAAGTAGTTAATTTATTACATAGATTTTAACACTAAAGTAAATACATGCAGTAACACCTTGGGGGTTATGTATTTAAAACACAATTGTTGCATTTTATATGCTTTTCACCATCTCAAAAACCCTAGAACATATATTTCCAACAGCCGCATGGTACTGTGTTGGTTAACAACCAACTGAATATCCAAAATACACTAAGTGACATTTTGAACCCATCACATTGATATGTGTCTGTTATATAGCCACTTACCATCAGTAAGTGGTTTATTTAAATATTACTAATCATGAACATTTAGCATTCAACGTATGGGTGCTGTCTCAATGAAAAATTAAATTCTTTGAGAGTCTGTATTCAGCGTAAGGAATTGCTACAACTTTCTTGTAAGTTTATAAGTTAATGTAGGGGAGAAACCAATATTGCAAAAAAACCCAGTTATCTTCACCTTGAGCCTTCTCAAATTCACAACAGGAAGTTACTGGTGATTTGAGATGGGTTAAATTATAAGAATTAAAACTCTGTAAATCTACAGGTTGCATAAACCTCATTCAAGCAGAAATGCTGAATGCAATTTATTGGATAAACCTCTCTTTGATACTCCTTGCAAATGTGGAGAGTAAATATAGTAATATGCATCTTGTGTAATTGTCTGAATGACCTGAGGTCTTGAACAGGAGAACACTTGGTTTATGGGCTCAGAAAGGGATGATATGTAATATGTTCAATCCTAGTAAAAAAAAGACATGACTAGACAGAGTCACAACTATATAGAATATAGAAAACATATAAGAGGGTCTGCTTAAACTTATCAACATCTAGTGTTGCACAGAAGTTCCACAAGGGCATTCAGGATGGTGATTTACTGAAATATTTGCAAGGTTAAGAACTTAGGCGCAAACGGTGAAAAATGCTAAGATCTTTAAATCTGCATATTTCAGATACTGTGATATTATGAAATAATCCAGGTACTATCTAGCAGAACGGAGCAAACTGTACCCTGGGACTGAAAGGAAGGAACCTTAGGCAGATCTTTAAAATGTTAGAAAAGGTTAAAAAAAAATGCAGGAAGTGAAATCACTGTGCATACAACCAAATGGAGTTTGAGTTCCTAATAAAGAACTGGTTGCCCCTGCTGTACTCCCAGTGTTAAATTTGTTCTGTAAGGGCAGCCACAGTTTGGAGCAGGTTCAGTCAGGTATTTTTAATGCTGGGGTACTGTAACTGGGTCTTTGTCTCATCCTTATTGAATGATCTCTGGGTATTTTCTCAGTTTGTCTCGAGCTGGCTGAAACCAGAATTCACTTGGAGGAAAGTTTGTTGAAGGTGGAAGTTGATAAGGTGCCAGAACTAAACTGAGAAATTTATATTATTTTTCTTTCTGAAGAGCCTCATTCATTTATTTTTTTTTATTGTATGTGAGGAGACTAATAAAATAAAAACATTGAATGTTATAATTGCTCCTAACTCCACTGAACCCCACATTTCAATAAACATGAATATTTTCAGGGAAATAAGATTCCAAGTTTTGGATCTATAAAAATTCTGTAAATACATACCAGAACATTACTTGCTTCACATAGAATTTAGCTTTCTCAACATTAAAAATTAGTACGCAAATACTTTTAATGCATATTCAGCTTTCCATTTGCTGCCTCATTCTGTAGTCTTTTTCATCACATTTTCAGGTATGAAATAATGTGATGACAGTATTTTTCTTCCCTCTGCCTGCTTTCCCTTAACAGGAGTTTTGAGCAGGAGAAGACGTGTTTCAACTGTATTGCAAAAGAAAGCTTACTGGTAAACCAGCTAATGAGTTAGAAATAGCAATGGAGCAGGGAACACAGTAGATTCTCCAGGTTTTATGCAGCTATTATAGGCATATTAAAAATGTAGTATGAAAGAAATGAGTATAATTTTGTCCTGAAATTACTTTTCTCTTCTACTAGTTAGTAGAAGAGAATAGACCAGAATAGACATTTGCTATTTTCAAGTAACACTGTGAACAAATAGTCCACTCAGACCAGACCAAGTTCTCCTGAAACCCCGTGATAATTACTCAGTCTTTTACTTTCATTTTATCATTTACTTTAATTTAATTTTATCATTTAATTTCATTTCTTGCAGTGTCATTTGCGATGAAGAAATTGTTGTCTTTGGCTCCTATTTCAGATGACTCATTTTAATTTTCTTTTCTAAAAGTTTTATGAGTTTTGTACTGGTTTTGCAAGTCCCAGAACTGTAGTCAGTATTTGCTAGAGACTATTAAAAATAACGAATTAGTGAACCTTTCACAGTTTTCTTATTTCATCCCCCTCTTGTATTTTGCTGCTTGTGCTCTGAGAGTAGCAGATTGACCCCAGAATTTTTCGGGCCCATTTTCTGAGACCCCGTTCTTTCTCATGCCATCTGTTCTCTGTGACCCAGGTATCAATCCCTATTTTCTGGGAAACACAGTCCGCTTCTTGTTTAGGAACTCTTAGTTTGCATTTAGAAACACTAAAAGTAAAGCTGGTTACTTCCTCGCTGAAGAGGAGCCCTGACCTGAGGACAGCAGAGCTCCCTGAGCTCTCATTGTGTTCCAGGACTGAGAAGGGACTTGGCTGCTTTCCTGGTAGCCTCAGCAATAATAATGAGTATTTTCACACTTCAGGCCAAAGGCAGAGGAGCACCCATGTGGAACTCCTGTAGGATTAGGTGCTTACAGGACAGGGGGCTAAGAATACAGTCTGCCTTGATCGAAGCTTGTTAGGGATTCAAAGTACCATTTTAATGGAGTGCTTCATGATACAGGGATTTAGGGAAGTGCTTTCAGTTATCTACCACTTATTTCTTGTTCTGTTCTCTAAAATATTCTCCTGGCTCAAGGGGGACATCTCTCTTTGATCCGCTATGCTAGGTGGCTTATATATCAAGTGCAGCATAGGTTAATAAATATGATTTCTGAAATGATTACAAAGTTTCCTGGAGTTTGAAGCCAGAAGGGATCCTCAGATCGTCTATATCAGGTCATTAAGTTTTACCGGGGCTTTATTCTAAACTTAAAGGTGTTCATTAGAACAAAGAATTGTGGACCTCATGAGATTTAAGTGTGCTATAGGCAAAGGCTGGAACTAATCCCTCATGCCCTTGGAAAGGTAGGAAATTAACTAGATGAAATATGCCTGAATGATCCCAGAAAATAATCTCAATTATGGTGCTGAGGAAGGCAAAACAAAAAATAAAGGTCCAGCTTCAACCTCTAATCCCTGGATTTTGTTACATCATCATCAAAGATAGATAGCTCTCCATTACTGGAATTCTTCTCTTTCTGTAACTACCTATAAACAATGATCACATTGCCTTAAGTTTTATTTTTTTAACCAACTGAACACAGCAAACTCTTAGACTTGCATAGAACCGTTTATTTTCCAGTGTCAGGATCATTTGGGTAACTCCTCTTTAAATACTTCCAAGGATTTCCACTGCCTTGTGAACTAGATTTTTGTTGTGATCTTACTGGATCCAGCTCCAGTGCCTTACAAAGGAAATAAAGCTTCCCTTATATTCTCCTCTGTGTGTTTCCTTGGATCACATTTGCTGTTGACATGACAACACTGCACAAATGGGATCATTCTCTAGGGTGACCCCCAAGTAGGTATTGAAAACGCAAAGTGGGGTAAGCATTTATCTCGGGAAACTTCTCCAGTAATAACTTGAAATTCTACGATGGAGGAAACAAACAGAACCCTCTCCATTGCCAAGACAACTGTTCCAATGACAAATGCAGCAGCACCAGGCAGCTGACATTTGTAGACACTTTAGAAATCGGCTTGGTTCGGTGCATTTTAGCTCTACATTTCTCCGTGGATTTCTTGTTTGATCTGTTCTGCTAATTGTTAATGTTTCTTGGGTTTGCGTTACAGTTTTCAGTTCAGCTAGCTTTTCCAGCTGCCTGAATCTTTGATGTCAGCCACGTCTTGATTGACTTCAATATTTGGTAATAATGTTTCTCATTTACTTGATTTTCCTCATATTATTCAGAATTATAAACAGTATTTTATCGGCTTCGTTATTTTTGCGAATGTGTGGGCGTTTAACTTTTATTGTGGGCTTTCTGCAGATGTCATAAGGATTTTGTCCCTTAATGTAAGCTGTTTGGTTGCCTCGTTCTTTTAATTTTAATTGCATGTTTCATTGTCACCATTTAAATGGATGCACTCCTTTCTGTTTCCCACTAATGGTTAGGGTCAGAATATAATTCCAAAGGTTCGGTCTGTCTTTTGAGATCCTTGTGAAAGGGAGATGTAGAGAGGAGCTGCTGACACTGCTCCCGAATTGAAACTTGGGGAGAAATTCTGAATAAACCTGAAATGAAGCCAAGGCTGAAACACTTTCTAAACACATTCAAATGCATGTACCAGGCTCCAAGTGTTCGGCAGCAGTCTGAATCTAAGGTCTGGTGCCTTTGTTTTTTTTCCTTTGTGCACCACATGTTTACTTGGAGATATAACACCAGGAGCAGAATCTCATTTGATCTCCTAAGATAAGCAATATCCAGTCAGGTTGCTGTGTGAAAAGACGGTATCCCTGGGAAATCTCAGCTGTTTGTGGAGAGTGGCATATTTCAGTATGTGCCATTCTTGCTGAAAATTGAACCTGGCTGGGGTCACATATTTTAAAAAACTGATTTGAATTTGAATTGCTAGAGGCTTTTACATCCAGGTGAGTCTCATGGGAGTGGGAATTTTGAGATGCATAGTTCTGTGCTCAGTAGGGCAACATCCTGGAGTTAGTTCAGGGAGTGTCAGTGTCAGTCACACTCTGATTGATGCTGGCATTGGATAACTGCATGTGTACCCAATTTTGATTAGCTTTGAAGCAGAATAGAAAGCATACTGCCTTTGATAATCCTTCTAATCCACTCAGACGTCATGTGAGTGACAAGGCAGCTGTTAAGAGTGTGAGAAGCAAACTTAAAATGGTGATAGAAACTTTCTCCTGCATCTCAGCCTTTGTTCAGTCCAGTTTGGATCCTCACCTCAGTGTTCTAATTGCGTTCTAAGTGTTTCCAGTAGCGTGGTATTTGGTCAACTGAACCTGTTTTTACGAGCTGGAATTCTTCCCCTTTTGTACTGCAGTCTCTTCATTTCCACAAGAAATGAAATATTTCTTAAAATAAAAGGGGATTCAACTCCATCCATTTGATTTGTAGAAAAGCCAGTACCTGTCTAGGAAGCAATCCATATATTTCCCCATAGGATGGTTCAGCGAGGACCAGAAAGCTTTCACAGCCTTCATACAGGCTTGGGTATATAAACTTATAAAATCATACCACACGGCATGGTTGCTTCAGTGAATGACTTACTGATTTGGGGTTTTTGCTTTTCATGCTTAGTTAATATCTGTAAGTTTTATTACAGCTTTCCGATAGGCTAAGAACTGTTGGAAAGAGCATTGTTTTAAAGAAAATACAAGACTTGGGAACAGCAAAGGGAAATGAGAAGCCCTGAGTTTGTGAAGTCATTTTCATTGTTGTTAAATAGAGAATGCAGGGGTGTACAAGACGCCTGGTTTCACATTCACCTACAAGAATTGTACCCACATACAAATTTAGATGTGGATGTGTTGATTGTACTGAAAAATGTGTTGGAAAGCTCTTAAGAAAAAACAACTGACTTCTTCTCTGTCCCAGGTGGTAGACAAGCGTGAAAAGTAATCTAAGTTCCAGTTCCAAGAGTGAATTCTTTTATCCATTCTAAAACTGGCCCATTTGGGCTTTGGATACTAGGTCTGTTCTTTCAAGGTGTCTTGCAAAAGATCACAGACACACCCTGAGTGTAAAAATCCATCCTGAATTGCCAAAGTAAACAAACAAGCTGGACAGTCTGATTTCCCTTCCTTTTATCAGAAAACTGTAGATTTTATCGAGTTTAAATTAAATTCAAGTTTAAATGAAATATGTTTGATTAACGTAGGGACCTACAGCGAGCTGCCCCAAAATATGATTATCATCCTGGTTTTTCATTCATTTTTTTACTATGGTAAAGAGATAGTGTGCTAGGCAAAGACAAATGGTTAGTCCTACTGGGGGCAAGCAATTAAATTGGTATCAAAGGTAAAACCATTTTCAACAGTGCCTCTGAGTGAAAAGGAAGAGGTTTACATCAGGTGTGCTTTTGGTTGTTGAAAGCGAGAATGAAAAAATAGTAGGTGAGGTGTTTATGATTTACAGTGTTTGCAAACCCATGCAAACGTAATGTGACAATGAATAATAACTAGAAATATAGTTCCACTTTTGCGTGTCTTCACTGCCTTCATAAGCCAGATTTCTGAATCTTCAGCCTCACATTTATGGCTGTAGGAGAAAAATTCAGCATGAAAGTGTCTCTGTCTCAGGTGGGTGAGCTTTCTATACCAAGTGAAATAGAAGTATGGAATTTCAAGCTACTGACAAAGGAAGGGCTTAACCAACTGACTTCATTGCCAATGAAGAGGCAAAATCTGGAACTCATTAATAATGCTGAGGTAATGCTTCAAGCATATTGCTGCTCCTGAGAGTTTATGTGATAAAAACTGTGTCTATTTGGACGTTAGGAAAATGGTTAATTATTCTCACTACGTACTTTGTTTTGTAAACGTGCTTCCAGGCTACACTGTCCAGTTTGAAAAAGCATCCTGAGAGTATTAAAGTGGGCAATATCTTCCTCTTTGGACAGTTATTCTCTATTTCATTCAAGTAATGGTATGGATCTTTTCTCCAACATTAATTAATAAACTTGTTGGTTTTCCCTCTTTAGAACCACTGCTCAGTTCATTACCTAACCATGATGGGAATATAGAAAAATGACTTGCATTGCACAGAGCCTTGCAAACCCCTTCCCATCCTAAGGATTACAACATGGAAATGAGCTATCCATAAATATTAAAAATTATCTGCTTCTCACAGATGTTCCCTCTGCTTATTATCTGCAAAATTTCTGGATCGAGTGTTCAATATGAATATGTTAGTATCCACTAAAGATTGCTTTTGGCAGCATATGTGTTGATATCAGCAGGAAATAAATAGGAAAACATTAAAAGGTATAAAACTTTAAAACAATAGCTTAAAGGTGTTTTATAAACTACAGATGGCTCATATCGTTCAAGTGGATGTCTGGAGTAGAATGAGAAACAGAGAAGACTGAAAAAAGTTGGAAATGACTGGAAATAATGGGTCCCCTGCAATATGTTGTATTAAAAGCAGAGATAAGCAAAAATGAAAATTGCTGCTCTTTTCTTGCAAAGATAGTGAGGCCATGCTAGCATTTGTGAATAAGAGTGGTCCACCATTTTTTAATATCAGGCTCAATGGAATGACACTTGTCAGGCTGGATCCTCTCCAAAAAGGTGATGCTATCAACAATAGATTGATCATTTTTCTGTGCTCACAAGTCTTAGTCATTGACTTTACATAAAGTAAGTCTTGGTGTCATGGAGAAGAACCACTAATCTCTATAAATAAAATGGAAGCTAATGAGCAAACTTCCTTTTGTTGAATTATTAATATTCCCAGTATCACCAATGCTACTCTCTGAGCTTAACAGAATAGGTGAAACCTCTTTTCAGGGGAGCCACTCGGAATGTTTGTGGTAGAACATGGGTAGAGCTCACAGGTTTCAGCCTGTACACCCCAGCACTGTGAACTCATCCCTGTAGGCAGCGAGAATGACGAAGGAATTAACACAGCCAGAGAAAAGGAACATCACTGACAGAGCTAAGGGGAAAGCAAAGCATGGGTGTTTTAACAGGCATTCTGGTGTGGCAGCATGGGAGGGCTGAGCATGACAACTGACCTGTACCCACGGCTGCATCAGTGACAGAAAGCACAACTAGAAGTTGCAAAACAGGACATAGAGAGTGGGCACAGTTAGTAAAACACTGTACATACAAGAAAATATTTTGTGATAGTGAGATATTTCAATCTGACAAAACTGAACATAAAAAAGTTTGGTTTGGTTGGGACTTTTTAATGATAAAAAGAAAGATATTAACTTTTTGGTCATTAAACCTCTGCCATCTGTCTAGAGAATGAAGAGCAACTGTCTCCTTCTCATGGTGAAATTGCAACAGTGATAATTAGCAGCTTGTTACTTTTCCTTTTCTTGTTTTCGTTTGGTTTTTGTAAACTGTTGCGCTGCTCGGAACAGCTGCTTTGTTTCACTGTGCTGGTAAGTGAGATGAAGTGTACGCAGTGTGCAGTCCACAGTTTTGTATACAATTAGGTTGATTAAAAGGCATTGCAGAGCAGTGTAATGACCAACAGCAAAGAGGACCTTGCTGATCATCCCTGAACTTGAGCAGTTTGTGGTGTGATTTAATGTGACCTCTGCACAGAGACATAGGATTTTTTCTGCACTTAGAAGGTCAAATGCCTACCATTTCTATAGAAGGCCTGAATGAAGTCTGTCACAGAGTGCAGTAGCAACCCTTTTCCCTACTACCTCCTCAAGGACCAGGCATTTAATGGAGAACTTGTGGAGACCTCACTCGTATTCTGAATGCTCCTCCAGTGCAAACAAAAGACTAGAATCTGAGCTGTGGATTTTGATATTTTATAGCCACTTGCCTGAGACTTCTGAACAAGATTTTTCCATTTATTCAGCATTCCTTGAAATCAGCCTTACAAGAGAGAAAGCTTAGGTGTCTCAGTGGTGGTTGCATAGCAGTACTGATTGGATTTACCTCAGGAGAAAATCCTCTAACTGCTGCACTGAGGGAGAATTTCCTTTAGTAACTGGCAATACATCATGTCTCCTGATCTCCAGTTCCTACAAGAGAGGCAACTGTTTGCTTTCCTCACTTGAACAAAATATTCTGCTCTATTAACTAAATATGACACCTAATCAGCCTTTTATATGTGCCAGGGGAGACACTTTAGATTCAGTGCATAAAACCAATGTAAGAACATGGAGTCAGTCATTCAGTGCCACTGAAGTCTCACTGTGCCATCAAAATAGCACTTACCTAGTGTTTAATACTGTCTGCTCAGAACCAGCCTCACCATCAGACCTCTTTTCAAACAGTGTGCAATCTACTTGCCTTTCTATACCGATGGTTTCACCAGCTTGCAGGATCACTTGGAAAAAAAAATAGGAGTCTGTGCTGGTTGCAGATGATGATGATAGGATATGATATGATATGGTATGATATGATAATGATATGATATGATTATGATATGATATGACACGATATGATATGATATGATATGATATGATATGATATGATGATATGGAGTACTCACACTCTGGTTGGGACAGTCTTTTCAGACTGGCACATCCTAATCCAAGGCTTCATCACAGAAATGCCAGGAAGTGCCCAGGCTGCACAATCAGCACCAGAGCAATTGTTACTTAAGCATTAACAACCTCAAAGGCTCAGCTCCAACCTAAATGCTCAGATAAAGCTCCCTAAATTAGGAATTGTGCTACAGGGTCTTAAGAGACGGACATTGAGATATACACAGGGATATGCAGGATACCTAACCTGCTTCTAGAAGACAACCAAAATCGCAGTTTCAAAGAAATTAAAGCTCCCAAAGGATTTCATCTTTGGTTTTGCTTTGGACAGGTGATACAGTTTCAGAGGTGAAATTGGTATTTACCAGAACCTGTGTCCGAATTTTAGGTTTACTAAATTTCACAGGTAGAAACAGTGCAAGCAAAACAAGTCATTGTCAATATAAAGCTTTTGAAAATGTTCTTGGGAGAAAGGCTTTTGGGTCACATTAGTCAGGCAAAGCAGTCAGTGGATTTGATGGAAAGGTTGTAAATTCCGTGTTTTACCATTGTAGCAAAAAAAGACAAACCACAATACCTGAGGGTAAGACAAAGGTGCAAATGGGAGATACAGAAAAGAAGTTTAATTTTTAAAATATTGTAAAAATATTGTTAATGCTGCTTGGAAAATTACTTGAGAGAGGAAGTGCCCCATGGTCACTTTTAGAAATCTTAGGTCATTTGTCTGTGACTATACACTGCAAGTCATGTGTTTTCTAGTAATTCCCAAACCCAGTAGTATAGACAAGTAGGTTTACTGGGAAGCACCATGGCTGCTTGATGGTCTCATGTCTGCATTCCCTGTTGAAGGAAAACCACGGTGTGGTGGGTGGGGAATGGCCTGTGACTGTGTCTCACGCCCTTCTGCAGTTAAAACACGGCTGGAATTGTACATGTGGACCCAGCAGGTGTTCAGCTCTCTCTGCACTGCTGTTTAGACAGTGAATCAAACAGCAACACTTCAAACTATTCCTGTATATTTAGCTTCTATATAATCCCCGAGTTACAGAAGTCACAGCACATTACAATATGGTTTGTTTTCTCATGCTACTCAAAAATCAGAATTCCCTACAGGTAATTGAGCTATAAGTGTATGGCAAATACACAGCATGGCAAATGTTCTGTTCCTTGTCAAAAGCAAGATATGCAGTAGGCTGGTTAAAAATGCTAACCTGTGATCTTTGGAACAACAATAATTTTATACCATCAATAACATTTTCCAAATGCTGAATAAAAGAGACAAGTTAACAAAAAATCATGTACAAGTTACTTCACATTATTTCCTCGTCATAGTAGTGTCATGTTTGCAGCCAATTCAAAGCACCATATTAAATTCACTGAATTTTTTTCTGTGGAAATTGTTCTAAAGGCTTATGGATGTATTGTTTTAATGGCAGCTGATGTTATTTTATGCATTCCTTTTTTGCCTTTATCACGTGGGTTCCAGTTTCCTAAATGCAATCTCCACAAGCATAGAGCTGTGGTTCCTTAAGCATTACAAAATAAAAAAAATAAAATAAAAAAAAAGGCTTTTATTTAAGCAGAAAGAAGGTTAAAGGGATGTATTTCTGTAACAAGAACAAGTGGAGGATGCAGACAATACACAGTGTAGACTGACCTTGCATGTTCAATATGTAGTTAAAGCGCAGACCTGTAGACAAAGAACTAGAGTGTCTTCTGGTAAATGCCTCTGTCCTGGGATTGTTTTTTACCATCAGTCATTACTCTTCTATTCTCAGATTCCAGGCACCTTCTGCCTCCAGGCACTTAAGGGAGAACCCTGATGTCCCAGAATCTGTGACCATCACTGGCTTCACTATCCCACAAAACAAAGCTTAAAACATAACATATACTTTCTTGTTCAGCTTCTGATTCATACTTTAAAACAAAGCTCCCTCTTATTTATTGATTGTTAGGACTTTTGGGGACAGATTATCAACCCTTCTGGTGCCTGCAGCACTGGTTTAGCAGAATAAAGGAGGAGGAAATCTTTCCTTATTAAACTGTAGGGCAAAGACCTGCAGTGCTGTGTTTGTTGAGCCTCTGAACTGAGCCTGTTTTGTGTCATTACCAGCAGAGATACGGGTGCCTCCAAAGATCCCTTCAGATCCAAAGGACACAATCCAAAGCACTTGGTAACATCTCCATCTGCTCCCTCATTTTAGAGGCACGCTGTGGCAAATCCAAAGTCTGAGTTATCCCTGCCTATGTCCAGCGGGAGAAAACAACCATGACGTGTTAACTGCAAAAGTCTTTGCAGAGCAGTTGTGGTCGGTACCATTTGAAACAGCCCTGGGTGCTTCATACTCGAAAGAATTTTATCCCTCAGCCAGGTTCAGGGGAACATTTTAAAATTTCAATATCCTGGAGCACAAACGCAGCGATTCCCATGTGACTGTAAATTGATCCTATCTCAGCTGAGAGCAGGGGAGCACTTCTTTTGAAAATATCAAAAAACTTTCATGCAAAGCCTTCTGGAAGTTCACAATTGAGTTTATTCACTTTTAATCTTATTAAACCCCTGCCAAAAATAGCTCTGTGCATATTGTAGGTACCACGAAATCTGATAAATCTCATTGTCGTGATATTTTAACACTGCTATGAAGACAGAGTAGGAACATCTGTGATTATGAAATTGTGTTATTTTTGAAGGCGTTCTGGATAACATTTATGAATGTTAGAGAACAGCACCAATTCAAAACACCCTCGGGCTGAAAAATTGATTTCCTTGGAGCTACTGCACGGAAACATGAGACTATGGCATATTAAATGTTGACTTTCATGTATTAGACTGTTTTGCAGGCCTTCAGAGGATTCTGGTAATAGCTGATGGTTCCTTATAAATGCATTCAGACTTTTAAAAGGGAACATTTTAGATCTGATTTTCCATCTGTGTTCTAATCAAAGGTTGCTCGTGTCCTCCAAAATAAGGTACGCAAAAGCACTTCCCTGTCAAAACACAAACGATAAAATACCGTGTCCCGTGTACTGAATCCCTATTGATTTCACAGGGTTTGTATTAATGCACAGTCCAGACAACACAGGTAGTACCAGGCATTTCAGTAGCTTCAGAATCAATTTGAAATTCGTATCAATTGGACAGATATTTTCCGTTCCTTTTATAAAAGTAATACTGGTTTTTCTGAATAGAGATGGAATAAAGCATGTATCTCAATATCTTATGATTAGATGCAAACCCCAAGAGTTGAGCTCATTTCTGTCTCCTAATCCAGAAGATACCATGCCAAGATAAAATTAAAATAAGCAACCCATAGTAGAGCTGCTTTTTTGGATTGAAGCCAAAGGTGAGAATGTTGTATTGTGAGGTTGCTAAGGATCTTGACATTTTTAACTGCTAATCCAGTGGGAAGTTGTCCCCTTAAATTTCATAATTCCAGGTGAAAATAATAGGTTTTACCATTAAAAATATAATTTATACTATGATAGAAATTGGCATCGCCTCAGTCAAAATACTTTAGAAACCTGATCATTTCAGTTCGCCTTCAATATTTTTAATTTTCCATTTTTGTCTTTATGCAATATACTTACATTTAAAAAAAACCCTAATACCACTGAGCAATTGTTTTAACTTATAACAGAAATAAAGCTTTCAAATAATTATGTTGCTTCAGTTTTACCCCAAGTAAATTTATATACATACGTGTAAGGACAGCAAAAAATTCGATCTTTAAGAAATGCAGAGCAGACAAAACCATCATAAAGCTGTACTGGCAGGCTTGAGTAATTTTTTTCTAATCCTATAGTAAATTGTCATGTGTTCTTTTACACTGCTATAGAAATGGTGATATAAAAATGACTACATTTCATCAAAAGGAGGGAGATGGTGCTGAACATTCTGTTTGAAGAACACTCGCTAGATTAAGACATATACTTTGTGATGAATGGATTTGTAAAAATAATATTGCATTTATCTGTGCTTTTCCCATGTTGTTTTGAGTGCAATCTGATATTTTTAAATAATAATCTTCAGCGAGGCAATTCTGCTTAGCTTCTGAAGACACAATTTCAGATATCAGAATCCCAGAGTTACATTAATAGCCCAAAAGGAAAAAAAAAGCGTTGCTGTTGCTCCCTCCATAGTAATGAAGAATTCACATCAAGCACATTTGGTGAATTTAATAATACTGTCCTTAAATTATGCCTTTAAAAATAGTCTCAATATTCTCATGCGTGTTCAAAATTATTCTTTAATTGAATTTAGGAAAAGGAGAGGCATTAGTTCCCATTTTCTGTTCCAGCTCTGCCTGGATTCATCCCAAGACATTATCATGTATAGCTGCTGTCCCAATCACATTCTCAAAATGGGCCTTTTTATAACAACTTGAACCTAAACATCTGTTCATCAGCTAGTGTGGAACAGTGCCCTTGACGTGCTCTGTGGTTTTTGATAAACAAAAACATTGTTGTAGAGGCAAGCAGAGACCTTTGCTTTAGTTCTTGCACACAAGCAATGCCAAAGTTTTGGGTGTAAAGTACAGAGCAAGAACAATTTAAGTGTACCACAAAGAACACACCTTCCTCTCACTTCGCAGCAGATCCCCCCGTGAAGCAAGATACCTGTCAAGCCTAGATTTCTTTTGCCTCACCGAGTTTTGATTAATTTTAACAAGGAAATAAGGCAACATTGTTGGCTGGAAACACAAACACGCTTGCCTTGCCCCCAGAGGATTTTGTCTTTGGTTTTGCTTTGGGCAGGTGACACAATTTCAGAGGTGAAATTGGTATTTACCAGAACCTGTGTCCGAATTTTAGGTTTACTAAATTTCACAGGTAGAAACAGTGCAAGCAAAACAAGTCATTGTCAATATAAAGCTTTTGAAAATGTTCTTGGGAGAAAGGCTTTTGGGTCACATTAGTCAGGCAAAGCAGTCAGTGGATTTGATGGAAAGGTTGTAAATTCCATGTTTTACCATTGTGGCAAAAAAAGACAAACCACGATATTTGAGGGTAAGACAAAGGTTGTGTCCCTGTTGAACTGATACAATTCTTTAAATCCTGAGGCAGAAGAGTTTGGCTGTTTGCTTCTGACATTCCTCAACAGAGAGCCATAGAAGCAGGGATGTTTCCAGTGGATTAAAACTGTGTTGCCTCATCTGATCAGGAAGTACTGCTGACTTTCATCCTGAGACTGGGACATCTTTTTCTTCTAGCATGTGAGAACAGGACAAATGATGTCATGTGTGGATGAGGTGTAAAGGGTTATAACAGTTGCAGTACACAGTGGTGAAATTGTTCATGTAAGAAATTACACAGCATGACATAAAATGTTGCAAATAGTTTTTTATTCATCCTAACCTCCTGATCTGGCCTCTGTGTGTTAACCCCATTCCCTTGGAATTTAATATAAGATTGCAACCTCTTAGCAATTTAAAGCTGCTTTTTAAAGCAAGTCAGCTAATGTCTTTCTCCACCTTTCCTACAAATTCGAAATCTCTTGACAAAATGTGTGCATATTCAAGTCTAGAAACAGATTATGCTGTAGGATGATCTAAAGTCTCTTTATCTTAAAACCTGGCAGGTTTAAAACGGTGTTTTTCCCCCTCTGAAAAGGATCATTACCAGGATTTCACTGGATATATTGCACTCTGAAAATGCATTTTTGATGCACAGAAGTTATTTTAGATCTCATTTAGTGGGATACTTGTGTGTGATTTTGTCATGACTACTTCTTTACCCTGCATAAAAGTAGAACACTTTGATATTAGGGGTCAGAACCTTTTAAAACGTGTTTCAGTTGAAATTAAAGTAGCAAGTTCCTTCTGCCTAAAAGGCCGGTCAGAAACCATTACCATTATGTTTTATAGGGGTTTATTGCATTTGTTAAGTTTATTGCATTTCTGTCCTTCAGGACAGGTACACACCAAATAAAATTTGTGTCACCAAAAGACTCCATATTACTGTCTACCAGAAAAATTATAGCTTGTGTGTTGGTGATATCCTTATGGTAAATTGGGAAGTCAGTCCTTTGACCAATACTGTTCTATTGTCTATACCTAATACTTATACTCTGGTCAATGTTATTCTCTGAACTAGAGCTCAGAAATGGATGCTTTTTAGTGGCACTTCATGATTGTCCACCACTCTTTTTGGACATTTGGTTATGGAAAGATTTATATAGTCTGTTAAGGAAGAAAAAAATAGTCCAAATGGAGAAACAGGTAAGGTTACCTAAGCCCAGATTCCTAGCTAACATAAATGTTATTACTGAAAGATTTTATGGCACCACAACCTGAAGTTGGGTAATATTATGCCTACATTAGCTTTAGAATCACGGAATCATTTGGGTTGGGAAAGACCCCTGAGATCACCGAGTCTAGACCTTAACCCAGGACTACCAAATCCACTTAACCAGGACCCAGTGTGCCACAGCTGCTACACTTTAAATATCTCCAGGGGTGGTGACTTTACCACTTCCCTGGGCAGCCTGTTCCAGTGCTTGACAACCCTTTTGGGGAAGAAATTTTACCTAATGTCTGATCTAAATGCCCCGTGGTGCAACTCGAGGCCATTCTTCTTATCCTATGGCTTGTTAACTGGGAGAAGAGACTGACCCCACATGGCTACAACCTCCTTTCAGGAAGTGATAAGGTCTCCCTTGAACGTCTTTTTCTCCAGGCTGAGCACCCCCAGCTCCAGGAGCTGCTCCTCATCAGACTTGTGCTCCAGACCCTACCCCAGCATCGCTGCCCTGCTCTGCATTGTCTCCAGCACCTCAGTGTCTGTCTTGTAGTGAGGAGCCCAAACTGAACACAGGATTTGAGGTGGGGCCTCACCAGTGCCAAATGCCTGGGAATGATCATTTCCCCTGGAAAATATCTGACCCTTTACAGTGGAGTTGGTACTTAATATAAGAATTGCCTAAAATGTGATATCTGATACAGTATCTGTGGGTGGAGACATTAACATTCCTAGTATTGAGGTTTCCATACTAAGTATGACATTTTAAAAAAGATTCAATTCCGAGTTACAATAAAATCAAGATGAGGCAGGAGAAGGAGGGAAGTAGGAGAGAGAAAAAATTATTACGAACCACAAAATGGCAGTTACCGAAAGTAATTAGAAAATTCCTGTGAGACATAGTGATTCAAGGTCTTTTTCTTTTTAAATCAGGAATTATACTTCAGTTTCTCAGTCCCACGTGAGTCACCTCCCTGCTGTCTAACATATATTCTGGTCCAAGTGTAGGGCAAGAAAAAGAAGAAAGTCTTTTTTGTATTTATGGCTAATACCTTTAAATTTATCTAACGTCACTTTGTGTCGATGCAGGGATGTTTTCTGCTGAAGAATTCCGAGCAAGGTCTATGCAGGCTTATACTCAATAAAGTATAACTCAGCAGTTTATCTTAGAAATGGGTGACCTGACCTTTACATTGGTGGTCATACGTCTAAAAACTACACAACAACTTAATGACTCCAATTTAAAGCCCGTAACCAGTGGTGCAAAAAGCACAGAAACAAAGAGCTCTGTGGAATGCTGTGACAGGACAATACCAGCCTACAGGGAAAGGCTGCAAGTGAAAGAACAGTAAAAGTAAGCTGAAAGCTTTTCCACAAGCCTAATTAGGAGAGAAGGGGAGGAAAAAAAAAAAAATTAAAAAAAGGAAGGAGTTAAAATAAAAAAAAAAAAAGACAGATGGAGTTCAGTTGGCTAATTTTCTACCTGACTGCCTGGATGAAAAACAGAGATGTACTGACCTTGTCCATCTGTATTTCTTAGAAACTCAAATAGTCAGTCTGCTCCAGTTAACCAAAAAGCCTAGGTTGAATAGTTACTAACTGAACCCTAATCAGTCATAAAATGTTTCTTAGTATTACAAAAAGGTCAGAACTGTTCCTTGCAGCATGTTCTGCTATTCGTCCTGAAAATATCACTTTCCAATATCAGATGGCTGAACGACTTTAGCTAAAATAAGAGCAGAATCTAAAGTGTCACTAAATGCTTATGGTAACCCTTTTTTTTTTTTTCTTAATTCCCCTACAAATTTCCAAATAGCTTTGTACTTCATTGACTTGTTTTTCACTTTCCCACTTCATTTCCTATTTCTGTCCAGGGCCACAGTACAAATATGAACATCTTGAGATCAAAGGTAGTCTTTTAGATTAGAATAATCCAAATAAATGAAGCCTTTCGCTCCTCTTAACTATGACTTTCTAACCTAAGGAGAAAAGAGAATTACTAAAAATATGAAACCATTAGAGAGTGTCCAAAGGATTGCCATGAGGATGGAGGGGAAGCTGCATGAGGAGCTGCTGAGGTCATTTGGGTTTTCAGCCTGCAGAAGAGGAGACTGAGGGGAGAGAGACGTCCTTGTGGTCTTCAGCATCCTCACGAGGGCAAGTGGAGGGGCAGGTACTGATCTCTTCACTCCTGTGACCCATGAGAGGCCCCAAGGAAACAGCATGAAGCTGAGAGAGGTTTAGGGTGGATCTCAGGAAGAAGTTTTTCACCCACAGAGTGGTTGGCACTGACCAGGCTCCCCAGGGCAGTGGGCACAGCCCCAAGGCTGCCAGAGCTCAAGAAGCATTTGGACAGTGCTCTCAGGCACATGGTGTGGTCTTTGGGGTTCCTTGATCAGGGCCAGGAGTTGGACTCCATGATCCTGATGAGTCCCTTCCAACTCAGCATATTCTACGATTTTGTGGTTCTATTATATTTGTAGTTCATTTTTTTCTATTTTATCACATTTGAATAAAAATCACTTACTAGTTATCAATATTTTAAAACATTTTAAGTTCCTCCATTCTTTAAAAGTACTATTACTAATTTATGTAGTGCTAATCTTAAAAATCTCTCCTGTTCCTTAAAAAAAGTGTCTGAATTGCAATGGAATTGACAGACTGCTTTGATTATAGTACCTGGAATCAGTATAGATGGATTGGATGAATGTTGCCCTAACTTTCTACACAAAGTTCTCTGATGTATTTCCATTTCTCTTTTACTGAACATGCTTGCAGGCATCTGGAAATGTCCACTTTTGAGATATTGAGCAAGTTCCCAAAAGTGTTATTTTCTAGAGTTGCTAGTTTATGAGGTAAAGGATGTACACACAGACTCCATTACACATTGGACCCATCTCTTTGCAGATTTGTTGTGGTTTTTTTCCTTTTAATATATAGTTGCAAGAATAAGTTTTCCACTCCAAGTGATTTCTTTCTAGTGTTAGGAAAGTTTACAAGCCCCTTGTTAGATACCTGCAAGGAGCTTTAATGCCATTTGTCCAGAAATCCAACACTTAACCAAGAGCTTACTTTTGCTTCAGCTCATCGAAGTGACCCTACTTTTAGTCACAGGATCAGTGGTTTATAGAACCTCAGACTAGTTTGGGACTGGCAGTGGGAAGAGTCAAATCTTCCTCATTACTGCTCATTCCCAAGCTCCACAGGAACCTCCTGGCTTACAAAGAGGAGAAGTGCTGCAAATGTGTTGTGGCAGCTCTGAGAGGCACCACTTCATGTCTTCCTATGATGGAGCTTAAATCATGAGTCCTTTATGGCACACATCAACCCAGGGTATCATCCTGTAGCAAATACCTACATCAGCAAAGCTCTTAAACTCTGACAGCTTTGGAAAGCATAGACTTTTCTTTCTCTTTTTCTTAGATAAAAAATAGAGGATTTATTAAAATTTATTTCAGTCAAATGAGAAAAAAAAAAAAAAAAAGAAAAAATTCCAGACCTTATGCCATGAATATTAAGACACACTCTGCCTCAGTAAGTGTCCCTGACTGCCAACAAGGAAAAAGGGATGTTTCTCATAATTTGCCTGGGTTTTTTTTCTACAGCTTGAGTAGTCCTGGCAGTTTTAGTTTCCTCTTAACCTTTTGGTCATCCCAGGAAAGCTGATGGTATTGGGATCATTCTTCCCCCACATGCTCCTCAAATTGCCCCTGTTTTTCTCAGTGCCCTGAGCTGCCCATGCCCATGCTGTGCCTTAAATTACTACATGGCACCTTGAAAATCGAGGCATTAACCATGTACCAGTCGCTCTTGCTTTAGAGATTTATTCCCCTGAGCTATTTACATCTTGGATTTACGAAAGGCTGGGGGACAGACTGATTCCAGCTGCTACTGCTCACTTTCACAAGTTGTTTATTTTCGTCTGTGCTTTCCTGTTTAGGATTCTGGGCCATTTACTGGACTGAGGGACAGGTCTATGTGTCTTGGCCACCCATGAAGTTATTCCTTGTTCTTCCCCTGGGATATAATTGGTCTGACTAACGTACTGCCGCTCCTTTCTACTTCCCCCAGAGGAAATCTATTTTTGTTGGTTGGTTTGGGGGTTTTTATTTATTTTATTTGAGGTTTCCCAATCCCGATATATATCTTTTAACTTCTCTGAACTTCCAGCTGTAACCTTCTCTGTCTTTTTTTTTTTTTTATGTTCTATTTTGCATAAGTAATTTTCTTATTAAATTTCACCAGTTCTGTGCCCGTTCTGTGGCATTTCAAAAGGAGCTAATGTACCAAAAGAGTAGAAATGTCACCTTTCTCCAAAAGTAAATGACTGTTCCCGTTGTTCCTGCTCTATTTGACATTTTTGGCAGTCAGATAGTTAATGTTACTGATAAAAAAGGGGGGATTTGGATGGTCATGTCCATGTTATACCTTATTGTATCTTAATAGAGAAGTGATGAGGTCCACAGTGCCTAAACCTAAGAAATGGACTTCTGAGAAACGTAGCATTACAGATAATGCCGTGCTCCCAGCTGGGAAAATGTAACTGCTCTGTGCTGAAAAGTGGGCAACCTACTGTGTATCTGAGACAGGCAGTGCAGCAACAGTAAATTCCACCCTGCTTCGTGTGTGACCACATTCATAGATTCTCCCAATTTATCATATATTGTAAACCAGTATTTGCCTTGTCTCTGAGGCAAGACTTCAAAGGAAAAAAAAAAAATCCAAAGAAACTAGATGGAATATTTTAAAAGATTTATCACCTTTTTTGCTTCTTTAATTTTTCCTTTATTTCCTTTTGGTCCATCTCTACTTGTGGCAAGCATGACTGATCTGTTTTAATAAAGGCAGTAGCATTGTGCTCAGTATAGGCAGATCATTTAAACTGAGACCATTTGGGAATTGTTAGTCCTAGAATGACCATGGATCAGCAGAGTTTACTCCACTGTAGAAGGAAGGAAGCTCCTAATCAGCATTGCTGTTAGTGCTCATGATAGTGAACTGTGAGTTCTTTGAGCACCTTTTCCTATAGACTTGAACTGGCTGATGGCCATTTCTTGGAAAACACTATAAACAATGTTTAAACAAGGGCTTGTGTTTTCCCCTTTCTTATTGTGAAATGTATATTTGAATTGTTTGGAGTAGAAATTAACTTTAAAATTAAACAAACAAAATGCAACATAATGGCTATAAATGCCAAAGCATCAGCAGATTTAGTATGCAAATATTTTTAAAATAATATTAGATGATTCTTTCAGAGTTGCAACCTCAGAGATACTGATAATAGTGAGATTTTTAGTTCTGAGATTTTAGTTCAGCTCACTGAAAAATGAGTCTTGTGCACTTGGATAATGTTTTTGCCAGCTGTCTTTCAGATTTCCAGTGGTTATGGAACTTGCAGGCTGGTTTCAGTGATGTTTAACACAGAGACAAACTTAGTCTTTGGAGGGTCCTACAAGTAAACCACAAGACCCACATAATTCCTCAGTAGGAAAAGTTGCTCTGTTTGGCATTGTAGCTAAACCAGCACCACCCTGATAGACACACATTCAGCTTGAAGGGAAGCAATTAACAAACTGCCCCCAGTCCAACCAGTGAAGAGGGAATCCAGAGTACTGACAGCCAGAGAAGACTGTTCTGAAGTAGATGCTCTGAACAGGGGCAATGCACAATCATTGAAAAATAACTTTTGGGATGCAGGATGTCTGTAAGAAAACAGACATCACTGGTCCTAATGCTTAATAACTCTATCCCTTCCTTTTTTTCCATAGGTGAAAACCATGTTGGTGTAAGTCCAGTTATTGTTTGGGCTCTGTATAATTACTCCATGGACGTGGTAAGTACACTTCAACTGTTCTGGACAAAAACACAGTGAGACCCCCATTGCATGTTCTGTAAAATCACCTTTTAAGTATAAAAACTGGACAATTGACACTGATGGAAAGACACTGTGATCAAGTGAAAGTTATTTTAGTGAGCCCTGGAAAGATTTCTTACTAACCACGTCTGTTATTGGACCGTGTGTGTCTAGGAGGATACACAGAATAAATGCAATACGAACTCTGATTTTATGTGGGGTGTTTGCCACTGTATTAGAACCAATCCTTAGAGATTCTTGCTAAATGTGCACTGAAGCTTTTTAAAGCATTACTTAAAAATGAATCAGACAGTTGTCCAGCTCCCATGAAAGTGAATGGGAATTGGTCATCCAAATTCCCAGAGCAAGTTTGAAAACATCAATTCCTAATTACAAAAAGAAAAAAAGTACAGTGATATCCTCAAAGTATAACTCTGAGTTCTGACAGCACATGGGGCTAAATTGAGCAGAATTTGGCTAAATACAAGCCAAATATTATATATATATATTTAACACAACAGAAGTAATTTTTATTTCATTTAAATATCAGAGGAAAAACAGTTTTGAAGCATATTGATGCTGCCATTAGGCCAGGAGCCAGGCAAGTACATATATTTACATTTTCATCCTAATTCAAGCTACAAGAATCATACACTTGGTGAAAAAAAAGAAGAATCCAGCCACTCTTTTCATTAATATCCTGGGTCAGGTTATCTGGCTTAATGTAGATTCCCTGTTGCTGTTTCTCCCTGGTTTCATGGACAGTTTTGCTTGAGGCATCTGCCAAACTGCTGAAAGCTCCGTTTTACAGCAAATTCTAATCTGAGCCACGTCAAGGATTGAATCTCTTTCCCTTCCCTTGCATTGCCCTAATGGGGGAGAAGTTTGTGATCGTGTTTAGGTTCACGTGTAGTCAGTGAATGGTACAAGATTCCACAGACTAATTTTGTTCAAATCTGCATCAGGCTGGTGCCACTTTTCCTTCAGGCTTTTCCCCTAACTACTAAATTTAAATGCAGTAAAGCTCAATTCTTCTTTCCTTTCCCTATTTCAACCTTCACGTTTCTCTCTCACAGGGAAAGGCTCATGAAATGAAGGAAAAAGTATTTTTCTTTTTCTTTTTGTCACATACAGAAGGTCCGGCATCCAGAGTTTTAGTTCATCTGGGAGGGTGAAAGAAAACTAAAATCAGAGGTTGAAAAAAGTAATCTCAGGAGGTATTCTAAGGTAAACAGAAAAGGACTGTGGACTGGGGAAATATGGCAGTGAAATATTGGAACTGAAAATAGGAAACGAAAGGTTGATGGAAGACAAGACAGGAGCCAGAACTGAAATGTGAGACAAAAAATTAGTATGAAGAAAAGGCAAAAATCTGGAGGAAGAAGAGACAAAGAAGTTTCCTGTTTAATCAAACAGTAGTTCCAAACGTGCTTGGAAGCTTCTGGAGAATTCAGCCTTTATTTCAGAATGCTGCACAGGGCTGAGTTCCAATGGGAATATTAGATATTCACGTGAAGCAAGGGTTTAGACATGCAACTAGGTAACAAAAAAGACAAGGCTTTTTAATAGTTCTGAACTGTTTTTGTCAATGAACATTCTGGGAGGAACAAGTAAAGGATTTAAAAAGTTTAGTTCCCCACTTACATTGGGAAACTCTTCTACATAGTTGTCTTCTCTCTGAAAACCCCAGATGAGATTTGAGGCAAATCTGCTGTGTCTTATCAAAAGAAAGAAAAAATTGAACAGCGGGTTGAAGGGGTTGAAGTAAAATTCAGCTGTAATGAGGAAAATGGATTGCATATTAAAAAAAAATAATTGAATACATTTCTAATAAGAAAAATGAAAGATGAGGAAAAATCGGTGTTTTATTTTACCATGTATTATATATGAAAGTGGATGGAACCATTAAAGCACGGTATCTTTAAGAACTAATTCAAAAAAGACCTTGGAGAATTTGAAATTTTATAAACAGCTATTCAGCATTACTGGAAACTTAGAAAAGTCTTTAAAATCATAAATAGCTGAAGGGAGGAGCCATGCACAGGCTAGAGATTAGCACAGATATAGCAGCAGAAATGAGGAAACAGCACAAGTTCATTTTTGGTTTATTGCATGTGAGATTTGGTGCCAAATAGCTGCAGTAAAATGCAGAATGTTCAAACGCAGCATATGAACTCGAGAAGCTGAGAATGTGGGGCGACATTTACTGTGCTCCTTTTTGTACATAGTAAATCACAATTCTGCAGCCCTAACAGAGCACATGCAGCCACTCCTAAAAATGTTGTTAGCACTTTTATATGCTCAGTATTGTGCATAATTGTGAAAACAACTGCACATGTATTTGCTAATAAAGCAAAGACCACTTCTGCTCCAAGAGGTTTTAAAGAACTGTTGCCAATCGAATGCTTATAACACTGTCCCATTTAGGGCTTTGTATCTTTACTCACAACAGTGTGGATTTATTTGTGGGGCCAGAATCAGCAGTGGTTTGTATTAAACTGGTGTGGTTTGTTCTGAGTCCTGTTTATACTTTGATTTGTTCAGTGCAAGAGGCAGGACAGAGCAGCAGGATTCTGCCTTCTACCTGTTAACGTGGAGAGGGAAAGGAGGAGGTCGGGATTTTGATGGTGGCTGTTCCATGGAAGGTCTGTGCTCCCAGTTCCCATCCTTAGATTTTCCTGTAGGAATTTTGGTGGGTTTTTTTGCTGTAAATCAGTGTAGGACAGAGAGAGAGTATCATCTAAGTTTATCCTGAGTTGCATCGCATTTATTCTGAAAAGTCATTGGTCATTCCTCTGAACACTTTTATCAGAACTGTCGAGTAAAAAGAGTAAAATCAGTTAATGTGAACTTACTCTGGTATCTTTAAAAGTGGATTTTTAGGTTTTTACTTCTGCAGGGTAGCTTTTCTAAGTATTGAAAATTCAGGAATCTTGAAAACAAGTACAGCTCAGACACAAGTCAGAAAAGCCTGCATAACTGATTTATTTTTTCCTATCTAGGAGCCAGCAAAAGAGCACACAAAAGCATCCTGAATCTAAGCAACTTTAGTTTCTCTTCTTTTTTCTCATTATTTTCCACTCCTGCATACAACAAAATGCAAGTGCACATCCATCCAGAAAACTACCCAAAATTGGAGACATTAAAGACTGTTCTAGCAGCTCAACTGATTACAGTAACTATTCTGCATTGTGCTTGAGGAGTAAGAACACAATATTAAGAACATGATTCCACAAGTAGCAGCACAATGACCCAGAAGCTGCAGGATGTTAAGGGCAAAGAGCTTTTAATGGCCTTCTAGAAGGTATAAAGTACCAGAAATGCAGTGGTTGCAGTGAAGGGGGGAGTTGGTACCGTATTAATGAGTTTTTCTGTGAATACAAAAGTGGATTTGTACACAGGTCAACTAGTTTCTTGAATTTCGCACGGCTATTTCTGCTTGGACCAGGTGGATTTGGCCTTTTACCATTACAGTGTCAAAAACCTCCTTTAGATGCGTGTATTTCAATTTTTCCTCCCCTTTCAAGGAAAAGTTGTGTTCAGAAAGACCTGAAAATATTAGCTGAGATGCAAGAGAACAATTTAGCTGGAGGCAAATAAACCGAAAGAAGATGTCTGGAGCATCAGAAAGTTAATCCAACTTTCACCCTGAAGATTTCAAAGCTTTCAACTTCATCTACTGTGGCAACAACCTTTGTGATGGCTTTTGCAGTCTTGACCTCACTTTGCCTTTTCTGTAGTTTTTCTAGGTTGGGGGTAATGATAGAGGCATTTTGGCTCCCTTGCAGCCTGGTCCTAGGTCTCTCTTGGAAATAATTTTCCATGTATTCAGTGTGTAAAGCTTCCTCTGACAGAAATAATTCCCTGTAATTATTGCCGAAAATCTTGCAGGTACAACTCACTGACTGTGCCTTTGGCTGCCACCTGCAAAGCCACATTACACCGCTGCCTATTGCCACTCCAGCCAAGAGAACCCGAGGAAACATTATTTGGGGCAAAATCCCCAAAGCTGTGATACCTGATGTGGAATCAATGGGATTTTTTAAAATAAAAAAAATGAAAAAGTAGACTTAGGTAAGGATTGAACGTGGTCTTTAAATATGTAATACATGAAACACGTAATACACATAACACACTAAAGTGATGCTCTCATGTTAACGTGATTCCCCGTCGCAACCAGGATTAAAATTTTGGTCCTGACCTGTGACTTTCATTACTTTTAAAGGTTTGTCTGAGGTTGTGAAACATAATTTTATTGCAGTAGTGCTACGTAAATTGTAGAAAAAGTGTAATATGCCAGATACTATGTAATTATTCCTCCATATTCACATTAAAGCACAATTGAACATATGGCAGACGTGGTTAGCTGTACTTTATGCTAATCTTTGCATACTATTTAGCTCAACTAATTAACTATATGTGGTATACTAGGCACTGCCTTGCAGCAGATAATCAGGAAGAAATCCTCTGGATGAAGCGCTAAATGCCTAAGAGAAGAGGAAAATCAATATTACACTCTATTGTGACTTCCATTCCTTCCACCCAGCTGTCTGTTTCTTTATTTTTAAGCATCTGTTATTTTTTCAATGGCCAAGACAAAGAAACTGGACTGATCTGACCTTTTTAATGAATAGGATACTTTCAACTCTTCTAATAATCATATCATTAGAGAATGCTCAGGAAAAACAAATGCTGGAGTAAACATTCTTATCAGAACGTTCACTTCCAGTGAGGGAACCACAGTCAGTTCCAATTGACCTCCACATGTAATCAGCCCAAATAACTGAATTTTTTTTAAGGGTAAGTCTGGCTTTGAATGAGATTCAAATCTTGTAAATCGTAGATTTATTATAGAAAAATCATCAAATTCAAAATATTCCGCTTACTTAGCTGTCATGGATTATTAAGATGGGGGGAACTGGGTGGCTCAGTTGGTCAGAGCATGATGCTAATAATGGCAAAGGCTTGGTTCAATCCCCATGTGGGCCATTCACTTCAGAGTCGGACTTGATGACCCTTCTGGGTCTCTTCCAACTCAGAATACTCTGTGATTCTGTGAAGAAGCAAAAATTTGCCAAAAGAATATACCTTATTTGTTTGAATTTAGATAAAGATCAAATAAAAAAAATCATTCATAGCTTAAACATTCCTGGCATGGTTACCAATATACAAATAGCAAATAGAACCCAAGTGTCCTGAAAATGCAGGGTACAGTCTGCTGCAAGGAACAGAGCAGACTCCGTGGATACCACAAACCTGTTGCCCACTTTTGGATGTGTTACAGACAAAAATATCTAGCAATGATGGACCAAGCTGGGGGAGAGGTGTCCTGGCTAACAGAGACAGATGGGAAAGCAGTTTCCAAACCAGGGGGAGCCAAGGCAGTCTGGCCCATTCCCATGTACACAAACTGCCCCCTGAATCGTGTTCTGTAGGGTGTTTAGGCAAAGAAGCCTCTTTCTGGCAGCCTCCCTCCTGTGATGATGGTTTACATCGTGGACGGCCAGTTCAGAGCCCACCTTGAATTCATTTGTGGTCTCATCAAGTATTTGTTACGCTTCTAATTAATTTTATTTTCTGAAGGCTCCAAGCTTAACCTTTATCTAGAGATTGCTGCAGTAACACTATTTTTGGTGTAGCAAGGGTATTCTTAGCCTGAGAGAGCAACCACAGGTCTCTGTCTACATGATAGAATGTAAGTATGGAGTTGCTTGTTGCTGCTGCCTGATCTTCCACTGTAACAGTCCCACCCTTTCTGGTAGTCTTGACAAGTCCGTGGTCGATACTCCCATGCAATTAAAGGAGCAAGTATATTTACCATTTCCTCCAGCCAACCTCAATCGCTACGGTCTCGTCTAGGGGGTGACTTTAAATCTTCTACTAAAACACGCACTGGTGTTGGACTCTCTGGCCAATCAATCCAATTTCCTTTAGAAACCTTAGAGAAAATACCAAGCTTTGCAGAACGTTTGGAGTGGGGAGAAGGTGTTTTGTTCTTGTTTGGGTTTGGGTTTGGGTTTTCTGTCGGTAGTTCTTACAATTCAGAGAAATTTGATTTCTGCCACGGAGTTCTAGAACAGTCTTTCTTCACAACAATGTGCTTGGCTGCAGGAACCCTTTGACTAACACAGATTTTGTGTGCTTGTTGTACAATAGTGATAACCTCATGGAAGCCTCACGTTACCAAGATACGTTATTGTTTGGTTTCACAAACAGCTTTTCTTTCCTTTGTTGTCTGTGAGCTGAATGCTCTTGCTTCTTCATGTACTTTATGCTGCTGCTGTAGAGGGTTATGACTTAATTACATGTCTCTGCCTTTTTTCTTAAGCTTTTCTTTCCAGGACTTTTTTTTTTTTTTTTTTTTTTTTAAGAAAGGCAGTCAGCTGTTTGCCTCTGATTCACTTTTATCCCTCTCATTTACAATCTGAGGAAAAATGAGCACACTGGATACCTCCTAGTGAGTGCCTGACAACTAAAGATGAGCAAAAACTAATACTTTGTTATTATCTAGCCTAGAGGAAAGTTTACAGGATAACCAGCTATTGACCTTTTCAAGTAAACATATTTAAGAATTCTGTGGTTGTGGGGAGTTTAGACAAGCCACAGCATGAACCCTTCAGAAAAATGTCCAAAAGCTTGTACTTTAAGTGTATCACTGAAACAATTTTTCTTTTTTACAGTTTGTCTAACATTTTCAGACAAAAGCAACGAAGCTGAGGTTCCATTTTCACATTATATATATTATAAACTAGGTGTACACTTTGAGCATTTCTCAATGCCACAACAACCCACTTTAATCAGTACCTTTCACTCCCTAAACTTGCAGAAGTGTTGCTGCAGTGCTATCTGAAAGTATACACTAGTAAGGAGATTATGATCACTTTGAAGTATAACAGCAATAGATCTCACCTAGTCCCACTTTCTTTCTTTCTTTCTCTCTTTATTTCTTACTCATTTTCTTTCTTACTCTCTTTCTCTCTCTTTCTCTCTCTCTCTTTCTTTCTTTCTCTTTCTCTCTTTCTCTCTTCCTTCCTCCCTCCCTCCCTCCCTTCTCTTCCACTGTCATCCGGTTTTTTCTTCATTCTCTTTGTCACCTGCTTTTCTTTCTGTTTATCTCCCTTTCTCTCTTTTATTTATTTGATTTGTTTTGTAAAGGGAAGATGACTTTCAAATTTTAATTAGATTTCCATTTAATTGACTATAGCCAGGATTAAAGCAGGGTGTTTTTCTTACGAAATAAAGAAAGAAAACAGAAAAAAAAATTAAAAAAAAAAAAAAGAAAGAAAAAAAAGAAGAGTGCACTTGTCAATCACTGCCCATTTGCCATGGTGAGTTCTTTGGCACATGTTGATATAGAGGGAGCAAGGGGTTGTTTTCCTACATGAGTAACCAGAACAGATGAGCTTTTCAAGGTTGTTGCTCCCCTTAACTCCTGAGGAAAAAAAAAAAAAAAAAAAAGTTGAAAACTCCCACAAATCCCATTAACTGTGAACATGTTTGCTTTAAATAAACTTCCATCAGTTTTTCCATACCTTTCTATTCCAGTTGTAAATATACACCCACATTGAGGGTACCTACGTATTTTCTTTCCCTCTAAAGTGCTGCACTTTAATTGTTCTCTCAGGTTCCTGAGGACAACTGCACGCAGTGAGATGGTTTATGTCTGACTGGATTATTTTATGTGTTCTGGTGCTCTTTATCCCTGCAGGTTGGGGTTTCGTTGTTTGGGAGGGGTTTTTCAGCCACCTTGTTTATTTTTATGCTAGCTACACTGTAGTGTATCATTCCTAGTTAATGTTTGCAAGCTGAAGCATACATGTGTCACAAATCCTGACAGTAAATAATTCAAGTATTTAAATAAACGTGTGCCTGTGTGGTAGTTTTGTGGTTGTACAAATTTGTAGAGCAAGATCTTGTACTGATCTATAATTATAACTGCCACTGACTAGCATGATCCTTACTGAGTCAGATTAATTTACACATTAAGCAGCCATCTGTAGAAATTTTCATAGTACCTTGTTTGCAATGCCAGGGCTCACATGGGGATTTAAAAACTAACTTGGCCTCTAGGGATTTTTTTTTTTTTTTAGCACTGCTATTGGATACATTTGCTGTGAACAAATTTTCCTAGACACTGACACCTTGTACCCTTTGTCACTGTTTTATATCATCAGCAGCTTTTTAATATTTTGCATATATAATAACATAGCAATTGGTAATCTAAGAACAGTATTTTATATATACATATATTTATATTTATATTTTTTTAAAGTCCTTGACTGTGTTAAAGGGGCTTCGCAATACTTCTGAACCAGAACAGATTTGCCATCATCTGTAGTCATAAAAGATAAAAACACAACATATTTTGGCTACAGTAAGAAACATATTGCAAGTGTGTTGATGCTAATTCCCTAAAAAAAGGATAATAACTGCAATGTACTGTGTAAGAGTCTTCTTATGCATGAGCGTTTTGTAAGTAAGCACAACTTGTGTGCTATAAAGGGAATATAGCAAAACCCATTTTACCTAATACGAAAATAAATTGTAAAAAGTATAAATACACTTTGTAAACCCAGTTTTCAAAGATGAACGCTGTGTTCTTCTGTTGCATTCAATCGAATGGGTGGACAAGGGAGCTGCTGGAGTTAGAAAATCGTGGTATCCTTGAATATGTTGAGCTGAAAGGGACCCATAAGGATCATTGAGTCTGGCCCTGAGCAGGACATCCCAAAAGTCACACCGTGTGCCTGAGGGCATTGTCCAAACACTTCTTGAGCTCAGACAGGCTTGGCACTCTGCCCACTGCCCCGGGGAGCCTGTTCCAGTGCTCAAACCCCCCCTGGGGGACAAACCTTTTCCTGAGATCCAACCTGACCCCCCCGACACAACTTCACGCTGTTTCCCCAAGTCCTGTCGTGGGTCACCAGAGAGAAGAGATCTGTCCCTGCCCCCGCTGCTGCCCCTCCTGATGATGTTGTAGGTTGCAATGAGGTCTCTCCTCAGTCTCCTCTTCTCCAGGCTGAACAGACCAAGTGTCCTCAGCCACTCCTCATAAGGCTTCCTCTCCCGTTCTTTTGCCCTCCTTGTGGTCCTCCTTTGGACCATAACTCTGTGAGGCAGCTGCTCCCCCGTCACGTAACAGGGTTCTTCAGCTGCATGCTGGACATCTTGTCCAGATGGATCCTGTCAGAGACAGCATCAAAAGCTTTGCTGAAGTCCAAAAAGATGGCATCTACTGACCTTCCTAGGTCAGCTAGGTGTGTCACCCTGTCGTAGAAGGAAATCAGGGTGGACAAACTTTCCCGTCACGAAGCCATGCTGGCTGTGACCAATGACTGCAGTGTTTTCCAGGTGGTTTTCAGTACTTCCCAGAATACTATTTTCCGTGATTTTACCAGGCACTGAAGTGAGACCGACAGGCCTCCCTTTCTTTAGTTTTCAGGGTCCTTCTTCTTGGCCTGCTTGAAAACTGGGACCTCTCTGGATTCCCAAGACCACTCGAAAATCATCCAGGGAGGCTGAAGGTTTTAGTCCCCATTTCCCTGACAAACATGCACTGTAATGGTGAGCAAGTCAATTCATTGCTCCGCTCTGCTTTTCCTTTCTCACTTTTGCCTGTTTCACATGTTTGGACCACCAGTGTTTTCAGACAGCAAAGAATCTTCTAGTTCTGCTAAAACCTCCAGCACCACGGGGCTTCGGTCCACACGGCGGCTCTGGGCATTGTTGTAACCCCAGTAAAAATAACTGCAATGAAACAGCAAAAGCACAATCACCTGCCAAATTCAGCTACAAAAATGGGCTCTCTAATACGTAGGGAGTGTTCTAGTATGCAATAAAATATTCATGATACTGAGGCCAAGAAAGTCATGGATATTCATGGAATAGATCCAACAATAATAGATTAAGTCACTTTTCATCTTAGAACAGGGCTTTAAAACAGAGGTAGCATGATTTAGGGTAAATCTATAATATTTAAGAGGTTCTACTCATGGCAAAACTGAATCCATTATGCCCACTTTCTGACTCGACAGTATATGAAAAATGGTAGCAGGAGTCCATCCAAGCTAATTAAGTCTGATTAACAAATAAACGGGAAGAAATCACGGTAATTTGTACACACACAGAGACGCAGGAGAGCTTGATGCCAGTGAGTAACTGGGTAGCTCTCGCTAGCATTTCTGAAAGACATCAGCTAATCACAAACCCGAGGATAGCAACAGAGATCCCAGTTCCTACAATAGGAGGATCACACCAAATCAACCAGCAGCTTTTTCCCAGCCACTGGTGGTCGATGCAGATTCTTAGGAAATGCATCTAAGAACAGGGCAAATGGGCCAGCCCCACAGGAGAGCTTTCTAGGTTGCAATTCATTGGTTTGGTCTCTCTGAGCCTCCCATCCAACATCTTTCACAGTACCTAGTAGGGATTTCCTTTAAAACAGTTCACATCCCTTTCTGGATTCATTTGATTCTTGCTGTCTACAGCAGCTTGTCATAGTGAGATCCACATTGTAAGCTCTGTGACAAAGTACTGTCTTTGCTGGTTTCTTTTGTTTGTTCAAAATATGTAATCTGACCACTTAATTAAAACAATTTAATTCTTATTTAGTCTGAAATATTGAAGAATATTATTTCCTACTCATTTTTTCACCATCTATGGTCATATGGGCATCTCGGTCATATTTTACAGAACGAATTCTAAAACTAACTTTTCTAATTTTCTCCCCATACAGACACCAACACAGCCCTTCAGTAATTCTTTTCTTTAACAGTCTTCCATTCCTCACCTGTTCTTTATGCAGACAGCATGGCCAGAACAGCACACAGACTTGAGAGAAGTAAGACCTGTGAAATGGCATGACTGTCTTTTCTGGTTTGTGGCCTTCAAAAATTCCTAACCTCCCAATAATTCTTAACATTATGTTTTGCTTTTAACTTTTTCTTTTGAGTGCTTGTGAGCACTGCTATGAAATTTTTGAAGGACCATCTACAACATTGTCCACTTCAGACTCCTTTATTCCTGTATGAATGGAACACTCTCCTGGCAGTCAGTTTTCAGTACATTTCCTGAATGATATTATCAGGAAAACATTTTTTACATCACTATCCATCCACCTTCCCAGATCATGTAACAGTTTGCTGAATAACTCATGTTCCAGTATCAATCTCTGGAGGATCCACTTAGAAAGCTTTCTCTGTTATTAAAAGCACTCCTGCACCTTGCTTCTCCCCTATGAACCGGTATGTGAAAGCACTCCTTTCTATTCCATAGCACCTTATTTTCTTTGGGAAGTTCTTGTGGGAGAACCAGTGCAAAGAGAACAAGCAGGCCATTCCTTTTCTTACTGGTTCACAGTTAATTCTCCCTGGTTACACAAATCTCTGTTGGTCCTCCTTAGATCTGTGTTGTTTGCTTTGGCCCAAAAAATCAGATATAGCTGACAAATCTGTAGTTGTACCAGTCTCACCTGGAACCCAAGTGGTGACACCAGCATTGATTTGAGCAGCAGGTTAGGCAACACATTTTACTGCGCAGCTCTTTCATATTTGAAGCCCTTTAAAACTTGCAAAGAACATCTGGAAATGTGCTACTATTTGCTTTAATGGTTTGTTCTTAAAATTCTTCTTCTGGTGCTTCCCTCTGAGGCTCAGTCTCTCCTTCCCGTTCTTTATTGCCCCATTTCCTTGGGCTCCATTTTTACCTCAGTCACGTATAAATTCTGATAAGCATTCTATAAAATTTTATTTGTGTTAATCATGTCAATATTTAGCTTCTGTTACTTATTGTTTTCCTCATCTGGTAATAACTTTGACTTTTGATTTCTGAGAAATTCTACTGTGAAAATTCCTTTCCTCTACAGTTTTACCAGGTTGATTTTCTCAAGTTTTCTTTCAGTGTTTGTTTTTTTTTTTAGTGATGTATACTTTTCTCTCGGCCCCTTGATGCTGAAAACTATGAAATGAAGTTGGTGAACAAAAGAGGCCCTTGCAATGTAACTTATGTTGAGAATTCTGACCTGTTAATGTCGTGAAACCTTCAGAACTCTGCTTGATAATTATAAATTGCTGCTACAGAAGCACTTTACCAGAGAGCACGGTGCTGGCTAATGGCACTGTCACCTGTGCTTTGCATATTCTGGGCACAGCAGACTCTCTGCCTCCCATACCCCTCCCTCCACACCTCAGCACTGTGCTTGTAACCAAACAAAACTTTTTCTTTGCTTGGACTAATCCTCCTCACAAATCTCAGCAGGATCTTTGAGAAAATCTCCCCGTAAGGTTGAACAGGCTGTTTGTGAGAATTTCCTTCTCATCAAGACTCTCATCAAGACTTACAGTGGGTGTGCTGGGGTCACGTAAAGTTTTGTGTAGTATTCAATTTATTTGGCCATATTGCTCTTTTGTTGTATGAGCTGATGACTGTGCATGTTAAATGTGATGTTAATTTAGAACCAGACTGGGTCTACACAAAGAAACTAAGCCATGAGGCAAGAACTAAAATAGCCACTATGAATAGAGAACACAGGAAACTTCACCACAGTGATCTGACAAGACCAATTTCCTCAACAGTAAAGTGTGGTATCCCAGTATACATAATTCTAGTAATTTGGGAAGGTTAAACACTCCTGCTAAAAGTGCAGAAATAAGTTTAACATACAAAACTGTACTTATTGTCATTACAAGGCTGGCAATTACCATCGCATTTAGAACGTGATTTTCAAAAATTCCACACTAATTCCAACTACAGCAATAATACCACTACAGGGTATTCCTACTGTTTGATAGTGCTATTCTGCACTGCTGGTCTGCTGTCCTCTCCAGGGTGATTTCAAAATATTCGTGTGCGTGCTCTAATCATGTATTTCTCCACTTGAAAAAGTGAATGTTAATAAAAATGTGCACAGCAACATGAAAACCTTAACAGTTGCCTGGAGAGTTGAGGAACACCTTGCCAAATGTACATTACCCTTTGCTTAGGCTACTTTCCTGAAGTACAACTTGTCAGACGGGATTCAGAGGAGCCATAATTTGCAAGACCTTCTTTTAGCATATGGAGTAACCATCTACACAGTTCCCGGTCCAAAGCTATCAATGATTTAGTCTCAGATTTCTCAGAAGAAATAGATTGTGGCAGGATCAAGCACTTGACCCGGGAGCCAAGCAGGATTTAAGTTCATCTAAAATTACAGCCCCCCCAAGGCTCATACTCCAACTCACCTTATCTAAGAAATACCTAAAATTTACTGTGTGCTTGCTGAGGGCATTTCCAGATCTAACTCCCTGCATCAGGACTGACTGCCAGAGTCTGGTGCAGGGCAGGGCAGCCCCTCTGCAGAGCCGGCCCTGCAGACACCTCAAGAACTTGCAAGAGGACTGGGCAGTTCAAGTGCTGCTTGGACATTTTGCTGAGGTTTTTGCAGTTCGCTATTTTGGACTTGCTTATATACCCACTACCTTGGTTTTGCTCAGGTCTTCCCTTTTTTTCAATCTGATTTAAAGCCAGTCTCTGCTCACTGAAATCCCAGAAAACTCAAAACCAAGTTTGCACAAGTATGACCCCAAGAAATTGCTTAAATACAGAACACAGAGTTTATAGTGTTGCCTATATTAAGCATGGCCAAGAGCAAGGAAATATTGTAGATGCAGGTGAGTTATCCTCTATCTGGTGGAAAATTAGCAAGATTTGAAAGGTCACTTCTGTGCTCCTTTGCCTGGCAAATACCTTCCATGTGATAATATTTGAAACTATGATTCCGGGATTATTAACCACCTCATGTGCCAGTAACCATTACTTTTACTGGAAAGTTAAAATACAGTGAATGTTTGAAGAGTAAAACTAGAAAAGGTGGTCCTAATCTGGGTCAATTGGGAAGACAAATTAAAATTTAAAAATCTATACAATCTGTAAACCAGATGGCTCAGAGGGGGATTTAATTGTAATGCATAAAATCTAATATGCTGCAGACACAGTCAATCCAGGTTACTATTTTTCCCCTAAAACAAATATTGCAGTAAGAGGACATACTGTAAATTGAAATTACAGAAGAACTCTAAGACACAGGGAAGCAATTTTTTCCTTAACTAAAAAATATTCTCCAAGACAAATGCACAAAAAAAAACTCCACTGCAGCCTTATAGAAACAGTCAAATGTTATTATACGGGAAGGCTGGAATAGAAAAGTATGCCTTAATTTGTCAACTGTTTAGCATTAAATCCAAGTTTTTTAGGCCATTATATTTTTTCATACTGTGCATACATGTAAACAGGGAAGTTCAATTGTGTGACAGTTTGGAGACCCTATAAAGAATTGCAATAAAAAGGAGAGAATATAAAAGGTTGTGTGAGGGAGATGATATTTATTTATTTTCTAGAATAAAACCTATTTGAGGGAACTGAGGTTACATGGAAATGTGCAGTTTGCATATTCCCTGTGAAAACTTCCTAGAGCTTGGCAGCTAAACTCTCCAAGGATTCTTCGGCACTAAACAAGTGTTATTCTTGGGCTGAGCAGGATTCACTACAATTTTCTCTGCTTCTATAGCAGCAAAATACTGGAGCCTGGAGCTGGGGACAGGAGAGGTCAGAGGGTGCCCCAGCCAGGAGCGCAGGGCACGGCGAGAGGAAAGGCCACGTCCAGGGCAGCGGAGCAGGGACACTCCTGGCAAGGCTGCCCAGATCAAGGACCCCGGGGGCTACGGCTCCCACAGCACTGCACAGGGGGCACTGGAGCATTTCTCTGCCACCAGCAGCAGCCTCTGAAACTCCCCACACCCGCAGGTTTTCTGCCCCTTGCCCCCTGCGCCAGGCAGGTGAGGGCATCGTCCCGCTGCCAGCTGTTCTCCTTGCTCTGTTGCAGGGTACCCACAGACCTTACAGCACCTGCCCGGCGTCCCCCAGAGCTCCCATGGCCCAGGACCACACTTGAGACCCCCGGGGCCATCTGTCTCTGTCCCAGCTGTGCCACAGCAGCACCCACCGGCCGCGGGCCCCCATCCCAGCCAGGCCTCGTCCCAGCCCCAGCCCCAGGGAGATGCCTCTGCCCAGGGCTGTGGCTGCCTCCATCCTGCTGCTGCCTGGCTGGGGCATGGGACAGACCCCCGTGGCCACGGCCCCCAGGCTGTTGTGTGCAGGTGCCAGGGCTGTCCTGTACCTCGGCAGGTTTTGGGTGTCAAACCACTGCACACCGACCCTGCCTGAAGCAGGGGCCGAGCAAGTTTATGCAGTTTTCTTAATGGGAGCTGCAGCTTTTCAGCTCTTTCTGATGTGCCTGGAGCACCCTGCCACTGCAGTGTGCACCCAGGGTAATATCTGCCCATGGGTTGCCCTGTAAATCCTTCAGCCAGTCCCAAAGCAGTGCCCTTGGCTGAGCACAGAGCACCTTAAAACAGCAGCACCAACACCATAGTCACTACAGGCACAGATTTTCACCCGGGCTGCAGCCAGCATTGTAGTGAAGAAGCACAGCCATTGCTGCAACATTTAATCTGCTCTCCACTTACATTGTGTAAAGAAACATAAATAGAAAATAAATGTCTCATTTTCAAGTAGTCATCTCTATTAATGTAGTTTCTAAGAATCACAGTCACTAACCAGAAAAGAAAAAAGAAAGAGACCTAACGTTAAAAACTGTAAATCCTCTGTAGCATCATCCATGCTGTTCATGTTCATGAAGGTTAGGCTCCATTGAAACAATAAACTTATTTAAAGAGGATGGGATCAGATAGAGGATAGATCTCTTCTTCGAAACTCTATAGAAAGGAAATGTTTTTGGAACTATTTAATTGATGGCAATTTATTGCTAACATTTGCTAAGTAGAAATTTAACAGAAGCTTCCATTTAATTATTTGTCTTAAATGTCTCAGGGACTGTGGCTTGAGGAACAACGTGCATGGAAAAGCATTCAAGAAGCACCTGGTAGAAAAGAGCAAAGACCTAAGTTTTTGCTCATGTGATTCCTGCAGAAGGGATTGAGAAACGTTATTTTCAAGTCCATTTGTGGACACCAGCAAAAATTCAAAACCCCTCTCCAAGAAATGGTCTGCAATAATAATAGTCAATAATAGTTCCTAAAGAGCCACGAACTAACACATGGACAGGTGAGATATAAAGGGATTCAAATGAATCCTGCCAGAACTTTAGTGAAACTGCATCTTTCCCCCTTCCTGTTGAATTTTTTAGCTATGACAAATGTCAAACCAGCTTTGTTTACCGCTCCTAGAAAGGGAATTTGAGGTTTTGAGTCCATACGCATAAATGTTTAATTTTTTCCTTCGGTGACTGCCCTGCTGACTATCAGAGGGATGAATTTATGGATACAGATCTAGGTCTTCAAATTCCAGCACACTCATTAAAAACCTTGACAGGGTGTTCTGCGATGCTGGTACCGCCAGCGAGGTGGTGCCGCTTGCAGCAACGTGGCCAGTCGAGGCACACACATCTTTTCCTGCACGGCTGCTCAAAATAATTAGCAACAGTGATACAGGGAGCTAGAAAGCAAAACTGACAAATAGTGGGTATCAGCTACAATCCAGTCGAACAGAAGGACAGCAGGGTACAGAAAATTCTTGGCTAGAAGACGCTTTCTTCATGGGGGATTTTAGCTGCTCATAAATCTGTTGGGAAACAGATATATCCAAGCGTGCTGTGTCGAAAAGGGAAATTCATCATCTGCAAAAAAAGGCAAAACTGCCCTAGATCTGATTCTTACTGTGAGGATGGAGTTGCCTGAGGATATGAAAAGAAAGGAATATGCTGGAGCCAAGTTCCATAAGCTTTTTAAATTTAGTATGGCAAATGATGGACCCATTGCAGAGTACAAAGACAAATGAGCATATTTATATTACAACATCTAACTTAAGTTCTTGGTCATTTCGAAGTCACTATCAATGTTGTCATTGACTCCAGGGGGTCCAGAATTTAATTTCTGATGAAGAAAATGCATGAAAGATGACTGAGGAAGTATAGTAAAATGTTCCTCTTTTCTACGGCTCTTAATCAAAGAATCAGCTAACATGACTTCACAAGAAAAAACCTGAAGTTTGGTAAAACATACAAAATTCTACTGAAATTAGAAAGTAACCAGATTAGATTACTTTGTAGCCAACAAAGCACCCTCTATCACTGTAGGATAAAAGTTGTAAAAGAAAAGAATAAAAAAGAAATGTTTAAGGGCTGTGAGAACAAAAAAGATTTAAAGTTTTCCTAAAATTCCTAATGAGAAAGAAAGCCCTTTCAATAGAAAAGGAAGATTACATTAATAACAATTCAGAATTATAACAATGATGAACTATTATTTAAAAATACACCCTTAACAAAAATAAAAATGAAAACAAATGGAAGACAGTAAAGATAAATGTGAACAATTAACAAAAAGGTCTTTGTATTAATTGACTTTTACAAAAGAGCAGATGAGAGCACGTTGTACAGATTTGAACACAGCTGAGTCAGCCCTCCTTAATTTTATTGTCCTCTGATATTAAGAGATTCTACAAACATGTTTTGCACCATTGACAAATATTTGCTGAAAAGCTACTGGAAGAAAGGAGGAAGTTTGTCTACAAGAAAATTGCAGGAAGCCTAGCAATTACCTTCTACTTAGATTAATCACTGAAGTTTTTGTCCTGGAAGTTGTGGCTCAGTTTAGGCATCAAGAGGCACATAAAAGTCTTTCTAAGAGCCAAGACTAAAAAAAAAAAGAAAAAAAAACACCAAACCAACAAACAAACAAAAAAAACCCACAACAAAACAAAACAAAACCAAACAAAACAAAACAACAAAAAACACACAGAAAAACCCCCAAAAAACACCAAAACAAAACAAAAAACAAAAAAACCCAAAAAACAAAACAAAAAAAAACAAAAACAAAACAAAAAAACCAACCAAACAAAAAAACCCCAAACACAACTAACCAATAAAAAACCCCTAACCAAAATAATAAATAAACTTCTTATCCAGGCACAAACGTTCAGGAGAATGACTGTAATGCCAAAATACTTGATGGAAGTTTGAATTGCTAGGTCCCTCAGTGTGTTAAATTTAGGCTCAATTGGAGGATCAGAAGGACGTGACAGTAATAAAATCAAAATCGGGGAGGAAAGTAGCCAGTTCCTTGAAGCTGAATCTTGCTGGAGTGTCCTTTAAGTTCAATAAGGAGCCATGTTTCCATCTTTTACACAATGATGATGTTGGAAGCTTCTTTACCCACTGTCTTTATGCCTATAAAAAAATTTGGTCCCAGCATTTTACAACAGACACTTCTGCTTGCCTTGTTTTGTAACAGCCTCTCTTTTCTTACCACTTCAGGCATTAACAGTCAGGAATCTGTTAATCTGCAGGTCATGATCTAACTCGATTAACATTAACAATGTATCACTACTTCTTTACTGGTTGACTTCCTGGCGAGGGAAATTTAATTACTCTTCACCTGGCTTTGTTACCCACCTTTTGTCTGGGTTTAGAATGTAAAATAAAATGTTCTTCCCCTTTTACAAGCGGGGAGGTTCCTCAGCTCAGCACGATCAGGCGCCGCTGTCACGGGAGCGAGGTTGAGCAGCAGCTCCCAGGAAAGCCACCAAGGGCACCAGAGGGGACACGCTTTCCATACCCAGGTCATCCTTCTCCCCAGAGCCATAGCAGGGCTGCAACTGCGTGATGTGGGGACAGACAGGTACCAGTGCATTCATCAGTACATGTTATCATAGAATCATAGAATAGAATCATAGAATCAGGCGGGTTGGAAAGGACCTCTGAGATCATCAAGTCCAACCCTTGATCCAACCCCACTGCAGTTACCAGACTATGGCACTCAGTGCCACGTCCAGCCTCGTCTTGAAAACCTCCAGGGATGGAGAATCCACCACTTCCCTGGGCAGCCCATTCCAGTGGCTGAGCACTCTCTCTGTTATGGAGACACCCACTCCCTTGCTCTTGCGCTCCTCCACCTCAGTCTCTTCCAGTGGCACCACTAACCAAGCTCTTCCATTTGGGAACCCCTGCTACGATTTCACTGCAGACCCAGCAAAAAGAAACGCTCTTTCTGCTTGAATTTTAGAAACACTGAGGTCTGCAAACACAGCAAGCAGTTCTGACAAATTCATAGTCCAAGCTGTAATTCCATGTAGCCAGGAAAGTCACACCGTACCTGTATTAACTTGGACTGGTCTTGCAGAACAGTTCTCACAGAAACACACGTGCTCAGTGTGTTTGTTGATATGATGATGTGCAGAAGGATTGCTGATAAATAACACTGGGACTCAAGTAAAACTTCTCCAGAAATAATCTACGGTATGACAAAATGAAGGCTACAGAGTCACTGTGGTATTAAATATGAAAGACCTTTCCGATTTACTTACAGCATTCAGTATAACGGATTTATTAGTAGTTCCTAACTTGATGGTAAATGATGCATAAATGATGGCAAAGGTGTACAAGAGAGCTGTATAAAGACTCTTGCAGAGTGAATAAATTGGTTGAGTGCCAGCTTTTCTAAGGGTGAATGGTTCCACTGACTTGTTTAGGGCATATCATGCAGTGATGGATGTAAAATTACAACGTTTCAGAATGGCAGCAGTTCAAGGGAAGATTCCAAATTTATGAGGGACAACACTCTTATTCTAATAAACCAAACATGTGGCCTCAGCATCTCCCTGCAGGAGAATTAATTTTTCTGTTCCAAGGCAGGAGAGGTAGAACAAAGCACCTTGTCTGCACAAGGAACTCCTTTTTACTGGATAAAGCTGAAGCTCAGCTGAAGGCCAGACAAAGACTTATTTTTTTGTTTTGTTTTCGTAGTTATACCTCTGTACTTTTAAGGCAATTGTGTCCACATGTAATAATGTCCTTTTGAAATGAGACCAGCATTCCAGTTTAAGCTTCCTGCAAAATTCACAGCTTTTTTTGCATCGTAGTCCATTGCCATTTCCACGGGGCTTTTATGATATACATAGGGAAAGTGTCAATTCAAATTCAAAGACAGAGAATACCTTTTTTGATGAAGCATCCTGTATATCATGTACTAGCTGGAGGTGTTCTCTGCTGCCTGACAGGGAACAATGACATGACAAGCAGGAAGAGAAAGAGCTTTTAACCAGTTTAATGTGCAGAGAGTTGGCACTCACTGAAAAGTCATTTGCCTGGTTTTGCTATTTTTTTTTGTCTCTTGCCTTTGACTTGTCATTACTCCTGTAATATACAATTTTGTTTTCTGTTTGTAATTTTCTGCTGCAGTGATTCCAAAGGTTCAAAATAATCTCTTTCTATCTTACTAGAAACAAAATAAGGAAATATGTGTCTGAATAGTTTGCTTATTTCAAAACCTAAATGAGGTCCCATTTAGGATACCTTTCATTGCTAGACTTTTCTTACTGGTGCTGCAGAGGCTTGATAGGAGTATCACAGTGCTTGTGCTCTATACTTTTCATACTTCCTGGAAGTGATTTGGGCCAAAAGCATTTTTCATGAAAGAAAATGGTCGAGATTGGTTCTAAATGGCAATCTGTTAAGCACTGTGCTGTGGGCAACAACAACAACAACAACAACAAAAAGTCAAAACGTCATTGCCCTTTTCTTCTGGGAGAGAAAATTAGTCTGTTAAATGCAAGGCAGCACAGAATTCGACTCGAAGCTAAATTACGTGTTTTGTACCGTTATCTGGCACATTTCATGACTTTAAAGATCAAATTTAAGAATTGGTCAGTTTCTACCATTCTTGCACACAGTTTATTTTTCAAGTTAAGCTTTCAAATATTGAAAGTTCACATTCATGCCTTGATCAGAAATGATAAATGAACTACTGAATTAGAAGAAGATGCTGCTATTATTTTAACCAGTAAACTAACTCAGGGTTAATCTGGGTGCTATTTAGCCTATTGAAAGTGTTTTGAGTGAACATATGGTTTCTATTGTGAAATCAAGGCACAGTTTTAACTATGAATATAGATAATTACCCTTTGGACTTTAAACATTTATATGTGTCACGTTATGTTGGAGCATTTTTCATGGTCAATAGGTTGAAAGGTTATAGAGTCGAAAATGTAAATGGAGTGTGTTTGAGTAAAACTATCCAGTGTAATGATAGTACAATTCACTACTGCTCTCTCTTGGAAAGAGGTAGCAATAACACTCAGAGAGCGTGAGCAATGTTACAGGCTATTTCTTTAAACACAGATTGTTATGGTAAAAGATTTTAACGTGAGAATTACAGGAATTCAACCGTAGTACATATTGCTGGAAAATCCCTGGTTACAGGAGCTCGATTTGATACACACACACACGGTATATTTGGGGGCCTAATTATGATGCTGACAATAAAACCTTTAAATAAACTGTGGGCATGGGTGTGCATGTGCCTGCACCTCAGAGCCAGCAATACTGTTATATCCCCAGCAATACACCCTGCTCTGGATTTAGTCTTGAAAGGGTGTTTAGTTTTACTGCCCTGAGTGTAGCCCTTGGCAACATCCCCTGCCGAGGAGCCAGACACTGTGTCTGCACTGGGGATGGTGAAGGACCAGCTCCAGCCACAGACAGCCTGGGAAATGCACGACCCAAACCAGATTTAATCACAATTAGTTAGTGATTTATTAATAATTAATATTTTTGGAGTATTTAATGTGCACCAGCAAACAAAGAGTAAGGCATTGGACCGCAAACATCTGCTACAAGAGCCTCCAAAAAAACCCCCCACAAATAAAATGTTTAGTCTTGTGATTTCTCTTCTATATATGTTAATTTTCTTTTATTATATTTTAAATGTATGCTTCTATGGATTGTATTAGATTTTGCAAGAGAATACAGTCTTTCTCCATGAACACTAAAGAGCAATGGAATCCCTTTTTTTCCTTGCCCACATGTGCTTTCTGGAGCCATCCATGGAGCCTTTTTAATTATGACATAGTTCTACTCCTGCTATTTCCCATTTCCAGAAACACACACCAAAAAAAAAAGCGCACTTTTTAGTCACTTCTAGAAGTGTGCATATTCAAAATATCCTTTCCTTACTCTTTGCACCGTTACACTGCAACCAAAACTGCTTCACTTATCTGTTGTTTTCCATGGCAACCTGTTTTCTTAGCACTTTCCAGCAGTGTTTTCTAACTTCTGAAGAATTACTTCTTTCCTGTCTTCCCTTCCATCATAGGGGGTCACTCCCTGTCACTCCCAGTCTGGGAACCACAAAGTGAGGTTATTGCTACAGTCTAGTAACTGTTCCTCAGTAATGGCAATTAGCAAAAACTCATTGCTCCGTGAAAAATCCCTGATTACCCACATTGTGGGTTCTTGTCTTGAAGCAGGATAAAACACTGAGAAAAAATTTTTTCATAGATTTTTAAAAGTTGGGAATTTTTCTTCATTGGAAACGATGGGTTTTCAGGATTTTCGCATATAAAAATATTTGGGGTTTTGTTTGATTTTTTTTGTTTTAAGTCAGCTCCATCTTAACCTGTGTGGCCCTATAGAAGGGGGGGGTTTTTTTGGTGTCTGACAGACAGTCTAGCTGGACTTCAACTTGAAATAAGCCCAGGCTGCTGAGTGGCAAATGGATCATGCTATTTAAAAGATGGGTTCCCATGAATCCATGTGCAGGTTACGAAATGGGCTTTCTGAAGTGTTTTGTATCCATTCAGGGAGCAAGCATTTTTATTTTGGATGAATTGGGATTTAACATGGCATTTCCTTCCAGTTTTCCTGACAGCACAATTGAATATCATTGTCCTAGTTGAACTGTGCCGGTGTCACAGAACTGCCATTTGCTGTTAAAAATGCTAAGGTGTAAAAATTATTGAGCAGCTTTCCCAACTATTTCCATTACTGCCCTTCACTGTTTGTGCTACAGTAATATAAAGAGGCACGAGCTGAGAGCAAGGGTCTATTTTGTTAGACATTGCAAAAATATATAATAGGAGACCTTTCCCAAGAGAGTTTAGAGTATCTGTAGAGAAGGTAAGATTGAGGAGGGGGAGCAGAGGGAATTGAAGGCTGGAGCAGACAAGAAATTGGAAACTTTTATTTTGGTTTATTTTTAAACCTCAATCTGTTATTCCCTCAAAATCAGCCTTTTCGCTAGTTTTTGAAAATGCACTTTGTTTATTGCCTTTCTGTGTGTCACTTTGCCTTTTTCTGTGTCACTTCTTTCCTTCTTTTAATTTCTCTCTCCCTTCTCGACCACTGGGTCTGAAAACCATTTTCCTAAAACATTCAGTTTTATCATCACGTTTAATCTGTTCTTTTTTTTAGGATTTGATATCAACTCTTGGACAAGTAAATGTAAGTCCTCTCTAAAGGAGTATGTCTTTTGTTCCACTCCTATATAAAGTTCTCAGTCTTGCCTGCTGTTTTTATCTTTATTGTTTGTGTGCAGACAGGACTTTTTGATTCCTTGATTGGAGATGTGCAAACTCTTGGGCAAAAAAAAAATCCCTGAAGACTTTATAACCCAGTGGTGGAGAAAACAAATTACCACACTTTCTTTTTTTTTTTTTAAGTGGGGAAAATGAAGAATTCCACTGGCTGGCATTGGAAGTGAGCCCAAAAAGACATGAGAACTGCATTTTGTCTCTGCACTTCGAATGTATTTCAGGTGGACACTGCATCTACCTGGAAACAACTGCTGTGTGGAAACACACTTTCAAATACACACAGAACTTTCTGCTTGTCAATTTGCAAGGTGCTTAAAGTGACCACTGTATTTTAGATCACACCAGAATAGAAAGTCTCCCAGAAGCTGCCCTTGGCCTGCCTGTCGCTGTTTGTGTCTCTCTGTGAGGCCTCAAAGCTACAGCTGAAAAAATACTGCAAATGGGGCCACTACATGTTTTTAATCCCCCCTCTTCCTCTCACCGCAAAGATCTCATTTTTTTTTTTTGCCATGCAAATACTCATTCCTGTTTCTCTCTTAATAAGCTTATCTTGCTGATAGTTTGACTAAGCTCATGCTGTATTCCAAACTCAGAGTTTCCTAATTAAAGTCCAATTCCAGTACTCCTCCTTAGATATTCAGCGCTTCTGCACACTGTGAAGAAAGATATTTTTAGAAAATATGGGCCACTTAATTCCCGTTAAGTTTTCTGTAACAGATGGTATAGTTATTTGATTTATGCATTCACCTTCACGTGGCCCTGCTGACTGCCAGGTTTTTTTAGAACTCCGAAATTCTTTTTTGTTATGCACTGAAACTTCACCCTTTCCCCTGCATGAAATATTAGTTTTACTTAGAAAATCTAACTGCGTGCAATTTTCATGTTACTGAAATTGTGCACGGTCTGGTGATTAATTGTATTGTCTTGATCACAGCCTCAGCCTGATGTTCAGGGCTCATTACAGCAGGAGGAATTCAGCTGAACACGAATCTTAACCAGGTGTGGCTTATTAAAGTGGCAGCACCCAACTTAAAGACCATAAAGGATTTGTATAAAAATTGATGCTTTTAGCTCCATTCCCCTCTCAGGATCCTGGAGTTGTAATACAAAATGGACAGTGTAGCCTGCTCATGAAAATCACTCGCATCCATCATGTGAAAACGCAGCTCACATCTGTCCCTCCCTTGAGTGGGAAGAGTGGCACTATGCCTTCAGTACAGCACACTCATACCAAACATCTTCAAAACTTTCCTTAGTCTGACACAGATTATGGCTCTGAACGTGCAGTTTGCACTGTGGAGTGAATCATGTATTTCTCATCTCTCAGGAAAATATTTTTCTTTCCTCTGAAGACGCCCTTAGAGCATCAGGACAAATCCTGAGGGCAGGTAAATGTGGTAGGAAGCTGCCAACAGTATTTACCTTGAGTTCAACCCAGACTTCATATTCTTGTTCTGTATTTTTGTCAGTCTAATCCGATGTGGGGAAAAAACGGGTGGGGTGTGGGTGGGAAAGAGAAAATTTTTTACTACCAGGTGAGCCTATTTCCACCCCAAGTGTGAGTGCTGGCCCCTCACAGATGACATCAATGCACTGGTGATAAGCTGTCAGGTGGCCAGCAAGGCTCATCACCTATAGAGAAAGAAGACAGCTTGTGCTTCATTTGAATTTTGGGAAGCTTTCAGAACAGAGAAGATTTAAGTGGGATTGTTGCCCCTCTCGTAAGCTTTGGATAAGTGCTATGAACTGGGTGTGCTGCTGTTGTGAGGAATGACAGCCTGGCAGTTCTCTGCCTCAGAAACGTGAGTAGAACTACGTTTTTCTCACAGATAAAGAAAGCAAGGTCTAGGTAAATTTGAAATTGTTGTTTTCTGCCATTTCACTGTGCTCTGCTGGTGTCGGGTGAGGGTATCAAATGCAGCCATGCATTCAGCAGCTGTAGTGTCTAAAGGAGCTTCTCCTCCCAAGTCAGTGCTGGTTTGTGCTTCCGTAAACCTAACAGGCATTTCCCTACCCCCAAGAATAGGACTGGGCATGATGTAAGCTTTGCAAAAGAAAAAGACTTCTGGGACATTGTTTATGACTACAAATTATTTCAAGTGGTGACTTCACAGGGGTTTTCTCACACTGTATGCCTCTGAAGTGCTTACAAGTTGAAAAAAGCCTGGGAATTCCAACACCTTGATGTAAATATTGTGTGTTTAAAGTCAGTGACTAAGAAATTACTCGTTTCCTTATTACCGGGGAAAGCAAAGTGTGCTGGTTGGAACTGGGACAGAGGCGACTTCCCCCTTAGGGGCTAGTGTGGGACTGTGTTTGGGATTTGTGTTGGAAACGGTGTTGGTAATACAGGGAGGTTTCAGTCACTGCTGAGCAGGGCTTAGACAGCGTGAAGGCCTTCCCTGCTCCTCACACTGCCCCACCAGCCCCTGGGCTGGGGCTGCACCGGGAGCTGAGGGGACACCCCCAGGACAGCCGACCCCAACCAGCCACAGGGATGTTCCATTCCATCCTCCTCAGCACATAAAGAGGAGGGAAGGGGGTGGGACGTTTGGAGTGATGGCATTTTTGTGTTTCCAAGTAACCGTTGTGCTTTCCTGGGGATGGCTGAACACCTGCCTGCCCATGGGAAGGGGTGGATGAATTGTTTCGGTTGTGTTTGTAGGCTTTTGCTTTCCCTATTAAACTGTCTTCATATTAACCCCCAAGTTTTCTCTTTCACCCCTCTGACTCTCCCCCCAGCCCTCCTGGGAGGGTGGTGAGCGAATGGCTCTGTGGTGCTTAGTTGCCAGCTGAGGTTAAACCACAACACAAGGAAAGAAGCAAAACGCCTTTGAAATGTGATTGAGGCTTAATCCTCAGCAAATCCAGAACTTTACACACGGTGATACTTTCCTTTTTTTGTATTCTGTGTGCTTTAGCACGAGCCCTAAATGGGCTGCAGACAAGCAAAGAGGACCACTGTGTCCCACATCCCCAGGAGGAGTGACCTGATGTGTTTTCACTAGTCAGTGAAAGGGAGTAAGATGGTTGTGAGAAGCAACTGATTTTAAAAAAGCTGTTGGAAACACAGGTTATCATTTCAATGCCTTCTTGTCTTTATTTTCAGAAGGATTGTATTGAAACTCTTCTTATTGCTCAAAAATTATGGATGGAGTGGGATGTACTTTTTTGAGGATGGTTCACTTCTCAGGTCGTGTGCTTTGATCTGTTAGTTGCATGCATCTGACCAAGGACTTTGGCAACAGATACTGCTTCTCTGAAAAGGAGTAAGCCATTGAGTGGAAAATCAGCCTTGCCAATAGCTTTTGTTTTGGGAAGCTCAAATAAGCAAGAGGGAGAAGGACAACGCCTGTTGAGAACAGTGAGTCTGACGTGGGCTGGTGAGAAAGGGAATTCCCAGGCAGCAAAGGCTGAAACAAAGGCAAGGTGCATGTCTTGGCAGGCTTTAAATAAAGGAGAGTACACTTGAAAGCTTACACAGCTTCAGTGGAAGCAGTGCCTAAGGAATTAGTGAGCCAGTCTAAGGCAGATCCCAGAGGAAAAGGAGCATTGTTTCGAAGCATAAGAGCATTATCTCAGTGGGCAAGAAGGGGAATGCTGGCAGGATTGGATGGTGAGCTGCCCCAAGGTGCAGCACTGCACTGTGAGCCTGCACTGCACTGCTGGGCTCCCATATGGAGTTGCTAACAGTACAGTGAGATTACCCACCCTGCTCCCAAGACTGTCATTCCGAAATTTTGTATGGGCTGTTCCTTTTACTGCCTCTTGGTGACTGTGGAAATCTAGATTGTGGCTGGTGCTGGGGTATATGTTTCTTTAAGAAGGTGCTCTATAGAGATATCTTAGAATTAGCATGTGTATCGTGAGACATAGAGGTTGCCATGGTAAGTACACATTTTTTAATTGAATAGCAGACTAATAGGCACATAAAACCTCCATAACTTGTTGGCACATAAATTACCTCTCCTGGGGCTGTAGGCAATTAAACATATTTCTTTGCTGAAACTCTTTCCAAGTCTTCTTCTCTGTTTTTGTTTATATCGGAGCCTCTCATTTCTTTCCCTTTTTCCCTCAACAATGCACCTTGTTTTTCTTTTGTCCCTTTTAGATTACTCTATCTGTCTCTCTCTGCAGCCTCCTCTTGAATGTCATATGCTTCATGGAGCAGGGAAACAAAGAGGATGTTGAGCTATAAAAGGGCCTGGCTGTTTTGGGGCTTTTGTTTGTTTGGGGTTTTTTTAATTATCATTATTTTTAAAAACACAGTTTGTAAATTTGGTATTTGTGGAATTCTCTGAATACTTAGTATTGTGAGGCTTACACAGTATTACTCACCCATTTGGACAAACACCTTGAAGTGTCCATTAAATCCCTAAAGGTAGCTTCAAATCGAATACATGCATTAATATACTACAATCTAAGTAGGTGTTTTAATAATCACCTTTATGCAGCTCCCCCAAAGCCACATGCCCTCCTGAAAACACGAGTCTATGACATTTTGTAACCAGAAAACTGTAAATCTTGTTCTCTTCTTTTGTTTAGTTTGAACTATTCTATTTTGAACTCGCTGGCCCACAGACCTTTTGATGTTATTCTCGTTCCTGACAATAGTTTCCTCGTTGGGCATGGTTTATTTTGCTCTTCCAGTGGTGTAATGAACACACCATTTGCCTATGTGCATTGTTTCAAAGGGGGGCATTGTCTCTAATCTCCTCAGGAATACGATAAATCACAAGCTGAGGCACTGCCTTCTCACTCCACATCTGAAAGATTTATTTTTTTTTTCCCCCCTTTTTTTCCAGTCACCCAGTTGTTATAGAGAAGTAACTGGAGAGAAGGTTATTTGTACTTGCTCATGCCCCAGTTATTTTTAGAACCCATATTGACAAATTCTCAGAGAGCATTGTGCTTCCCAAGGAGCGCTGCCCTGAAATCGCTGTGCCTGGAACAATAGTGAAATCCCGGACTCCGGGAGGCCAACGCAACAGGATATCCATGAGTAACAACGCCTACTTACCAGCCAGGGGTGAGCTTAACAGGCTTGCTCCTGGCTGTGACAAACAGGGAGCAGAATTCCTGGTGAGCCAGAGAGCAGCGAATAAATGCACAAGGTAACTCCGAAGGAAGATTAGGTGCGGCTGACTTGGTCTGTTCCTTTGCACAAATCAAGAGCAATTTAAGGCAATAATGACTGATAGTTTTCAACAGACATCCTGACTTTTATCCTACTGCAGTACAGAGTTCATCCACCTTTGTTTCTTTGCTTTGATTTCGGTGTTCATTTTTTATGATGTTCATTTTTTATGATGAAAGTGGTCTTGTCTTGAAGGAACAGATGAGTAGTCTTTGTTTTTTTGGTTAGTTTTTGTCTCTTTCTTTCCCCTGGGTGGTTCAAAGACACCTTTAACGGCTTGGAACAAAAGGAAATTACTGTACAGATCAAGGGATTACAAAGCAATGTTTTTACAGATTTAAAATAAAATATAAACAGATGTTGAGAGATGAATGGCACAGAGACAGTTGTTGCCAATTCATTAATAATACCAACACACATCCACTCTGTTTATTATGTTTTTAACCCCTGTTTGTCAATAGGGAAAACAGTCATAGTTTGAACTTGTAAAAATAATGAGTGTGTACCAGACAAGTGCAGTGTAGAGATTTGAGAATACCAGCATGACTAGTGTTTGCCATCTGTGTATGTGTAATCAATATTTTCTACCAGTGTAATGAGAAATAGCTCATTTATATCCTTGTCCCTTCGGCCCAAACAATTAGTCAGTGTTTGTAGCCTTGTAGGTTTGCCTGTGTTAGGGAGGGAACAGGGAATATCACAGTCACATGTATTAGTGCAGCCTGCCTCTAGCTGGAAGGAATTTACTCCAAGTCTGTCCCCTCAAAGCTTGTGCAAAGGGAAGGGACCTGACACAAGGAGGTTGTGCTTCCTCCCCTCTTGCTCAGGGCATTGTCGTTGTGTAACAGGGCTCTGAACACAGAACACAGATTTTGGAATGGAGTGATAAACTGCATCAGGCCCTAATCTCACAGCTGTGTAACAGCCCTCTCACACAGAAAACACTTAATTTCAGAGTATGTTTATAGCATTTTTCAGGCTATAAACTGGGGGAATTAGGTTCTCAAATAGATGAGAATTTGATTTTTTTGGCCATGAAGGTCTCGCTATCTCTCTGTATCTGTAAGGTGTGTAACAAAAGGATAAGCTACGATCTGAGAATGGTAAGGAGATAACAGCCCACACTGTAAAGAGGTTTTTCACTTAGGAGAAAAAAAAACTTTCTATAATTGAATAGACTTATATGAAGCTTTCTATAAAATTTCTGAACTGTCCATTGCTGTATACTAGAGAATTACAGTTTTCAGTTTCAGACCATCAACTCCGAAACTTTTTCAGATTTTATTGGCTAAAGTTGAAATCATAAAGGTCTTAAGGTTTTATTAAGCAAAGGTTTGGGCTGATGTTAATTGTCTGCTGTTCTTTTGCTAGAATGTATTAAATTAGTTCATATATTCTCTAAATTACCTCCCAAGTGTCAGTGCTCTTGCTTCTTGAAGCAACACTTGCCTCATAAATGATATTTAAGGGATTCAGAAGTACGAGTAAGGTAGGCAAATGCACTGGGGTTTTAGATAGACTCTGACTCCTATCACCTCTTGAGAGGGATGCATCCAGTGAAAATTACACATATTCAGAGTAAGCTAAATTGTTTGGAATTGATGATGTGGTGGTACGTGTGTCTGATGTACATGTGAGAGCACAAGGCATGAAGTGCAGATTGTCATCAGGGGAACTGATGTCCGTGCTGAATTTCCTAAGCAAGAGGGAACATTACCTGCTTAAATGTGGAAAAAGATCTTGCATCACCAAGAAATTGAGATACTTGTGTCCAGGCTGTCTAGGCACCAGAGGACAACAGCCATCTCTGTTTAGAATGAGATAATACAGATGGGAAGTGTAGAAAGAGGTGTTTTAATCTTAACAAGCTGGATGATGTATTTATTTTGTTTATTTACAAATATTCCAGGTTTTATGCTGCTGCTACTCATAGTCTTAACAGTTCCCTTTCTCTGTGTAATTCTGTTGTCCTCGTGCAAGAGAGGACAGTAAATAGATCTCAACTGCTTCATCAAAATTCCCTTTCTATCACCACTCAGCACTTCACTTAAATAAGCCATATTAATGTGCCACAGGAGACTTAAAAGGCAGTTTTCTCTCCCTGCCCTCAGGTGTTTCTTCTGCAATAAAATAACTTAGCCATGTTTTATCAGCAACATTGATAGTAAATGCTTACTCAGTAATACTTCCTGGGAGCATATATTTAGTGTACCTACTAGCCTGCAGTTATGACTGTGATGGAAAGGGATCCTATCCCTGATAAGATACCTGAGAAAGTCAAAATGTTGCTCTTCCTCTTATGGTGGCCTAAAATCCTCTATTATTTACTAAGATGGATAAATATACAGTGAGGTTGTGCTTGGGCACGTGTGCTTGGTATAACCTCTTTCATTCACAATACCAATGTATAAAAGTGCCTTGGTTCTGCAATATTTACTGAAGACCTATTAAATGAAGCTGATTGATGGAAAATGTGGAACATCCATATCCAGAAACCTATATCCCCTGTAAAGGCTTTATCTTAGGCACCAATATAGTCCCTTCAAGATTTTCCCCCTTTGGAAGCCCAAGCTGCTCCTCAGAGTTTAATGAATGGTGCATAAACCAAAGTTGTTTCCTCTGTTTCCTCTGCTGTGTCAGTAGTGAACTTTTGTAACCAGTTGTTTTGTTTTTTTTTTCACCTGGCAAGTCCCTGAAGAACAGGTCTAAACAACATGGATACATCTGGTTTTCCATTGTAATGTAAGGAAAATGGTTTGCCAAGACTCTGGTTTCATTTGGCTTGTATCTTTATGCATTTCTGCTTCATACAGTGGATGTTTGCTCTTGCTTCAGCTACCAAAGCATAAGCACCAAAAACAACAACAAAAATAATGAATATATCTGTGCTCTCAACTTTCTGGATGTTTTCTCAGATTCGGTGTTTAAACGCTGGTTTGTATGCTGGATTTCTTCAGGCTATTTTGGAAGTTTGTCTCGTTAGAATAATTAATTGTGAAATGTCTCTGTTGCATAACTACACCAAAGGACATGTCTGTGCCATCTCCTGCACTTGCCACTGATTCGTTCTGAAGTGTGTGAATGAAAGTTGCTGTTCAGGAGTCCAGGAAATCTTAACTCTGGATTTAAGATGGTGTTAGTGTGAACAAGTTTGGGGGTGTGACTGTACCCCACGTGTGATTTCTATTGCAGTCTCATCTCTTCTGAAGCCAGACCTGTTGCTGTGCCAAAATTTCTACAGCAGAAGCCAAGAGAGGTTGATCTTTAGTCGGTATTTCTCCATCATGGAGAAGTGATGGTGATCACAGTTCCCAGAGAAGCTCTTGCATCAGGTCTGGGGTGTGAATGACTCCCGGGCAGCAGAACTGTCCTGTTGGGCCCCGTGCACTGAGGTCATGTTAGGTTGGCATTTGGGCAGCTACTTACCAGTTGCCCAAGCAACTACAAACCTGTCCCTGTTTTTTCCTTGTAGCCTGAATTTCCAGGCACTTAAAGCACCTTTAAACTCATCTCACCCCTACTGTTTGTGAAATTATCTGGGGAAGAGACAGAATTGTGGGGGTGAGTTTGGATTTCACCTTTCTGACCCTCTAGATGCTTTGGGGTTTTAAGAAGCCTGAAAATATCTTGTTCAACACCGTCACAAACAATGTCTTTATGTAATATGACTTCTAGTCTGTCAGTTTGTCATAAAGTGACAAATATGACAAATACTTGCTCTAAATATTTTTAGTACAATTAATTGAAGCACAGTAAGATAATGCAGTTTCATAACAGATTATATTTATTGATAGCAAGTGAAAATTTGTAGCATTTGATGTGAAATGACAAGCCTTGTCATCTAGCCACTGATTAACATTTTTAACGAGGTTTGTTTTCTGAAATATTCACTGCTCAAATGGAACACGTAATATTCACTGCTCAAATTCACTGAAATATTCACTGCTCAAATGGAACACTGTCTTCTGACGCTGACAGCTGGTCTGCTTTAGAGCAACTTTTATTCCAAACTAATAAACATAAACCTTTTTGATGTCTTTTACAGAGCTGAGTCCTGCTCTCTAGTGAGCCCTTGGCCATCCTTTTTAGGAGCTTAGTGCACTGGACTATGGCAGTGCAGTATTGCTGCTGTACACCTTCTCAGGTGTTGTGTTGTCCTTCTCCTTTCTCTGCTTATATGAAGAGCACCTGATACAATAACAGCATTAACACAGACCTCAGGGGGATGTAAAGTGCAACACAAATGCCAAGTCCAGAGGTAAAGTTTCCTAGAGGAAGGTGTGGGTGGCAGCCACACATGTTGTGGCGATCCCAGGTGTCCACTCCAAGAAAAGCAAGGAACACACCATCTACTCTCCCCTGAAGGAGAATATTTTATCTCTGATACATTGTAAGAGTAAGTAATTAACTCCCAGTACCTCTGAGGGTTATTTTCTCGAGGCTCCCTAGCCAAGCTGAGTGTTCTGGCTGTGTGTTATCCAAGTGAATTTAGGACCCACTGTGCAACACCAAGCACAGGATGTGTTCAGTGCCACAGTCTGGGAAGTGAGGCTGGATACATCGTGTGACACGTAAGACAACTTAAATTGCACAAATTAGCCCACAGCTGCTCTAAGGAGGCTGGATTGTACACCTGGGTCTGTGCATTCCCACTTCTCCCAGACTCCCAGGATTAAGACAGATCCTCATTCTGCAGTGACACCTTTAATGACATAGTTATAGGCAATGGCTCTGGCTACGGGGTTTGTGCATCTGGTGCATGACTCTCTCAGGCTCCAATCCCTCTTAAGCACAAGATAATCCCTTTCCTTGTGACAGGTTTCTCATTTCAGGTGCTTTCAGCATAACAACCCAGAATTTCTTCCTTGCCATCTTCTCAATCAATAACTTTAAAATAATACTGCTGTTCCCATCTGAATGCAGGTCTCAAACTGTAATCCAATTAATACCGAGGACAAAAAAGGGGGAAAGAGAGGTCTGTTTGTCATCAGATTAGTTCACTTAAATTGTAACCTGGCCTTCTCTTGCTGTAGTTTAAAAACACAGCCAAATGTAAGGTGCAACTGTTACTACACAAAAAATATTTAAAAAGGCAAAGAAGAAGGGTAAAACATTTTTTTTTTTCCTGAGGATTTTAACAAGCCTATTTCTTGATCTGCTGCTCAACCTTCCCTTTTTTTTTTGAATATTTCTTCATTTGGGAGTGCTTTCAGAGGTGACATTCTCACGGCAAAGGTCATCTGCTCTTGTGCAAAAAGGATTGGTACACGAGAGGAGTGGTTGTGAGACTGCAAAGCAGAGCATATTGGCACAGGTCTCTAAAACACATCAAGGAATATTGTCTTTTCAGTAAAGCAAGAAGGATAACAGGTTTCCATGTTCTGGCTTGGCCGATGAGAGTCCGTGTCCATCAGCAGTAATGCTTTGTATAAACATTTACCCTACACAACAGAAAGCTTTCTGTAGGGAATATTCCCCAAAATAGCACCATATTTCACAATTTTTGTTGCATTTCATACTCTGTTCAGGAGAAAAATGTGTTGTTGCAGTGAGTTATAGTATCAGTACCTGAATTTTTATTATAAATGAGGGATTGCTATTACTGGGGTCTGAGCTGACAGATACTAATTGTGGGTCAAATGCACTTACTTGTGATAATGCAGCATTCATGTTTGTGTGTCTACACACACCTTGTGTATGTGGTGTTTTCTGCTGTCTCCAAAGAACCCTGCTGACTGGTCACTGCCCTTCAGCAGTCAGCTCCTCCCAGTCAGGCAGAACATGAGGTGGGACGAGGAAACCACCACACAACAAACACACCTCAACAGCTCTGGGCTCACCAGCTCTCCAGTGCCTCACCACCCTCTCAGTGAAGATTTCCTTCCTCAGACCTAACCTAAACATATTCTCTTCCAGTTTAAAGTCATTCCCCCTTGTCCTATCACTTCGTGCCCTTGGGAAAAGTCCCTCTCCAGCTTTCTATAGGCCCCCTTTAGGTACTGGAAGGTTACTATAAGGTCTCCCCAGAGCCTTCCCTTCCCCAGGCTGAACAATCCTAATTACCTCAGCCTTTTCTCGGAGGAGAGGTGCTCCCTCCCTCTAATCATCTTTGTGGCCTCCTCTGGACTCACTCCAAAACATTCATGTCCTTGTGTCCTTCCCGTGCTGGGGACCCCAGAGCTGGATGCTCCAGGTGGGGCCTCACCAGAGCTGGGTAGAGGGAGAAGGGTTTGGATGAACTGAACAGTTGGCCCTCGTGCCATACCTGGAAGCTTTAGCTGTGATCTTTGTAGGGCTGTTGTCTCATGTATCTATTGGTGAGAGAGACTGAGACAGACTGTGGTAAAAGTCTGTTATGTGGCCATGTCTTTATTGAGACATCTGGGAGAAAGCTGTCCAAAGATGAGAGATGGAGTTAACCAGAGCACTGAATCATGGTGTCCAGCCTTCATTTCTGCAGTCTCTGTGTCCTGCACTGCCCTATCTGGCAGCTCTCTGCTCCTGTCACGGGGACAGGACGTAAAGCCACAATGCCAGAACAAAAACAACTCTGCAGGTGACCAGAAACCAGTCGAAAATTCAGCAGGTGGGGCTGTCAAGTAACAGGGGAAAAACATCCCAATTATGCCCACAGTCCAGAGTCTGAGCCCTTCTGAGGGGTTTCATGCCTTTTTAACACACAGGCTAGAGGGTGCTGGTTCTGGTCCCAGGGCCTGGGGGAGCAGGGCTGTACCTTCCCTTCTGCATCTCCTGTCCCTGAGGCTGGGATGAGGATGGGTGCTGGGAGGGTGGCTGACAAGAACCAAAATGCAGTAATGTTCCAGAGACATCTCTGGTTTACTCCAGCAGTGGCTTTGCATAAGATGTAGCTGTGGGCAGAAGGGTGGCATGGAGCCAGGTGTGTCAGCATTAATCCCATTAGGGATTTCTCTGTATCAAAGTTTCTCAGGTGTGACAGTTTTACATCCCCTCTGCGTCACCAGAGATCAGTATCTGTCCTAAAATGTACCCTTGCTGTTAGAAAAGCTGAATATGTTATTGCAAAGTGATGTTGCATTAATTAAAAGACTATAATTGCCTGTTCCTCAAATGTATCTTTCAGTTTTAGCTTATTTCAGATTAACTGGTTTAGCTCTGTACTATTCAGGCCATTAGAGGAAAGCAGCAATTTACAGCAATAGAGTGTAACCAAATGTAATTCTCCAAATTACTCTTATTACATGCAGTTGGGCCACAGGTTAGTGGAGAGAGAGAGATGAGTTTAAAATTGGCAAAGTTTATAGAAATGTAGAACCCCTTATGTGCACAAAAAGAAAGTGAAGCATATGGTTTTAATTACAAGTCTTCCACATAGTAATTTATAGTAAGATGTGACATCCAAGAGGAAAAAGCTGACTGCTACTACAGCTGAAAAGCAGATCATGCCACTGCACTGCATCGTGTTACAGGAGATATAATTTGATATAACCATATCCCAGAGCCCTGTAACTGATTTTATTTGGTCATGTTTTCTCATAAATGAAGGGGGTCAAGATTAGTGCTGGTTGAACCTCCAACAGTTTAGAGGTTTGGATCAGCAAAGCTTAATCCTAAAATTTCTTTCTGCTCTCTTGAACCCTTTGATGTATTTTTCCTTCTTTCTATTTCTGTGCAGTGCCCTCCACAAAGCTGAGGCTTCGCTCTTCCTTTCTACTCGTCCAGCCTAATCCTCCAATCCATCAGTTTTATTGTTTCCAAACTCTTACAAAAAGCATTATCTGCCCACCTGCATTCCCAAATCAGGGTGTGAGCCCCATTGCTGCTCCCTCCTGTGCTGCTTTCCTTTAATTGTTTTGGTTTGTTGTGTGGTGGTTTCAAACAGTCTGGTCTGGACTTCCCAGCTGTCTCCCTGACAATTCCTCAGCAAAGAAAGCACTCCAGTGCATCAGGAGTATGGTGCATGGAAAGGAGGTGTCACTAGGACCCACTTGGATAGAAAACAATGGCTGTGTGGATAAAGTTGGAAAAGTGGAAGAGAAAACTCAAAGTGGAGGCAGAAAGGAGTAAATGTATAGAGGGATGTGTCGGGGAACGAGGAGGGGAGTTGTCTGGGGCACGGACAGTGAAATACTGGCCAAGAAAAGGGGATTTTACTGTATGAGCTAGAAAGTGATTAATTATCCAATATATCGCTTAGGCCATGCTGAACCAAGTACCTTTGTGAGCTTGATTTGAAAATACTTTGGTTTAAAATAACAGAAATGTTAGCAGCTCTGGTAAAAACAAGCAGCTTGCATTGCAGAATTTGCAGGAAGAATTATATTTTGTCAGAGCACAGAGGACAGGTCTGAGGTTCTCAAGCTACAAAATTCCTAATTTGCACTGTGACCACAACTCTCTGCACAAAGTACAATTCATCAGTTTTATGGTATGAAGTTTCCCCTAGTGCTGAGGACAAAGGCAGTCCACCTGGAATGCTGATGCAACAGCACTAAGTCTTCTGTACCACAACATGGTACAACCACACTTATGTTTTGGGAAGGGTTCCTGTGAGCTTGGGAGCTTTGCTTGCTCATTTGCCTTTTCTTTTGCTGTTATACCAGAGAAGCTGAGACTTTGACCAATGTGGTATGACAAGTATTTGTTATCACATTTCACTGCCCTGCAATGGTAGTTTGAATAAAAATCCAGATTTGGCATGCTCAGGTCATCCAGGCTGAACATTTCCATCTGTGACATCCACCCCCCACAGGCAGCGTGGAGTGCCAGGAGAGTTGGTGTCTATAGGAATAATCAGGATTTTGCAAGGGAGTCTTAGATTTTCAGTTAAGGGCATCTGTCAGTCCCCAAAATGACTGTCCTAAGTCCACAGCCACACCACAGCATCCCACTGCTTGAAGTCTAAGTCAACCACAAACAAACTTTGTTGAATCCAAACACCTGAGATGGGCATCCAAGTTCTTCTGTTTTATTTTTATTTCTTATCACAAGCAAAGAATGATTGCTACATGACAGGTAGTCTCACTAGCAGAAACACAATAAGAAATATTAAAGAAAACTTTTGATTGTCTGTCAGCACGTCCCCTTAGGAAAAACTGCCACATAATAGCTGACACTGGGCCTGTCTCCACGCACTTATGCCATTTGATTTGATGTGGAGCACAGTGAGTTGCAGCTGGCAGATGTTAGTGCAATATTGAAGTATTTCACAGAGTAAAGGCTCGTAGAGGCAGCATGGCATATTCCTAAGAGCTTCTGTGTGCTTTCAGTTCAACCATATGGTTGTGAATACCGATACTCTGCATTTAATTGACAAGATCTCTGCAGTGATACAGCATGTTGTTTTCCTTAACACTGCTCAGGTAAGCTGACAGTGAAAGTATAATAAGTATAAATGAGTTACAGACCGTATAGACCACACCAAAACCATCAGAAGCGTGTGGAACCAGATTAAAAGACTGAAATTTCATCAGAGAATGTTTGGGGAAGTTTTTGGAGCGGGCTGTGGGGATATTCTGCGTGCAGGCAGTTGCTCAGTATTTCAGCTTTCAGTTTTGGAAAAAAGCAGAAACAATGAAGCCAAAGGGCAATGAAGTTTAACAAACCCTGTGTTGATTTAACCCGTGGCTCTTAACACAGCTTACTTGGACTTAAAACTGGAGCACAACTAAGTTGTTCCCTGATGATGGTCAGCACTACAGATATTGTTTCTCTTAGTAAATGTTTTAATAGAGGATTTGGCTTTTACCAGCTCGATTTAGGACTTCCGAGTTCATAAATTATTCAAAAAGTTGACTGGTGGAAGTCCCTCAGAATATCTGAGAAAACTGCTTCATAATAGGACCAAGACTTGTAGGATTGAGGACATTTTTTCTTTGAGCTATCCTTAAAATGCTCAGAACAACTTATTTTGTCACTCAGAGTTGGCAGCATCACGTACCAGCAAACAGGCCTAGCTACAGAAAAAGTGTTCTCTCGAGATAAGTCCAAGCATTGTGGCTTTCAAAGGTCAGTCTTTTAAGGGAGATTATTCTGTTCTGCTGCTTAAAAATAGAAGAAAAATAGGGTTACAGTTAAGATCTAGCATTTAATCAGATGCTGTTCTCTCAGCATTCATGCAGTGTTTGTTTTGGTAAGCCACTTGCCAAATCTGAAAGCCAGAAAACCTGCGAAAGAGAAGAGAGGAAAGAAGAATCTAGAGAATCTGACCTACAGAAAGGTCAACAATACTTTTTATTTGAAGAGGTTGTGGGAGCTGGGCGCTGTCTGTGTTTGTGGAGGAGTATATGAGGAGGAATTAAAAGGCAATTATGTATTTACAACATTCTGAAACCTCGAACATTCAGAGCTTCGAATTTTTCCCAGGCTTGGAGGCACGTTGGAGGAACAGCGTGGCTAAGCTCAAGTATGTTTTGCTCGCTTTGGCAGGGTGAAATAACAGCCAAGCATCAGAGTGTTTCATGATGTGTGCACACCCACGCCCAGTTCGCCCCTGACCTGGTAGGGAGTGAGTGGCTGTTAATGCGGGAGAAGGGCTGAGGAGCTGCTCAGGAAACTCTGTTGGCCTCCAGCAGGTTGCAGCAGCACCAGGAGGCCCCCGGGGCAGGGTGCAATGGCCCTTCCACAGGAGCTTCTGATACAAGAGGAAAAAAAAAAAGTTTCCTTTCAACCCTCAGAAAGGAGGAATGTTGAAATTTTAATGTTCAGGTTCGTTACAAACCTTCTAAAAATAAAAATTTGAAACACTTGCTATCAAGCCGCTGTTACACTGAAACAAGTGGAAATACTTGCTCAGCGAGTCGTCCCAATAATGATCCATCTCAAATTTACACGGAATCGATGTACGGCTGTGAAAAGTTTCAAATGTATGAAATTATCATTTTCTGGTGGGGGAAAAAAAACCTGTTTCACTGGAAAAACTTCTGCAAGCTTCAGTGGAAAAATCCCTGGACAATTATACAGTCCAATAGCTCAGCGAGAGTGTCTCTCCTGCCATTCTATATTCTTTTGATGAAAGCTGCTACCTCCTATGGTTTCTGCAGTGCACTCTTCTACTTTTTCAGTGTATCTAGTCAATAGAACTGTTCTTTCCAAACCCAAGAGAATACTCCAAAATAAGAAACCTGTGGGTACCTGTTTCAATTGTGCATGAAGTCTCTTTGGACTAACACCTTTCTTTGCATTATCCTATGGGAAGGCAAGTTTTAAGGCCAAATGTTCATGCAAAGTCCACAAATACCCAATGCCATTGATATTCAGTGTATGTTATCATATTTTTGAGTAGCTTGCTGTTAGACTGTAAAAAGGGGAAAAAATAACTTGAATAAATCGAGGGAAACAGAACGTAGGGGGGGGGAAAACCCCACACTAAGTAAGACGGATAAATAGATCATTATGAACTACTGGCTAACATTTGGAGTTTAGATATGTTTATTAAGGGTGTTCAGACTCTGCAGTGAGCCAAACCTCTATAGAAATTTAGTTTAATCACAATGTGACTTGTAGATGTTTGTCTCCTGTTTTGCCAAGTGCCCACTTGCTGCCTTTCTGAGGAAAATGATTCTTTGACTCTTTTACGAAGAAACAAAAGGAGTTAATGAATTTATTCATTTATTGTTCAATTGATTTTTCTTTGTAGAGGAACAGTAGGTTTTTAAATGCAGCATTTTTTCTGAATTTTCTCCTCCAAAAACGTTTTAAATGTGCAGCAGTTTATGTGACTCTTTTCAGCAAAAGTGGCTATTCCACTAAGTACAAAAATTTATTCTAGATGTAGCTTTTTCCTCCTGGAAAAAAACAAAACAAAAAAACTGGTAGAAGTGGAGAAAAGTTCAAACATCAGAAGCTCCTTTCTTGGGCTAACAGAGAATAACACCATCAAACAGGGTGGATGTCACCGTCTCATATGGATGTCACAAGCTCTAGGCTTAAATCTGCATAATTCTGGAGAGGGGCTTTAATTCCATTCCCTGCCTCTGAGTTGTTTCTTGGTTACACTTCGGTTTCTGCTGCTAGGTGGCTGAAATCCAGGGGTGAACTGACTCTGCAGCCTGTGTGTGATGCAGAAGACGTTGCTCAAAGCCATTACGTGCAGGAGACATGGGTAGGGAGCAGGTGCTTCACCTGCGAGGCCCAGCTGCCCTAGGAGAGGTCAGGTGTCGGACTCGTGGAAGCAGAGGTGCTGCTCTGGAAGGCCAGGCTGCCTGGGGACCCTCGCGGAGACCAACCGGCACAGGCGACCTGCGGCACCTTTGCGCTGTTTCAGGAGTGGGAGCAACTGGAAATCCCTGAGCCCAGTGAGCAGTGGGCACTGTAAGCCTCACCAGCCCCTGAGCAGGCTGAAGAGATGAAAATTAAATCCTACCAGTAAACACAGACCTGCCAAAGAGATCAGTCTGGCCTCGGGCTATGGGGTGTACTGCAAGGAAGCAGAGACAACGTGGATTTCTCAGGGGCTTCCTCCCAGCCCTAATGCAGGATGGAAGAGGCTTTAGCTATTCAGTGTATACCACCTGACAGTTTGTCAGGACCATTTTCTAGGCAGCAGTGCTGTTTCTCAAGAGTGAAGGTGGCGGGTGCTCTGGGGTACGATGTGTTCTGGATGCCAGGTCCTGTGCAGGTGTGCAGCACCAGCACTGAGACCAGAACCAAGAACCTCGAGGCTGTTCCTGTAAGCAGTGCAAAGCACAGGAAAGTCCCAAATCAAGCTCCAGGGCAAAATCTTTCAAATAGTAGCAACTGCAGGGAAATGCCTCCTGGAGGGCAGGCACTGTATGCGAGAACTGTCTGATGTTCCTGGGGAAAAGAAGTCTGGATGTTGTTGAAGAGGAAACTACGTTATCTCAAATTAATTGTCTTTTTAAAGCTGTGTGAGCTCCTAACTGTCTACTCAGAGGGCAAGAAAACTTCCGAATAAACAGGAGAAATTTAAAGTGTTGTCTTCAGTCTTCACAGAAGCATATACCTTTGCTTCCCTGACCCAGAGGAATAAAGCACTTGCTATGTACACATACTAGGATTTGCTATTTGGTCTGATAATTCACACTTTTATACCTGCCTTGATGTGCTGCTAAACATCAAAAAGTTATGATTAGGTCTTGTTAGGTCGTAAAGACAGTTGTCGAACTGCAGATTTCTGTCCTTTGGCTGTAATGGTCTCTAGGTGAACAGTTCAGCCATAGATGGCTGTGCTTTATAGGGAGATACCGTTTAGAAATTTTACTGAGTTGTCTCTGTCAGGGAAGAACTCTCTTATTTGTAGACTTTCAAGATGTTTATAAATATTGTTTTAGATCCTTTGTATGGGCAAAGTTCACAGGCTTACAATCCCTGCAAAAAAATCAGCCCCCTCTCATCCAACTTATCTACTGAGCTTTCCCTCCTGGCCACTTCTTTTTCTAACTTTTTTGCTTTTAGACATATTCATGTTTTATAACTGTCAGCAAGAAAAGAAAAAAAAAAAGGGGAAAAAAACCCCCCAAAAAACAAAATATTGTGTCTGTGAAATAAAATGGTCTAGAGGAAAGTCAAGAGTGAAATATTTGTAAACAGACAGTGAGCTGGCAGCTCTGGAGCCAAAAAATCTGTCAGCAAAGGGCATGTCCATAAATATGGAAAGTAGGGACCTGAAAGAGGAGAGAGGGACTCAGTCATGGCAGCAAAGAGAAGAACAAAATTATAAAGCTCATTTAATTTTCACTGTTTCCTTTTACATTTGCAAAGCTTGTCTTGAGCCAGGAAATGCAATTCTTCCTTAGACCGTCTGTCCTTCATTGAGCAAATATTTTGCTTGGCTGCCTCGTGTTTGCTTCTCTCTTGAGCAATCAAAAACTATGCCATCAGCTCTGGAAACAGTATCAGGTGACATTCAGCTCACAGGTTTTGGGAATCTCAGATTCACAGGGTGGGTACCATTCAGTCCACCCCGACTCCCTTTGTAGGTAGATATTTATAATCAGCCCTTGTGCAGGGCCTCTCATTATGAAAACAGACTGATGAAAATGTGTCCATTTAACGTGAGAAATCTGACATTTACCTCTGCATGACAGCCAGGCTCCCATGGGGGTGCGATGCTGGTGTCTGTAGCAGGACAGTGACAAAAAATATCATCGGAGTGACGTGATGGGTTTCGTTGTTGGAGTAGATAACGCTCGATTTATCACAGGGTTGCCCAGCTCAAATCCCTCTTGAAAACTGCTCTGCTATTAAGGGGAGTATATTCTAGGCAGCCTGTGGGTCATGCAGCAGGGCTCAGTCTTCAGGGCCTGCACCCTCCTGTGAGAGCTGGCTGAGCCTCTGTACAGACTGAAAAACCTTCCCTAGGAAAGAGCTGCAAAATGACACCAAATTTAAAGAAATATGGGAGTGATCCCAGGAGAAGCAGCATCTCAAATGTAAATCTAGACTGTGGGAGTGAAACTAGTCCGGGTACCACCTAACAGCTTTGCCTCCATATCGTGCAGAACCGGCACCGAAAGACCCAATTTCTTGTGTGAGGATGCCAAGGCAAAGAAAGTCAGAGGCAGAGAGGAGAACTGGGACTGAAGTGCAGTGAACGCAAAGAAGTGCTCAGGGATTTATTTAACTGAACTTGTTTCCCTCTGTGATCCAGGGAAACTGCATTCCCCTGAGAAAGCTGGGGTTCTACAGAAGTCTTGGTTTACCAGTAGAAAAACTGATACAGTTTCAGACTAATTATTCCAAATGGTCAAAAATGACGGGGGGGAAAAAACCCAACCAAAACCCAGAAACGTTTGGTTTCCTTTAGGTTGACACAGCTGTCAGTTTGAGCCACCACAACATCTTGCATCGGTTAAATTGCAACATTTTAATGTTACCATTTTTGTGGGGTTTTTTGGTGTATCACCTTTTAAGAAGAAAATGGAATAATAAATCTGTTGTTGCTATTGATGTGCATAGGACTTGAGTGACACAGATTTGCACTGTAACAACCCCATTTTGCTTAGCCTTATTGAATCTTAACATTTTGAGGCTGGAACATCACATTCGGGTTTTTTGAAGAGGGAAAAACAACAACATTATCTCCAAATTTCGATTTTCCATTCTAAACAGAAGTATGCTTTAAGAAAAAGCAACTTTTTCATCCTGATTCAGGGAGAAAAGTCAGAGATTTCCCATGAGCCTGAAATTCAGACCTTATATTAATATTTGTCTTTGGGCAGCATGAGTCAGGATCCCCTTCTTGCCAGATAATGCAGTGGGTAAATATTGGCGTTGCCTTTGCTTGGTGGGGTCAGGTTAAGTGATGGGAGTTCTTGCTCCGTTTGGTTTTTCTCCGTGTTATGTGTTTGGGGAGAGTATTTTAACATAAGTGAGGATACTTGACATTTTCTAACCCTTTTAACTGTGGATGACTGGGTCAAACTTCCGAGGGTTATTGCTCCAGGGGGGATAAGATTGTGGTAATGCCCTTTCTTTGGGCCACCCAGACTCTGTGCCCTACGGAGTGTACACTACAGAAAATCCCCCTTATGCCTCTACCTCTAACCTGACTGCTACATCCAGCCTGAAACTCTCTTTACTGCTTAAAAAAAAAAAAAGCCAGGAAATTTGAAGAAGAGAAGCTGATAACCATCTCAAATGTTGATAAGAGTGAGTTAGTACTTTAAATAACTGAATATATCGCAAGTTCTGAAGAATTCAAATTAGTTTTAAAGGTTCTATAGATCAAATTAATTTTTTGAGTATAACTAGAAATGTCCCTTTCAGGATATAAAGCCACTGGAAAATCTGCTTGATACTTTTCTAATTCTCCTCAATACTTTCCTTATTCTTCTCTTCTACTAAAAAAGATTAGTCTTTTATTTAAATAGCACTAGATACATTTCATAAAGAAAACCTGCTTCAAAAGTGGGGAGCTTTCTTCCTACCAGCAATTATTAGAGTCTTCCAGGTGTTTAGTCTTTGTACAAAATTACAGAGAACTTCTTAGGTTTTTGACAGGTGTGGGGGGCTTCTATAACCAAGAAATTTACCTTCAACCTCGAAAGACCAATCTGCTCAGGGCAAGCTGATTTATTTTGTTTAACTCTCCTCCTTCCCCACGGCCTATAATCCCTATATATTAGTGTATAGACTAGGAAACTTTAGATGGTTCTGTAAATGTCTCAGTGAGGACCATTGACTTATTTTCCTGAAATTTTTATGTCATGTAAAGCTCCTGCGAATGGCAAACGTAGGGATTTTCCCACTGGTCATTAAAGGGAAGAGGATTTAGGATTCACTGCCCTCACTGCAGCCAGACTTCAGGACCAGCTGATGCTCACTGCTCACCCACAGACAGCCTGGCCAAGTACTGGGGGGATAAATACAGGTGGTTTCTCAGAAGTGAGGGCTTGTAGCACTGCTGCAAAACCAACACCTCTGAAAATCAATTCGGACTCGTATTCTCTCCTATTCTATCTCTTTCTGAGACTTATTTCAGCTGAATGGCTGCCAGTGCTCTCCCTGTTACTGTGTCTTAGAGCCCACAGTCGCTTTAGCAAACCAGCCCTGTCTAACTCTGTCTTCAGTGTCTTTTGGAGTTGTTTTGGCTGAGGGAGGAACCACTGATTGTAGAAAAAGCCGCTTTTCCTCCAAGTCGTTGCCGGGCTTTGCATTTTCTACCACTGGAAACAGATCAGAAAAGAGGAGGGGGAGGCAAGTTCCCCAAAGCCCCTGTGCAGGCCTGCTCTGCTCCCACCCTCAGGACAGGCTCTCTGTGAACATGAGCTCACATCTGAGATGCAGCAGCTTCTCAACGCGCGCCAGCAGAACCTGCAGAGCCCTGGCGGAAGCCCAATGATGTCTTTGGGGTAGTTACTTTATGTTCATCTAAAATGCAATTAAACAGAACAAATACCGCGGGGAAATGGACAAGATTTTACATTTACATACAAAAATTAGGGGGAAGATCTTTTCGTCGCATTATAAATTTTATATAAACTTTTTGGGAGGGGAATAATATGTGGCGATAATATAGACTGATAAAATGAGATCACTGGAAGGACGGCATTCTCATCCACGGGGTCAGAAATTGTTCCCAGAAAAGAATTAATAATTTATGGAAATGTTTATCCCTGTAATTAAATGCTGGAATAGGGAGCTACATCCTGCCTGGTTGTTTTACGTCTGCAAAAATTGGTCTTTAGCTCTAGAAATAGAAACTTGTATGAAAAAAAGTACCTTTAGAAGGTTATTGTGTTTCTGTCTAAGAAAGGCTCCTTTGCTGTGATTTATAATGGGATGACCCTTGTTTTCAGACAAAATTCTGGACGTAGGCAAGGGAAACCATGGGATTTGCCTTGGAAAGGGAATTGGAAATGAGGAACCAGTCTGTGCTCTTGTACATCCAGTGCAGCTGTGCTTAATGGTAATAACATATTTCAACATATTTCTTCCCAAGTTTGCTGTCTGTAGTGCCAGACACTGTCAGCTGGAGCACACCTGCCTGCACATGGATACACTTGACAAAGCTTCTGTGTTAGGTCTTCTCTGAGCTTCAACGAGGCATTTTCTGTAGGAGGTCAAAGAACTAAAATTGTAATAAGGCAGTAATGTTGAATACTACTTTTCTGCAAGCATATCCTGAGCCAGCATCCCTTGTACAGCTCCTTGAATGCGCCAGGAGTTTTAATTCTAATCCAGAGTAAAGGGGTGAATTCCCATTTCAATGAACTCTACTGAATGAATGCAGGAGTGAAGGCTTAGCTTTTGGCAGGCTACCCCCCGTATTTTTTTTCTGACTAGTGGTAATGAGTTTGATATTATCGTAATGTAACCACTGCATTTCATTTCTAATCTGAATAATTAAAAAAAAAAAAGCTGAAGGCAGAGGGAGGATGGGGGAAGGGGAAAGTTACTTGAAATGCAATCTGCCCTGGTTTCAACTCTCAGGTACTAATCTTTCTTGGCAAGCAGAATGCACTGAATCTGTTTGTGTAGCAAACAAATGTGGAGCACAGAGCACAGGTAAGTGGGAGAAAAACACTAATTCCCCCTTGCCCTTGAACAACTGGCCAAGCAGTTCAGCCCTACGACTCCTTATGCCCCATAAATCCACACAAAGGTAGGCACGGGGGAGGACTGCTTTTCCAAACAGCCAAGAAATATTACTAGCAAGAGGGCTTGGAAACACTGTGTGCCCGTGGGAGCAATGAGGAAATGCTGGAGGACTGAATCCGTCATGCTGCCTCTGGGTTGGGCAGCCCACGAGGCTGAATGTGATACTGTGGGAGCCACACTTAGATAACATCTGCCGAGATCCCCGAGATTCTTGAGTCCTCCATGAGCTTGGTTTAAGTCACACCCTTCCTCATTACACCACAGCAACACACGGTTACAAGGGCCACAGCTGGGCACTATTAAAAAACCCCTTTTTGTCCAGTGAGCACTGACTGACACAGCTATGGGGTCATCGTACCCGAGCAATCCATTATTTTGATGAGTGTAACACTGAAGGGCCAGCTTGCACATTAACTATTTTAATTGTCAACTACAACAGCACTGTGGTGTAACATTAAAGGTGCTCTAAAGTTTGCTGGTTGCTGACGGTGCATGACAGTTCTGCAAGCCATAACACTTTCACAAATGCTCTGAGGCAGGCAACATAGATATATGATTTTTTTTTTTTTTTCCCTGAGTAGTTTGAATTAACATGAGTTTGTCTGAGAGAAGTCCAGATGGCGGGACTGTTATTAGCCACCCACACGTTCTGTTGCCTTGTAGAAAGAATGAAAATTTAAGTTCTGAAAAATAAGGATGAGGTTGTTTTGTGTTCAGGTCTTTTTTTTTTTTTTTTGGTTTGGTTTTTAAATACGATTCCATCGATTCCTTGATGAAAATGTTATTTTTCTTTAATTGGAATGAAATTCCAGGGAAGCTGGTCTAGATTTATTCAGTAATGGACTTGTCCCCTTCCTCATAAATGGTCATATGTCTGCTCTCCTTGGCTGCCTTTGGATGTTTTTCTGAATAAGCTTTTTATTTTGATATTCCCTTAACCCTTAAAGGTTAGAGTGAATTTGCCAAGGAGCCTCTTGCTTGTTTTTCTGCCCTCAGGCAGTGGTCTGCCTCTGACACCTGTATCTTCCTGCATCACCACCTGGGACAACATGAAGTGGCCTGGTTTCCTTAAAGCATGGAGTAAATCCTAATGATGGATTTTTCTCTCTGAATCCCACCAGTGTCCTCTGAGGCAGCCTTTCTCCCTCAGGTGTCTTTCATCCCTTTTTTTCTTTTTCAAGCCTATAGTCAGAGATTTTTTTTTTCAGTTTTAAACATCATTATGAGGTCAAACAGGCCAGTCAGTATCTGCTGGGGCTGCTGGCTGCCCCTGCAGCCAAATCGAGCCTTCTGCCACCACACATCCCATAAACCCTTTTTTTTTTTTTTTATTGATGACAGTATTTGAATTCAGAGTATATTCTGTAGGTTTTTTTTTTTAGTCTTGATGAGATTATGGAAGAGATTTTTCAAAGGCATAAGCAAGACTTATATGCCCAAATCCCTTTGGCTTTCAATAGGACCAGGTGGTGCCAGAAGCATTTTGTGACCTTGACAATCTTCCCTTCTTTCTTAAACAAAGATGGTACAAATAAAAGGTTGTTTCATTTTAAAGGAACTTGTAGAGATCATAAATTGAGGCTTAGATAGGTAAACAATTTAAATCCATATGCTTTGTGGTGGAACTATGCCCCAGAGAGCAGTGTGTGCAAAGACCCAGAGCCTGCTTCGTGCGACAGCAGTCGGGGCCTTGGCTGCTTTACTGCCAGATGTGCCAGACCCTGGGGACCTCCAGATGTGGGAGTGGGGCTGAGTGAGAAACTTGCTGGGGCAGGACAGCAGGAGCTGATGAGGGATGGGAGGAGGCAGGTGTCCAGTGTGAGGAAATGGAATATTTATGGAGAAACCAGATGGAGTGAGGATCTCTATTCCTATCATGCTTCTCTGTTAATTTGGGGAAGTCTCTCTCTGCATGACACAAAATTTGGCATTTGTGGTGACTGCTGAGGGTGGAGACTGTTAATAATATCAAGCTTCCAGCAGATGAAAAAGCAATTGGATATGAGCTGCCTAATCAGCTTTCTCCACCTCTCACCTCCACAGATCGAAGTACTTAACTGTATACTATTCATTAAGGAAAATCCCACTGCTGAATTCTGTTTACCTGCTAAAGAGACTTTCCTGTCACTGTTCCAATTAATCTGAGTTTCCTGTGCAGATGGAAAGAATCTCTAAGCTCTGGTTCATCACAGCGGGTCCCCTGCTGCTGTGGGTAATAGTGGGGTGGGGGTGGGCACAACTGACTAATACACCTTTAAATTCCCTTTGGGTTATAAGCTCTTGAGGCATAATGATTGTTTAGGTACTCTGCCATATGTCACAATGCCACATCACATAAGGTAAATATGACTCATGTAATCCAGTTTGATACGTTGCCATTGGAATATGCTGAAGGGTTTTTTATGCAGTGAAATACTCCATGTGAAGTGTTCTTCCCCTGCATTTTAGTGTTTCAGGTGGCAATGTGTGCAGGAATGCAACCAATCCTTCCCATTTATCCTCAGACAGAAGAATCTCAAGAGCCTTTTCAGAGTCCCTTGACATGGCAGAGTATGGCACAGTTAAAAAGTCCACTGAAAACAGGATGAAAGTGGCAAGTTTTGACCCTCAGGAAGAGAAAAATATGTCTATTTTAAGAGAAAGAACCTCTTAAATCCCTCTGGTAAACAGCAGGAGCTGCAGTCTGTCAGTGTCTCGAAGTCTCTGAAATCTGCTGAACCATTTGGCACTGCCTCACAGTAGAAAATGTTTTTTTTCTTCGTAGGATAATAGGAAAAGAGGATATTTTGTTGATGTTCTTGTTTTTTTGCTTTGTGTTTGGTTTTTTGTTTGTTTGTTTTGTATTTGACATCAAGGAGATGCTTCTCAGTAGTAAAAAAACTTGTCCCATATAGACGTTTTTTTCACTTTTGCTTGCCAGGTAATTACAGCAGTGTTTGGTGTTCTAGCTAACATGAGGTAAACAGAGAAATAAGGAAGCATTTCAGCAACCAGGTCACTGCTATCTCTTCCAAGATGTGGCTAAAAAAAAAAAAGTTCTTCCCTAACCTCCTGGAACAATAGATCAGTATTTTCTCACCCGTTGCGGTGGGGGTGGAGCTGCTGAGATGGAGCCGATTACCCCGGCTGCAGGGCAGTGTGGCACTGCACAAAGAGCAGAGCACAGGCTGTGCTTTCCAAGGAGAGCCTCTGGATTGTTTGGAGTCCACCAGGAAGTCAACTCTGCCCTGGTTTCCGACGCGATTCAATAGGCTATTTTCCAGAGATGTCTGGAGCCAGAATAAAGCCCGTCTAATAGGGCCACCGAGAATATTCCCATGATTATAAAACCACAGGGGGACAACTTGTTTTGGGAGGTGTACTGACAACTAACGACAAAACAGGGGATGCGTTATCAAGCAGATATTGTGTTCTTGAATAAAAGACTGATAATGCCTGGGCACGGGAGCCGCTTGCTGCTCACAGCTATAAACAGACTGCTCCTACTGACTGCAGGCAGCTGCGGGTAACTCAGAGGAGAAACTCCAAGTTTTTCCTCTGAGGTGTACTTCATTTATTATTAATTCTCTCTGGGCCCTCCACATTTCAAAACTCACTTCTGCAATGCATTCACTTCTTTGATCTGGGCTGTAGCCTCATGCACCTCCAAGAAGGGGGGTACAGAGTGAGGAGTACTTGGCTTCTGAACTGTTGACTGAGCTGGTCACAGATGACCAGAGGTCACAGGAGGCAGAATGCTGCTTGTCCTTTTGGCACCAGTCTTTCTGGTGCCCTCCTACCAGTGAGAGAAGCTAGTGAGGCACCACTGCTCTCTACCCTGCCCCTCCTCACAGATGCCTTTGTCACACAGGGTGGTCACACTTGCTCTCCTGCCCTGTAAATTCATGCTAACCTCTGAACACCTGGGATGCTTGTGACTGAGCTTTTCCTCTTTCCCCTGCTGTTTATTTCTTTGGTCTGTGATGCTTCCTGCCAGCTACAGTTATTGCAGTCAGAAGGGCCTTGCACATATGAATATGTAGCCTTTGTCTGGAGTGAACTTTTTGCTACAATCTTTGTCACGGAGGCACCTGGATGTGCACAGGTCCATCTGACTCGAGTGTAGCAGTCAGTTATCTTTACTTTGTTCACCTCCTTAGCACCACGAACTGTTGCTTGTTAAGGGCTCCTCCTTTGGACTGAGGCTAACAAAGTGAGTCCAAGTATGTAATGCATTTTCCTTGTGGAAGTATTAATGTATCCTGAAATCCTACTCCTTCCTCTTTGGGCACAAAAGGACTTAACAACTGCATAAGTATTTTGCTTCTTCTGTACATGGGCTGAGAGAGGGGCAAGGATACAGGAACACTCAGCAATAGTATTCCACATTATTTTGTAATGATGCTGAACGGGAAGAACAAGGGTATTCAGTTATTCTGGTAATTTTTGGAGACAGACTTCCTTGCAGCAGGATGGGCCAGGATTGCTTAGGTAGCTGGCATATGAATTAGCGTCCATGAAATAACTTGAGAAAATATTGGCAACAAGCGAAACTGTTCTACATTTTGAGTCTTGTCAAGGACATATGCACAACTCCCACTCTGAATAGTGGTTATGAAAAGAAAATAAGGATCTGGGGCACTCATGTCCTTTGTTGTGCCTGATGGTGAACACAGGGCAAACTAAAAATCCTGCAGCAGCTAAAGCAAATGATGTAATTCTGATACTCGCTGGAGATACTGCACTCAGTGTTTAACATTTCCTCATCTACCAAATAACTTTGCAGCAAAATGTTAGGCTGTTTCACACTGTCAATTTTTATTTGGGAGAACATGATGAGCACTAATATTAGTTCCAAGAACTACTGATAGGAGTTTAAGAACTTGTCTGCTGCTTCTGCCAAGTACTTCTTACAGGGAGGAGAGAGAACCTGTTTCGTCTCTCGCTGGAAGCAGTGGAAATCAGAGCAGTTCTCCTGAAATCACCTTCCTGTCTGTTGCAAAGATGATCAGCAGCAGAGCAAGAGTGGCTTTTAAAAAGACTGCTGGCATATGGGCAACACAAAGGAAGCTGCACGTTGTGACACTCCTAAAGAAAACGAGGCGAGAGGTTCAATGGTTGCTTTATGAATCTCACAGCTGGATCGCCGAGGTAGGAAGCAAAAGCAAGCTATCATGTCACTCTCACAGGAGTGCAGAAAAGATGCTTCTCTGACTGCCTAGAGAAGCAGAGATGCTCCAGGACTTTTTATAATCCATACACATCATATATGGTATTTGAGAGCTTCAGCTTGAAAAAAAAATAAACCCACAAAAATGCAGTGTGCTGCAGCACGTGTGTGCTTGTGTTTGGGTTACAAAAGGATTTTAGAGGAGGGTTTTTTTTCTTGCTGCTTGACTGCCTTTGGAGTATTTAAAGGGAAAAATAAAAAGATTGCTTAAGGGTTTAAAGATTAATAAGCATGGCAGAATCATCCATAACTAGGCAACAGTTACAGGCCTTGGTGCTTGCATGTCTTTTCTGATTCTTTTCTGTTTCACTGCAGGTGGGTGTGGGGTGGAACAACAGTGCATGATGTCAGGACAGAGATTATCAGTAGAAATGAATTAAACTTTCAGTGTTCTCATAAAGTAACAATTTCCATGCTCTAAGAGAAGAGTCCTTTGCTGTTATTCCCATGGCATGATGATGAGCATTTCCAGCTGCGCTGCTCTGAGGGACGGAGATGCACAAACTCTAGCTGAGAAATACCACTATATTTTTTCAGGGCAAGCGGTGTGTTCCAAGTCATATCTCTCACTAAAGCCCTTGGATTTTGTGTTATTTGAGAACAGAAGAGGCTCCTCTTTCCCCTTATAAGTTGTATGGGCTTGCACACCAGCATGCAAACACACTTCTCTCTTATACTTGCTGACCAGGAATATACTCAGCAATTAAAATGCTTCACTCTTAAATTACTGGATGTCACTTCTATGGTCTTCCAGCATCTCTCTATTTTCATTCAGAAGAGCAACAATGCCTTAGAACCTTCAAAGAAATAAGGAAAAAGAAGCAAAGTTGGCATTTTCGATTTTCTGTTTTGAACGAGAGAACAGTTTACTAAAATTCAGATGTGCTGCTTTCCCCCCCCCAAATGAAAACACAAAATTTGTAAAATTCTTTTAAACATTGCCTCAAACCATTCCCCGTGGCATGTCTTCCAGTGTTTTGTGTCTAAGAGGTTTGCTTTTATTAAACAAATACAAAAAGCCACACTGAAGAGGCATAATACCAGCACTCAGTTTGTGTCTCTGAATGCCAAAATTAATTCTGTTCAGGATTTAGCAAACATCCATCTTCAAAGATATCAGTCTGTTTGAACTCAATTTAGACTACAGTAAGTGTACAGGGCTAATCCATATGGAAGAAAAGGCTAAGCTTCTCCATATCTAAAATGATAGGAATATGTAAGGGCCCAGAGGCTTTTATGTTGGCCGATATTTTGAAATATTCAGTCGCCAATCAAAAACGTTAAAAAAAGAAATCATGTCCTAGAGACGTGTAAGTCTTTGTTGTAGTTAAGCTCAAGATACTGGATGAGAGGCATAATTTCTGGATCTGGTCAGAGGTAGGTATGTGTTCATGTTGTACACCACAGTACTGTTAAAAAGAAGTAAGAGTATAAATACAGCTTGAAGGTTAAGTGAAAAGCAATGATGGTGACTTCTCTGACTGACCTTAAAGGTCTGTGAGAAGGATGTGTAAAGTCTCCCAATGCAGGGAAGGGCTGCTCGGGGAGATGAGGAGATTAATAATGATGTGAAAGGGTGAATGAGTTCAACAGGATACAAAAGAAAGCCAAACAATGATTTTGAAGTGTATTGCAGTTCTACGGAACATGGTTTTTTTAGAATTCCTGGGGATTCATGAGTTTGCTACATTGATGAAAACTGAGTCTGTTTTACCAAAATAACACTACGTGGGTAGTTTTTTCTTGGTTTAGTTTGTTGTTGTTTTTTTTTTTTAATCAGGGTGCTTAGGCCAGACCTTTAGACCATCCCATCCAGACAAGTTCCTTGTAGATTGATGGAAAAATGCACTTGAGCATATATTACGATGAAGTTTTTTGTTTTGGACAACATGTGTGGCATAACCACTGAAGAGCCTGTGCAGGAGAGAGAGAAGAGCTTTGATTTCCTGAGGAAGGTGGGGATGAAAGTACTGCTTTCTGCAGAAGGTGTGAAAACAAGTTTTTGGTGGGAGCTGTGCCCAGGAGGAGATCGGGTAGGGAGCAGGGCTGCAGGCAGAGGCAGGATGTTCTGCAGTCAGTGCTGAATTCTCTACAGGCCCCATAGAGGTGCAAGGGGATACCACAGCAGCCTGAGCAACTTCTGCAGTCTCTTCCACGAGCTACCTGTTTAACACAAGCTTGTTTTACGTAGGGATTTTTACCAGCTCCTCTTATGCAGCTTATATAACTATTAGATTAGGTGCAGGTTTCTCTTGCATTCATACTGTATCCAGACAGCAGGATAAACTGGCCAAGCCTACACCCTGTTCTGCACATTAACTGAGACCCGTGGCAGCTCAGCTGAGCATGCTGCTTGCCTGGCTCCCAGTTCCTGCCATGTTCTCAGCATCCCCGTGTAGCCATAAAGGGGAACAGCTCTACTAAAAGGTTCCTTTCCCTAATTGAGGGTGAAGTGTCCCAGCCACAAAGGAAGGATGCTGCTGTGCAGAGGCTCGGTCTCCAGAGCTAGATTATTCAGCAGAGCATTGGTCCCTGGATTGGGGGTTTTTTTAACTTTGAAGTCCCACACTCATTCAAGAAACTCAAAGTCTTAGGAAGATGCTTCATGTTTCAGCAAATGTACAAGAGGTTCAGAGAACTGGCTACCACATTAAACAGTTACCCCGTGGCCTGCACTGTAAATGAAGAGGAATAACAGCAGTTATTGAAACTTGTTCTACTTTGTCACAGAGCTACTGGAGCTGCCTGAGCAGCATTTCTTGCTTTTTGGAAACCCTAGAGGAGAATATGACCTAGGAACAATCATACCTTTGTAGTCCAATTGTTTCCATGCTTTAAAAAAAAGAATGTGAAAGGAAAAAGTGATCAGGGTAGCAATATTGTACAATGGGGCTGTGTTTTCGTTACTCAGAAAGTCTGTATACTGTTACATTGCTTTCAGACACAATGAAAGACCAGTTATTAATCCTGCAATTACCCAGCCTTATCACTGCTGTCCACACAGGCTGACTGTGGCTGGACTTCTGCATGAGATTGTTTTCATTACAGTGACCAGAGTGAAATTTAATTAGAGACTCATCTCTCAAATGGACAATTGAAAAATGTAAGGATTAGGAAATTAATCCTAATACTTAATTACATTAAGATATTTTGCTGTTCTGGATGGGGGATTTTTGATAGGCTGGGCAGCTCTTTTCTATCAGTTCACTCTTTAGTGGCTGCAAAGCTTGATTACAGGGATGGGGGGAAATGCTGTTCATGACATTAAAAAGCATTTCCTTCCTGTCAACTCTGAGCGTGGAACAGGGATATCTAATCAAAAGGGTTTGCTCTGGATCATATCAGTTCCTGACTGCAAACTCTAAATCCACATTGTAGGAGCAAGGCAAAATGACCTACAGGTAACAGAAATGGAAAAAATGAATTGATAGGGAGATCAGACTGTGACTAAATGGAAGCAGGGAGGCTGAAAGGCAGCATTTCAATAAGGAAGGCTTTTGTACGGTTTTCAGGTACAATTGGGCAGATCTGTGCGAAACAGAATTTCATCCTGGAGACCATTTAAATTTCATTGATAAGAATGCACTTCATTGCTTCATTTAGAAACTTCCACCGTGGCTTTTTTCCCCATTTGTATAAAAATAAGAACCATCTGTAGGGAAAAAAAAAAAAAAAAAAGGAAGAAGAAAAAAAAAAAAGAAAGGAAAAAAAAAAACCCCAAACCAAACCACACAACTTGTTTGTGTGACTGCTTTGCTGTTGTTGTTTAGATTTCTAGGAAACAGATGCATGTTTCTCATTTGGGGAAAGCATACATCTGTTCTGCCAAATTCTCTCCAGAAATCCTTAATTTTCCCGAAAGAGCTTATTCAAATACATTTGAAAATAAGAAACTTTCCCTCCATCATCTGTGTAGATGCAGACGTGGTACAAGGAAAGATGGTCATTTTGACGCAGTGAGGAATTGTTTTCTCAGCAAGTCCATAAGTGTTTGCAAAATGCTATATAATAATTTAGGTGAGAAGAAGGAAAGAGAACGCGGAAACACATTTACTTCTGTAATTTGTGAAGGGATATCTGCACAGTTGGAGCTGTTACAGTTTCATATTGAAGAGTGGCATACAATTTAACAACACTGAAAACAATAAGATTGTATAGAAATTCCTGTGTAAGGTTTAATAGAGATGTAATTTCTGTCCACAAATTACTTAAGCCATTCAGTGGAATTCTATAGTGGGGATATTATTCTCTCTTATATTCTATGGGATGGTTTAAATATTTTATAGGGAGGTTATCATTCTCTGTTAAATTTACAGGTCTTCTCCAGAAGGGGAAAAAAGGAAAGTAATTTTATGCACTCTGAATGTTGGTCTGCTTGGGGATCTACTTCAAAACATCACATTATATATTTTTCCCTTGCCTCTTGTTTTGAAAAGAAAGTACTACAACATAACTTGTAATAGCATGTGACTCACGTTCATATGTGCCCATTTCAGGGTTTGGATTAAAGTATCTTCCTTTGGTTAGAGAATTTTTATTTTCTTAGAAATTGAAGATGAAAAAATGCACAGTCAGTAGTCAAATCCTAGTGCAGAAGGAATCTATGAGCACATCAAGTTAAGCAACCTATTAACTTGTCCCCTTTCAGGGAGAAGATCCTACAGTAGTGATGTATTTTGGAAAGAAATCTGAAGCAGGTGGGCAGAGCAGCAGGAGGGCAGAATAAGGCTAAGACAGCAGGAGGGTAACACCAGCCAGTCAGAAAAAAAAGGAATCATATGGACTGTGGGGAACTGCATATTAGAATTGCCAAGCTGATTATTTCCTACTGCATATCTTAAATAAATTAGACCTGCACAGAAGGGTGGGCAACAGTAGCTCCCCACGTGGAGTAAATATCGATGGAAATGAAAGCTGCCTGAGTGTGCTCCAGTACAGCTCTGAACATCCAGGTGGGCTGTTGCTTCAGTCCCATTTAAGCCTGTCACTGTGAGCCAGGCCTGTGGCTACATGTGATTGTCCCCATCAGTATTTCTTCATGTTGCTGGTATTGCCTACACAGCAGTGAATTTCTTTTAGTGCAACAAATACAGCTCCTTCTGCTTTATGTTCCTCTCCAAATCCAGTACTGGTGGTGGTGTGGGACTGGCAGGAGATGAGAGCCCAGCAGGGAGGTCAAGGCTTCCTGAAGGAGTGGCAGGAAGGGAGAGACATCCCTGCATAAACTAGAGAGTGAGAAAGCTGTACTAAGCTCCTGCTACAGCATGGCCAGCCGAGCCACTCTGCAGGCTCCAGGCATCCTTACCCAGGTCACAACAGGGACTCCGTTGTCCCTTGAGCAGCAGATACGAGCAGCTGCCTTGAGTTAAAGGTGAGCACCCAAGTGGGTTGGGAACTCCTGTGCAGTGCCAGCCTAACCAACACCACTGCCCAGAGGGGTGGAAGAGATGTCTTTGTTCAGCCACTCTGCTGTGGACTTAAAATGAGCCTTGAGTGTACTGCCCAGGATGCGACTCGGAGCACGATCCATCCACTCACCCTCAGCCTGTATCTTGCCAGATTAGCTCCCGACTCCCTTGGTTTGTCATGCTAGCTAGTGTGTGGCTGCTTGCATTAGAAGTGCATTAGTTTGTCATTTATCCATGCCTCTGCTGCTCTGCTTCTGGAGGTCTGTGCTGTTGGCTGCTGCTCCTTGGGCAGCCGTTGGCAGCAGCTCTGCCTGGATGTTGCCCACCTGCTTGTCTGTCCATACATGGCTGATATTTTGCCTGCTGTCACTCTGGCTGTATCTTTTTTTTTCTTCTGTGGCAGCTGGCCTGGTTGTGGGTTGATTTGTTGCATGCAGTGTTTTTTCTCCCCTGACTACATACCTTAGGCTACACATTGCGCTCAGAATTTTCCATCCCACAAGGGTGCAAAGGAAAGCCTGTTGAATGCAGAAGAAATCTCCTGCTGCCTTCAGTGGGACTCTAATTATATCCCAAATCACTGATGCCACAGAGTCACCATGAAGTTTGCTCATGAAGTCTTTGCTCATAATGTTGCACATCCGAGAACAGCCTCCAGCAAATCATATTTTTGTGTAAATGTCCCTTGTTGAGGCTTCTTAACATTTCTGCTTCTAGGCCTCACCTCCTTTCTTTTCAGTACCACTCTTAAGAATACGTCTTTAAAAATTTCAGCCTGCAGAACGTTCCTCCTCATACAGTGTCCTGGTCTGCATTTCATTTTGCTGTTTATCCAGCGTAAACAGTTTCTTGCTGCTGAAGGAAGTGTTCTTCCAAGAAAGACGTCCTCCCTTTAGTCTCCTGGGAATGGATCTGAACTTGTGAAAGAGCAAACTTCTCTGTTGCACCTCGTAAGAGTCGCTGGAGTTTCCCTGGGATTCCTCTTGGTCCCCTCAGTAGATTCCACAAGTCAATGAGACACTCAGCATTTTTAACTCCCTCCTCACATTAAAAAATGGAGCTTTCACAGTTGGTCCATTGTGAAGCTGATCTAGAAAATAAAGTTACCTGCAGAATGGATCTACTGCTGCTCACTGTTTAGAAAAGGGGCTTGGACTTTTCATAGTGCCAGGAGGTTCTGCAGGGTGTGTGACTTCCTTCAGGGGTTTAACAGTTTGAATGTATTACCTCAGGAGCAAAGGGTCAGCTCTGCCAGTTTTGAGAAGAACAGTTGCTGGGAATCCTGTGGACATTTGAGCTCTAGTTCATCCACACCAGTCAAGAGAGAAATTTGGTGGTACACTCCCCAGACTAGACTAAGAAAATAGCATGAAGGAGTTAAAAATGGAATTTAGAAAGTTAAAAACAATAAAACCCCAAACCAGGTGAAGTTGGACCTACCTATTCCTTTTCATAGAGCTCCTAAAATGTCGTAGGTGATTGAGGGATAGAGAACAAAAGTCCCTTTCTTCAGCAATAGGCTGACTTCATCACTTGAAAAATATTCAAAGTTCAATGTAATTGGAGTCAGGTTTAAAATAATTAACATGGAAATCAAGCTTTCTGAAATAATTCTTTTTTAAAAGCAAGCCCCCTCTGAAATACTGATTCATTTCTGTAGGAAAAATATGGAATTCTGAAAAGATGAACAACTTCAAAGGCTCTTTTAACCAGTGGGGTTAGATATTCCCCTTGTTTTCTAGATATTCCCACAATGACAGAAGAAAACAGAGGTGAGGTACAATCACTGATGAATGAGAAAGAAAATCAAAAGCAGGGCAACAAGCCTCACACACAATTGATAAAAAATTTACCTGCTTCACCTGACACTTCACTATTGACTTTATATAATGGGGAAAACAATCATAACAGAAATAATAATATACAGTATCAGTAACTGAAAGCAGCACAAATTGAGTGCAAACAACATGAAAAGAGAAAGTCACCAGTCCAGTTAGTCAATAAAGATCACGATTTTCAAGGACCGTGCTCAAATCACTGTTATTAATCAGGGTCCCAATTTACAACAGATGATATTGTGCCGCTGGTGATTGATAATCCTTTCGGGCATAATGTCGGTTCTTCCTTGAACCATGAAGACACAGCCTGTGTGTGTTTGAGAACTCATAGATTGCTGAGCTCCACAGTTCACCAGCTGCCCAAATGACTTTCTATTGAAAAAAATGCCTTTATTTGGGGGAGGGGAAGAACCAATTCTTAATATTTCTCTGTTCTTTCTTTTTTTTTTTNTCTTTTTTTTTTTTTTTTTTTTTTTTTTTTTGAGGTGTGGAGGTGAATTTGCGACACTTTGAAAATAAAAGTGAAAGCCACCAGAAGCGGTAATGTTGCTAGAACACTGCTGTCTGTCACTCATGAAGCCATCATCCTGTAAACTCATCTAACTATTTCTGGTTTTCCTTCTGACTGTGTGGGGGTAGCCTGTGGCATGACAGTGATTTGAGTGACAGACGTCCAACTTGGAACAGTACTATGCATATTTATATTTGTTTACAGGGCCTCATCGCTCCTGAAAGCTGCAAATTTTAGAATTTACGTTTATTGAGAAAAGGAATTATGAGAAAGAAGTTGTTACCTTGGAACCACAGAGTCAAAGTTATTGTAGGGCTCTGGCTTTCATAAAAATTTTACCAAGTTTTTAAATTGACTTTTTGGTTTTCTAATGAAAAAGAGCATGAATAATTTAAATGTAGGCTGCACTTTCTATATTAGAAACATACTATACCAATACCAGAGACAACACTTGAGACACAGCTTAGCTTAATCCTCCTCCTCCCAGACTTTGATTACAATCTTCAAAACTGCTACAGAACCACTGTATTAAAGACAGATTTTCCCCATCTTCCTGTTAAATTATTGTCAGATTTCTTGAATGCATCCTTAATAAGTTTAATCGATGAGGTTTTAATATTTGTACGTGGCCTCAGCAACATAATGAAAATTGGCTAATTATTTAAACTTTAAGATACAGACCACTGTAGACTTTTGCATTTCAAGGTATTTCGACCCTTTCTATTTAAAATGGGTTTGAGTTTTTTTGTCATGCATCTGCTACAACAAATCAATTCCCAATTCTGACAAGCCTATGAAGAATCAGAGAGTTTTGTTTCTGGTATGGGCATGGCAATCCAAATACACTTTTAGTCCTGTTTGACCATATCTGTAGTTTCTTCACAGTGTACCAGATGTAATGGGTCGCTTATCCTCTAAAAACAAAGTTTTCTGCCCCAAGATCTGCAATGTAGGCGAAATATGGTCCTTTGCCAATAAAACCATGCTCTCTCTTTAATGATACCAATCTGTAAGTTGGCATTTTGCATTATGTGCTTATTTGTCAAGCAGTAAATTGATTTGTTCAAGTGAGAAAGAGAATAATGTGCAACCTAAGAATCCTGAACTACCCTAGTTTACAACGGAAAGGTTCGGGTGCTTATTTTCTAAAGGCCACGCTCTCATTTCAAATCCGTGCCCTTTGACCTGAAACAAAAAAGAAGGGGAAAGAAAGGTAATTTCCACCTGATCAGTGTTTCCCTATCCTGGGCTCTCTAATCTGGTGTCCATCAGGCAATCAGCACGGTCAGCTGGCTGCTTTCAAAACTGCATCCATTTTCACTTGCCTGCCTCTGGGTTTTTGCAGAGGTAGCCTGTGAAGAGCAGAGAAAGGAAGGTGAAGTGCAGGTGAATATCTTGGAATGGATCTCTGGATGGAGTTTTTTTGCAAGGCAGGAGAGCAGGCTGTCTCAATTAAAATTACCAGGAAAAAAAAAAAAAGTTAACTGAGTGATATAGTAATGGTTATTCAATTTTAACTATTAGTTTTAAATTAGAGATGCAATCCTTCTACAATGAGCCAGAACATTTCATCTTAAATTTGCCCTGGACCAACAAATATTCGTAACGATAGCTGACTATACTTTTTGTGATAACCACTGATTCTGTGATAACAAAGCTCCTTTTCACAGAAATGAAAAGGTTCTTTCTTGAACAGTTTTTCATTTTGAAACCTGTGCTACCTTAAATCAGGTACTAAATGACTGGTGTCTGATTTTCCCATAGTAATAATAAAGCAACCTTCCCCAGTGGCTTCCTTCTCCCCAGATCTCAGTGATTTATAGCCAGTTCTGGAGCACGGGTTTCTGTCATGTCTATTGCTTATTTTATTTCTCTTAAGTTATTGTTACTGTTATGATGGAGCACAGAGTATCTTGTTGTGAACCTTATGGGCACTTGTTAAAAAAAAGGGAGAAGACTTTCCTCTCCTTGTCAAGTTTGAAATTACTCCATCGGAAGACAGAAACTGGGTGAGAAAAACTAAACCCATTGCAAGAAATAACAACATAATAGTGAAATGATTATGCTTCCCATCAGAGAGGTGGTCCAAAATGTGAGAATGTCATCAAGTATCTTGGGAAAGACATTTTTTGAAATTACAGCCAACAGAACCGGCAAAATGAGGTGTACTCTGACTCTTTGTGCAGAGAAAAATGGAGTTCTGTTAAATATCCTCTAGTCTGAGGAACTATGGAACTGCAATTTTGCCATCGAATTAAAGTGTTCCCATTCCTAATTTTATTACAGGCTTTGTCAGAGGAAGGGCTAAAAGTCTGCTTATTAGTCCTGATCTCAATCTTTATCTCAGGAGACTTTTATCATAATTAGTGTTAATTCTGTGAAATTAATTGAGAGCTTGATATTTTCATCTCTAAATGCTGGTATTTTTGATTGACTGGTCAATGAGAAGTCCCTTCTCATTTCCCACCGTAATAAGGCTATGAAAAGGAAGAGAAGTGGAATAGTTGGCCAATTAAGTTATACAACAATGACAAGGTCAGGCCAAAGACAGTACATTGTGGTAGTTTACAAATTACTAAGACATTTGAGTTTTTCATGTTCCTGACAGAAATTGTAATGAAAATAGAAAGTGACACAAGAATCCATTAACATGACAGCACAATAAAAGGGAGGAGAAATAATTTTAAGCATGCAAGTATACATCAAAATAATTCGAAGGGATCAGAGACAGACCCACAAGAGAGTTCTGACTCCTTCCAAAATAAGACAACACACCACAGAATATATACATTCCCCACTCCCTCCTAAACCCATGTCTTTCACTGTTAGTTTCCTGCATATCAGGAATGTTTTTCCTTTGCTTTATCTCTTCAATCTGCCCTACCTCTGAGTAAGACCCCTGAGTCATGCAAAGGTGGTTCTAGTCCTTGAAATCTTGATGTTGGTGTAATGAATTTGTGTTGCTTTGCCAAGAAAAGAGCAGCCCTCATAAAAAAACGTGTGAAGCTGTGCCAGTAAAAAGTGACATGTTTATAAATACAGAACAATGTAGTCATGTGAAAGCAATGCCTGCAAACATCCTGCGGGTTTCGTCACTCTGGTTGAACTGCTTTCCCCAAAAGACTTATGGGACTCATTTGTTGAAAAAGAGCTGGACTCCTGTCTTTAAGTGTAGTAGAGATGAAAAAGTTGAGGAGGTGCAGAGTTTTACCACTGTTTGCAGTTGTTACCAGCACTGCAGCTGTTTGCAGCGTTTCCCGTGGCTGAGGTGCAGGCACACCTTGTGTTATGCGACAGTCGTGAAGGATTTGTTTTGTTTTACCTTTATAAAACGAGACAAAAATGTTACTTCATCTGAACATGTTATCAAGTGATGTAATTGACCTTTTCAAACAAACATCTGGGGTACTCTTGGCTTTCTAACAATAACAGTAGTATTGTCCATAAGTTATCTTGAACAGTACCAGCATAGGAAGGTCGTGTGAATGGATGAAAATGACCTCACCTAAATGTATTAAGTGCTTGGTCAAAGAAGGAAAAAGGTGGGCTTCATGCTGGCTTTCCCTGAGATCTTTATTTCAAATGAAGGTGGTCCCTAAAATACGTAGGGAAGTTAAGGAATCTTTAAAAGTCTGCTGCATGGGAGAGATCCTTCTGAGTCTGCTGTGCTGTACCAGCACAGCTCCCTTTGCACCTACCCAAAGCCTTCCTTTTGGGCCCACCCTGCAACATTCCCAATGACTGTGGGTGGTATAGCACTGTCTACTTGAAAGGGATCTCCAGCTGTCCTGTTAAAAGAGCTCTTCATCCTCTTGGCACTGATGGCACAGTACAAAGGAGACAGCCAGGGTCAAACTTCAATACTTCATTGAAGAATATTCTCACACTGATGCTCAGCTTATGCAGGTACAGCAGATTCATCTGAGGACCTTGGAAAATTTCGCAAATCCAGAGCAAAACAAACTGTTCTGTTTGCAGATCTTGACTCCATGTGATGCAACCAGGTGCTGCCAGAGATGGAGCTCCCGGGGGGATCTCTTACGCCTGCTCTTGCCAGGGAACCTGTATGGCCTTGCCCACAGCATGGCCACTGCTCCAAGCAGCCAGTTGTTTTACAAGTACTCTGGACTGATGTGACCATTTCCCCAGCATCGTTGCCCTCTTTTGACACCTCGTGTAAATGTAAGGAATTAGCCTTGCTGCTCCTGTTGCAGTGTTTTAAAATACCAGAATGCACAGCTTTGTGCAAGCTCAGTCTGTAACACATCCCATCCAAGCTGACACATTGGGGTGTCAGCTTTCAGACTGTTATCTCATGTTCTTGTGATAGCAAATTCTGTGGGATTTTGACACCTTGTCTCTCAGTCTCTCTCTCACTCTCATTCTTTCTTGCCTTTTGGGAACGAAGAAGAAACTTTCCATCCTGTGTCTCTGATCAGATCAGAGCAGATCTCTGAGTGATCCCCTCAAGACAGCTCATGAATTCTCTGACAAAGGAGGAATGAATTAATGTGGATTTTTTTTTTTCCTGGTTTAATATTAAAGGGGCAATAACACATCTATTTATGTATCATCAGCAAAATTCGTTGACTTCATCCAGATTTTCTATGTCTTTTCACTGAACGCAGCTGCTATCCCCAAATAGTATTTGATAAATCTGTTCTTATAGGAGATTGTATTATCTCTTAGAAAATTATATTAATGTGCTGTCTTTGTCTCTCACTATGGATTTGAGGACCTGATAAGGGTAAAGATCATCAAGCATCAGAGCTGCAATAAATCTATTATTTTTTTTCACCTAGGAAACTTTTGGGAGATTTGTAAAAATGCATGGTGAGCTCTGGCTTCTGGATCATAGAATAGTTGAGGTGGGCAGGGATGCTCCTCTGGAGATCATCTAGCACAAACACCTGCCCAGAGCAGGGTCAGTGAGAGCGTGCTGCTCAGGGGGTGGTTGGGTGGATTTTGAATATCTACATGGATAGAGACTCTTAACCCTCTCTGGGCAACCTATTCCTATTTTTCATCATCTGCACAAAAGAAAAAAAAAGAAAAAAAAAAAGTGTTTTCTTACATTTGAATCAAATTTTCAGTATTTCAGTTCACATCCATCACCTGTTGTCCTGTCACTGAGGGCCACACAAGGAGTCTGACTACATCTTCTTTACCCCCTCCCATCAGGTATTTTTGCACGTTGGTGAGATCCCCCTGAGCCATCTGTTCTCCCGGCTGAAGAGCCCAAATGTCTCTTCACACAGCAGGTGCCCCAGTCCATCCATCATCTTCCTGGCTTCTTGCTGAAGTATATTAGTGCTGGGGCTCTGTGTGCCACCAAATTAGACACCAGCTAAGATCACAGCCCAGGCGAGCTCATGTCTTTCTCTGGAGAGAAAGGGACATCCCTGGAGTTTTTTAGGTTGCAGGGGATGGAATGTCTGCGTTGGAATAGAGTGAACTTTTTCTGCTAACAATTTCCACCTAAATGCTGTTCTCAGAAAGCCTTGATCTATAACGTGATCAATGAATTTACCCATGTTTTCCCCCGAATAAGGAGACACAGATTTGGTATAGCATTTTTACTAATGCCATATTTGATTGTATTTTAGAAGAACCAAAGTAATTTTCCCTCCCCACAGCAGGAGAATAAGAGATGAATGGCAAAGCTGGCTTGCAGGGGTGAAATACGCTTCAGCTGACAAAGGAGTTGGTTTGCAGTGTTCCTCACGAAGTCATGTATTGATGGCAATAATGATCTGTCACAACATATGTCTTCACAGTCGTTTCCCCCACACTCATCCAGATGTCAGGAACCCAACACAGACAGAGAAGGGAGGAGTAGGACAGTAGAGAACAGAATCCCTTACACAGCCCAAGCTTTCTGACCCTTAGTCTTCCACACGAGCCCAGTTCTCTTGTAGGCGTTCTTTAAATTGCTTTTTCATAAATACTGTTAGTTAGATGCTTACTGAACACTCACTTGCGTTTTCACAGCTACTGGACTGCAGTAAAGAATGTTCCTTCTCCCGGGCAAGGCTGATAAAGAAGGCAAAAAGGCAGCACATCTCAATTCTCTGTCACTGCTGGCTCCTTGAGCATGAGCTGACACACACCGTGGACTTTGAGGATACAGTGATTGAATCTGTGCAGAGTGGAGGGAAAAAACACTGGAATTTCTCTAACCTAACGTTGTCCTTAGCAGTGACTAATATAGGACATTAAAATTCACCGTGGATGGGAACTCATGATTAAACGTGTTGAAGTTTTTTTGTCTCTAAAATGTGGATTATAGGAATTTTTTTATAAATAATAACAGGATACAGCATAAAGTAATGTTGCAAGCCAGTGTCACTGTACAGTGTGAAGTATAATTGATGCACTGTGACAGAGAAGGCAAAAAGTACCCCCAAGGATAAATTTCTCACTAAATTGACTAAAGGACAGCAAAAGCTGTGGAAAAAAGCTGGAAATCCTGTTTATCAGAAATATTTTATTTATATTCAAATATGCTGCCAGTTTTGTACTTTCACTAAGCCGAACACACATAATATTTGCAAAAAACATCTCAGTATTCTTTATTGCTATTTTCTTGTCTTCCATATCAATCAGTAATTTTCATTATTTCTATTATTATGTACTCAGCTAAGAGTTTAGTTTCAGTAGATTAGACTGAAACCAGTTTGCTTTCATTATTTTCTATTTGTTCCACTTACTCCGATTTTTTTCTCTCTGGTAGTTATTATTTTTCATTAAGATCCTTGAATTCTTCGAATCCTTTCTTGGAATACCCAGCAATGCACATTTTAAACTAAATCTGTTTTCAAAATTACTTTATGCCTTTAGTTTTCACTGCAAAAAAAAACCAAAACAAACAAACAAAAAAACAAAAAACCAAAAACAAAACAAAAAAAACCCAAAAACAAAAACAAAAAAAAAACAAACACCAAAAAAACAAACAAACAAAAAAACCAACCAAACAAACAAACAAAAAAAACAACCAGAGACCAAATGTCAACGTGGTTTAATTCCTCTATTCTAAAATCTAACACCGGGTATCACTGGGGGAAGGGACTCATCTTCCCTCCTCGTGCAGCTGTTCCACCGTAATTATTTTTTTTTTCTTCTCCTCTGCTACAATACAATTTCTTAGTATTGGAGATGATGCCTTCTCCTTCAGCCTGAGAGTCACTTCCCAAAATCAGATATCTATAAACTCTCTTGCCAATCTTATAAAAGATCAGAATTCCCAGTTTAGCTGCCAGGTGGTTTTTGGGGTTTTTTTTTTAGCACAACCGATTTGTTTCAGTCGGTTTTATCACGAGTTTTACATCTACTCTTTACAGCAGAATTCAAACTACATGGGTTATTCGCTTATAAAATACATTTTGCAAAGATGGATCCGGGGAAGCTGTTGTGATAAATGCTAGGTGGTTGCTTATTCTCATTCTCCAAGCACTGAAACTTTCCAGAAGGTGCAGAACTTATTGCCACAGCTGTCATGGATTTCTGAGGAGGATCGGATGGACCGGAGCCATCTGAAGAGCCAGGCGTAATCATTAACCTGCAAATGTCCTAAGTGAGTCAGAACAGCTTGTGATGGGCTCATTTACAAATGTGAGTTTTTGACAAGGCATCCAGCTTAGGTCCCCCAGACTGTGACACTAGGCAAGAAGAGAAACAGATGAGAAGGGGCAGGAGGGAATGTTTTAAGTTTCCATGACTCTTTAAAGGGGAGGAAAGGGCAATTTAACTTTGAGAGTGTGCTAAGAGGGTTAATTCAGGAGAAGTTCTGCAATTTATTCTCCTTCTCCGTAACGTTGGACCTTAGGGCTTAACGTAATGGAATGTGATTTAGAGTTCTGAATGTGCTAATTTTGTAATTCAGGTGTCCTGTGGAGAGGCTGTGTTCGTACCAGCTGTCTGGGGAATTAAATGCAGCTGATTTGTGTTGGGGAAAATGTGTGGTTTGCTTCAGGCCAAAATTGTTGTAAAATTTAAACCAGTGTATTTTTCTCTCCCCTTAATTTAAAGTATGGGATACAGGTGGGCCTGAGGGGAATTACCAAGGGCTCCCACATACTTCCTGATGTTTAGTATAGAAAATTCTCACATTGTTACATTATAGCACTTGATAACCCAGCATAAACCAGTTTTATTTATAACACTGCTCTTCTTTCTTCCTTGCCTTATGCCCTGCTTTGGGTTTTCCATCTTCATCAAACACTAATTACAGGAGGATTTTGAGTCTCATGCTCTCTGCAAGCATGAGACATCAACCCAGTGGCCAATTTCTTCAGAACAAACTCTAGCGTTAAGTAGCAATTTGATTTTCCTCTGTGATGGAGATCTGGGGTGGGAAAGTGGTTTCCCTGGTGCTCCTGAGTCCAAGGGAGGATTTGCCAATATTTTGCTGTGAATTGTGAGCTGACGGCACCTGCTGCCTGTGAGGGGTCAGCTCGAGGGGCAGCTCAGCAGCGCAGGGTGAATAACACAGCCCTGGGTATTGCAGTTATTTATTTCACTGTTTCAGAACGTGTCCTCGGGACGTTATGAAACGTGGCTCTGAGAAATACCAGCCTGTGTTTTTGGGGTGTGTGAGCCAGAGCTGCTCCATCTGGTTCAGCACAGCCGCGCTGGTTTGTGCCACCCTTCCTTGGGCTGTACAAACGCTCGTGGCTTTACCAATGGCTCTGCATCTCACTGGAGTTATCACACCATAACACCTGACCCGAGAGGTGAAACTGGTTCCTTTTGCTGAAATCAAAACAATCATGTTTCTACCTTGACTGGTTTCCTTGAGCTGCCTCGGGAAAACATTTCAGGAAAGCGGGAAGGTGAAGTTGTCTCTTTATAGGTCTTTGCAGGAGTGCTGCCTTTTGGAAGCACAGCAAAGACCTCTTAAACAGAAGTGATGGGGAACAGAAAATAAGGATGTGCCTGGTTTGGTTTTTTCTCTACCTCCACCTTAATCCCTTTACCATGTCTTTGTGGAGATAAGTGTGGGTAAAATCCCTGAATATTTGCAGCTAAATGCTGGAAGGGCAGAAAACTCAAAGTTGCTAATAGAGAAGCACAGTGAATGAAAGGTGCACCCAAAGCAGCTCATGGAATTAGGGCAATTCAGCTGTTCAACACGTCATAATACTTATGTCCATCAGACACAACATCTTATGATGTGCTTTTGGGTAGCAGTATTCTGGATTTGTTGATTTTGCTAAAGGGGAGATGGAGTTTGCAGAAAATACAACAGACACAGTGTGCAGAAGCCACATATGTGCTTTGAAGTAACATTAGAATTAGTTTCTGTTATATACAGAATATACACAAGCTGATTTAATTTTCTTCTGTTTAAGCATGACTAAAAATATCTCCTTCACACAATCATTTTGAGATGCCAGCGTGTATGTGGTGTGAGAATGTGGGCACATAATAATATTCCACTAATATCTGACAGACAAAATTTCATTTCTAAATGGCCAAAGCCTGACACTATGATACAAACACCTTATTTCAGAGTGGATAAAATAGAAGATGAAAGTTGCCCTTAATGAAAATCAAAATTATTTCACATGGCAAAATGATCACACTCTGACTTGACCGTGCTGCAAAGCTTTAGATGTTGATACATTTAGTTCCTGCCTTTATTTTTATTCAAAGTTCAAGAAATTTGTGATGGTTCATTCACTTCCTCCTGTATTGCCTGTGACTGTTGAACTTGGTACTGGTTTCAGGTAATCTGTGTGTAATGCTCTGGTTGTCAGTGCCTAGTTAAATTATCTGGTTAATAGCTAAAGCAGGTTTCTTCACATGTCACATTTGTAAAGAACACCTAAATTGTCCCTGTAACCCTTTCCAAGAAGAGAGAAGTCAATCAGCCCCTGTTAAAAACGAGCTTATCTACATGATTACCAGAAAATTAATCTGAATTAGCCATTTAAATAGTGGAGCTAAATCACTTTAAGACCTTATTGTGGACACTTGTATTGAGAATTAAATTAGTGCTAATTTGATTTGATTTCCTTCACTTCACAGTATGATAACACTTTTTTATACCACTTTCTACTGTAATCCTATCAGAGAAATATGCTTTAGGAAGCAGCACCAGTTATTCAGTGAGCATCATTTCAGCATCCGGTTGTAAGTAGATTAAAGATGCAGGAAAGTATTTTGGGGTAATAGGCTGTTGAATATGAAAATGCAAAATGTGAAACTGAAGTCTTGACCACTTTGCACAAAGGTGTGTCAAGACTACATGTCTGAGGTTCTGCTGTTGGAGAATAGTCTTACCACCTGATTAAACTTTGGGGGGTTGTTTCTGAGTTTCATCCCAGTTTTATTTCACTTTGTAGTTATCTGTTCTTCATTGTTTGAATGAGTGAAATAGTGTTTGTGAGTCATTCTTGTGTCTTCAGAAAACAGTGGCCACAGAAGCACAAACTCTTACTTAGCTTCTTCCGAGATGGACACTGGGAGTCATGACAAAATAATCTGGTAAAAGAAAAGACAGCCTGTTTCTGACATGAGAGTTCATCACAATGTAATTGTGTGAGATTCTTCATCTGCAAATCCAAGCCTTCTTATAACAGCTAACACATTTTGCCTTCAGTCAGAAATTAGCTGTTGCTACCACTGGTTATGCCCAAGGATTATTAATATTTGGGATCAAGTTCAATTTCATTCGGTGACTGTAACAGAGATCAACCTTGTTTGATCCCTTGCTTTTTCTTTGGGGAAATTAATTCCAAATGATGCAGCTGAATTGAAGAACTGAGAATTTAAATTTGTCTTCTCTGCTGGGTGAAGGAGGATACATATTTATAACATGAATAGCAAACTCTTTACCTCTTGGCTTCTCATATTTTATTACTTCCTACCAGTAGCAAAACTTCATGCTCTGAGCAACGACATGTCTAGTAGGCTTTTGGATTTGGGTTTTTTTAACTCTCATATCTGAGAGTTAATAATTCAGTGACAGAATTTGATAAAGGAATATTCTCCTCCTTTTAATAAATTAATATAATCTTTATGCTGAATGTTGTTATAGATGGTTGAAAAAGAAATGTGTCTTCTGTTCCCCATTATTTCTATCTGTTCTTCCTGGTTTGTTCCAAGTCTCCAGGCTCTTCAAGTGTAGTTCATGTTCTATTTCTTTGCTTTGCCTATATGCCAGATACTGATACAGAATTCCTCTATAAACTTTTTTAAAGCCACTAATGAAAAAAGACAACAATGAAAATTAGTTGACAGTACTAACATCGCTGGCTTGAAATATCGAGGCTAATTTGCTCAAGGCTTTGTACCGAGAAAACCAGAGAACTTTGTGTTCTTGTGAGCTGCACCAATTGCCTTTGGGGTAGACACTGGTGGGCTCTTCCACTCATTGCCTTCTTCAGCCCCAGAGAGCCACCAGCTTTTCTCTTGCCTGTTTGAGTGACATAGAACAGACCTATACCCTCAGCCTCTACTCCAGCTAATTAGCTTCCTCACTTGCTTTTCTGTGGCTCTTAAAACAAATAAATGTCTTTACCTTCATCCCCCACTCCATGGTTAGGCACACAGTAAGCATTGCTGTTTTACCTTCATGGCCTTAAGCTGTGCCAGGGGCGGTTTAGGTTGGATATTAGAAAGAAATTGTTTCCAGGGAGGGTAATCAGCCATTGGAATGGGCTGCCCAGGGAAGTGGTGGATTCTCCATCCCTGGAGGTTTTCAAGATGAGGCTGGACGTGGCACTGAGTGCCGTAGTCTGGGAACCGCGGTGGGGTTGGATCAAGGGTTGGACTTGATGATCTCAGAGGTCCTTTCCAACCTGTCTGATTCTCTGATTCTCTGATTCTATGATCCTATGATTCTATTCTATGATTCATGTCACCTCTCCTACAAACACAGCTTCTGGAAGTGTCCTGGAAATGTACCTAGTGAGGAAAATGCATCTACTCATAAGATCCCTTCCTTTTAGTCTATCTAGACACGTATTTTCTTTCCCACAAAGTGGGATTAGCCATACAGGTGTATAGCAGAAGGCAGAATTCCTGAGCACAGCGGGGCAGGGGTGTCTTGAACATCTCCCAGGCATGATGGGTCTCCACAGGTCCCCTGCCCATGAGTGTAGCTGGCAGAGAGAGGGTATAATTCCTACAAGGAAGTTTATCCACACAGAAAGAGAAAGAGGAGAGCCAGCACCCTGGTGTGTGCTAGATGTTGGTAAAATAATTGTGTTTATTGCCAGCTGCCTTAGCACATCCCCTTTTCTTCTCACCCTAAATTCAGTAAGCACAACATTCTGTCCTGTGCTGACTCACCATAATGAGCTGGACCAGCAATGGATACCAGCCATGAATTTAGAGAAAAAGTTGTTACTAATGATTGGAATAACTTTCTGCCACCTCCCCTCTCTCTGCAACACCATGGGGGGGAATGTAGGGTTATTCGAAGGCGTTTTGACAGGGGGCTTCTATGAGATACTCAAGCATTCTGAGAGACTGAACCCAATAGTCCTTTTTTTTTCTGCTTACTGGGCATGTTTTGGTCATAACTACAAAATATTTAAAACATCTGTAAAATTGATAGGACATTAAAATGACACGTTTCCAGGGTGTCTTTTATCCCCGCGCCGTGACCATGCCCACAGTGCTACAGAACCGTTCAGCAGATCTGCCCAGATGATGATGATGCTTTTTCAAAAAGCACTTTGGATTTAGAATAATAACCACAATCTGCTACAAGACAAATGTTGATGAAAAGAGGATGCCAGCAACGGAAAATGTGACAGAGCTGGAATTTCTAGCAGCAAAGCTGTGCGTGCAGCAGTGTTACTCACACTTTGAAATGCAATCTCCCTCGGACAGCACCGCCTTCTGATTTGCAGTGTGGGCCTGATCCAAAGCCTATGGAAGTGAGTGAAGTGATTCCCAATGACTTTTATGGGCTTTGGATTACGCTCTATGTGCACTGATGTTCCTTTTAGTAAGCTCTCAGTTATAATGAAGCTCAACAATGCTGTTTGTTTTTCCCTCATTTCCAGGTGTTAATATTTCCTCTCTCCCCAGCCTAAGCAAAGCCTCAATTCTCCGGGTGTGGAGGGAAAAGGCCAAATCTTTCCCCCCTGCAGCGATCTGCTGCACACAGATTGCTGTTGCTCAGCACTGACTCACAGCAAGCAGGATGATGTAAAGGCTGTTAATAAAAGCAAAAGTGCACTGGCATTTCAAGCCTGATTTGACAATAAATGTCTCCATGCATGAATGGCCCACTCCAGTGAGAGAACCCAAAGCACCTATGAAATAGGAAATGACCAAATGCGAGACAGGACCAGAGTTTGGTGAGAGGAAAGATCTCCACAGAATCAGAGAGGAATTTCTCTTCTGCTGTAAAAACAGGAAGAAAACAACTCACAGTTCAGAGGGGCACTGGCACTTTCTAGAACTTTTCCCAGCAAAGTGGAAACAACAAAAAACCTGCCCCGGTGTGCCTGTTTTGAGCAGGTCTTGTAAATGCTGGGGTGAAGTGCCCTTCCCCTCCCGGGGGGACAGCTCCCACACGGACAGGACTGTCTATCCTTCCGCTGTTAGCCAGGGTAGTACAATGTCCTCTGCCTATTCCCATGATGTAAAGCAGGATTTATGACAAAATACCAACATTTGCGCCATTAAATTCTCGTCTTACCTGACGACTAAAACCATCTTCCCACTAGTCCCTGGCTGCTTTGGCTTCTGTGGTAAGATGGGATATTCCTGTGGCAGATAGATAGTTGCTAACTAAACATATTGATGAAAGCTGCCTATAAACTAATTAACTGCTTAAGCAAATCAAACAGATGGAAAAAGAGGAATGGGCTGAGAGGGAGGGATGGGTGGACAGTTAGGGGCACACACAGGCACACTGCTGATGACAGCGTTCCCTTTCTCTTCCTGTGGTCTTCTCCTCTCTAAACAGAATGTAGAGGGTCCTAAGTTTTGTTCATTCAATAAACACTGTGGTCCAGCTGAAGTAAAGTGGTAGAGACCCATGAATGCGAATGGACCATTGTATTTATTTTACGTTCTGACCATAAGCAGAGATTTAACAGCAGACTCAAAATTAGAGAAAAAATATGGGTCTAGGAATGTTGACAATCGAAAAATATTCCTTTACTGTGTTTTATTTAGGATAAGCAAAAATTATTTTTGGTTTTTTTTTTTACCTAGAGCAAAATATTCTTCTGCAATTCCAGCTTGTTTAACTCATTTTCTTTTGAGTCCGTTTCAAATGAAAAATTAATTTCAGAATAAAAATTCAGAAAGGTTTGCCTAGAAAATGCCAAAGTGAAAGATTTTGGTATTTCCCAAATGGAACATTTCAGTTGCAAAGGATGTCAAAACAAAATGTTTCATTTTTTCACTGAAACTATTTGCATAAGTCAGCCTGAATTTGCTAATCAGTTCTCTCCTCCCACTCCAAAAAGGGGGGGGGTGTTTGTTTTGTTGCTTTTTTTTTTTAACAAATTTGTTATTCGTCATTTTCAACTCCACACCTAAGTCCATGTGTGTTGGGTTTTGATGTGGAAAATATTATTTTACTTAAGGAAAAATACACTATCACACTTTCTACACTGAGGTAGAAGGCTTGGCGTGAAAAAGACAATAGGTGAGATGGGCTGACAAAATGATTTGATTATGAAAGTACGAGCAGAAACCATCTCACACACACTGGCAGGCAAGAAACTCTTTGAACAGTTTGAATTTCTGTATCTCAGTATTTCAAAGTTTGCTCAGAAAATGTGTGTTTCTGTACGCTATTCCTGCCCACAGATTCTGGAGCAGGCCAACCTTTCTGTGCACAAGCAACAACAACTACCAAAACAAAACAAGCGAACAAACAAACAACAAAAAAAACCAAACCAAAACAAAACAAAAAAAACCCAACAACAACAACAACAAAAACAAAAAACAACAAAAAAACCAACAACAAAACAAACAAACAAAAAAACCCCAAACCAAAACAACAACAACAACAACAAAATCCAGAATTTGAAAATCCTTAGGAAAAGGAAAAAAAAAAAAAAATCCCCCTAAAGCACAAATTACTCAAAAAATTCCCAGGAGTTAAAAAAGTTTAACGAAGATTTGCATCGTCAAAATCTTTATGGGACCAAAAATAGCAGCGCAGGATGTTTCAGCAGCTGAGCATCTCTGCGTGACTATGAACCACTGTTGTTATTGCTGTTCTTATGGGAGGAAGACACGGTATCTGATGCTAAAGCCTTTCTGTTATTTTTTGAGTTCCAGTTACCTGGTTTAGCTGGGTGAGATGTCTGTATTTCACTGGCAGTTATTCTGGTTTAGCTAAGGGTGTTTATCTAATAGTAAGTTTTTCAGCTTACGGGTCACAGAGTTGTTCTAGTAACACCAAAAATGTTTATCTATCGGTAATACTGTGTAAAACTATGATAAATGACTATGATAAAAAACTATGATAAAATCTTACTTAGTTTTTAAATACTTTAGAAGAGACACTGAATGTCCTGCTTTTCATAGGCAATTTCCTATCTCCTTCTTTTTTGCTGGGTACATTCTTCAGTAGCTGGGCAAGTTATGCACATCTCAGTGAAATGTTCCTCAGGGGATAAAATCCCACCTCCAACTCACCTTGGCACCTTAAATTCATATTCTTTACCTACTTGTGCATGCCACACCCTTTATGCACCTAATCCTTCCAATATTAAGACAACCTTGCAATGTTTACTCATTTTAGCTGTCTCTTTTGGTATATGATGCAGGATAGGAATTAAGCTGTGAGCCCTAACCTAAAGAAAGGCTTCAAGACAAACCTATAGTTCAGTTTTTTGTTGCAGCCATAGTAAATTCCAAATGTTTCCATCAAAAAACTTTAAATTGAGTTAGCATGGAAATATTTGTTTCTAGTCCTGGGTCTAAACATTCACTCCTTCAGTTGTCTCCTCCTTAGCCCATACTGCATCACCAGACTTTTTTTCTGACAGTCACTCGCCTTGCCATCCGTGACCTGCAGCACTTTACTGTCATTTGTGCTCTCATAAAGTGCACCAGTGGTGTCTCTTGCAGCTTCTGAAGAGATGATTTACACGTTCCTTTGGTCCACGCTTGGCCTGGCAGCTTTTCTCTTTAAATGCTTCTGCATCAGCGGAAGCTATGACAAATAATCAAAGGCTTTCTACATCAGAGATTACCGAAATCTTAAAATTATTTTAAAAGCATGAAAATATTTAGTTTAGTTAACATTGATAAGCTGCATTTCCAGTAACACTGGAATGAGTAGAGGGGCCATGGTGAATCATACGCTGTTAGTGTGGGTTTTGTTTGATCTTGGTCACAGAAGTATTATTTTCTTCTGAAGTCTGAGTGTAATTTATTTGTCAGGTTGAACGGTCAGAGAGAAAGTTGTTCATTGACCCAGAGAAATGTATGGTGTCTTCATGATGATGAAGAACATAAAAGAGTCTCCTTCTGGGGAAATATTAGAGTTGATAGGGAGTGTTTGAAGAAGAAAGTGTCAAAGAGACTGACAGCAACACGGACAAAAGGAGGAAGGCAAATAGAAGATGAGAGGCTGAATTTGTTCTCTTTGGGATTTCACATTTAGGAATTTTAACAAAGAAAGGGTCATTATCTGGGCAGCGTAACTTCCTGGACCCATCCTTTATCTCTTCTTGTCCTTTCATGTAATTGAAAAAAAAAAAGAGTCTTTCACACAGACAAACAGCAGAGGAACTGGAGGAAACACAGTGGACAGAGGAGAAAATCCCTCTGGCACCCACCTTTTCAGTGCTTCCCGTGGGGCGGGATGTGGCGAGCCCTCGCTTGCACCCTGGGCTCACTGCTCTTCAGAGTCTCCCTGTCCCTCTGAAGCTGGGAACTATTGGTTGTGCTGTTTTAACGCTTTTTTGGTTTGTTTTGGTTTTTTACTAGTTGCTAGGCTTCTCGAGAAACTGTGTTATTTCTTTTCACAAGCTGTTTGATCTGGGGCTGCTCGTTCACTAATCCAGGCCTACTTAAGCAAAGAGAAATTCCACCCGTTATTCCTAACCCAGTTGTAGTATTATACATTAACCCAAATATTTGCTGTACTGTATGAAGTCCATACAGGTTTGTTGTTTGCTTTCTTTTCCATGGATGGGGTTATTGGACTGTATATCCCAGTAATAGAAGCTGTGAAAGGCAAATAAGCTCTGAAGTTACATAATATTCTGCTGGCATTTTATTTATTATTTCTCTCCTTGGCCTCATCCTTAACCCTACCCACCTTAAACCTCAGATTCTTAACCTAGTCTAATTCAAATCCTCACCTCTTGCCTGGCTTCAGTCTGGTGAATCTCATCTGACTTAGTGCCAAAGAAACAACTCCCACCAGAGCCCCTTGGAGTGGGGCTGTCTTTTATTTTTGGAATAAAAAAGGGGAGGAGTTGAAGGAGTTCTGAGGCTGACAGGAGGTCTGCAACGAAAATATTCAGAGCAGGAGTGATGAACTACATAATTAACTCAGATTCTATCTGATTCCACAACTCGCTTTTCCAGTCCTCATGATCAGCTGTGGGTCAGTTCTCTAATTGTGCCACCTTGTCATGCATCTCTGCAACAAAACAGAGTGTGATTTTTCCATAACCATTATGAGTCTGCCATTTTTATGGAGCAAAGCATACAACTGTAAAAATCCACGATTGTAACAGCAAGCTTCAGTGCAAAAATAATGATATTATATATGTGATGAGCTGCCCAGCTCCACCCAGGAAAAAGGGACTGGTGAATCCAAGGGACAGGGATCCCCTCCATCAGAACAAGAGCCTGGCTGAGGGGTCTCCTTGATAAACAGCTCCAGTAGGTTGGTTGGTTTAGCAAAACCACAGTTTGTGCTTCATTTAGAATTACTAGTGTCTACATTGGCAGGAAGTTACCAGGGGAAAAATACATGAATAACTGTAAGGTGTGTACATACACATGTATGCAATTAGGTATTTGTAAATTTGCTGTACTTGAGGACTGTAAACCCCAAGAAAATGACACAAAAGAAAGGCTCTTTCCTTTGCAACTTTCCTTTGCAAATATTTAATAACTGTGTAGTAAATATTTACTAGAGAAAACAACAAGCAAAACTCTACTCTGAAGTTTACTGTGCCAAGTATAGAGACTACTCAACCATTAAAGTGTGAAACAAGGGTATTTCAGTCTTGATTTAATTGCAAATCTCAGCCCAATCTTAACTAGGGAGTCATTAGCAGTACACCATTATAAAAGAAATAAATCAGTGTATTTACAGCACTCAGTTTTCATGCCATCCTCCCACCCTCAGCTGTACCATTCACCAGGAAGGAGAGTTTTCTACTTGATAAGGCTCTGGGTAAAAGATGCTACCGGCCAAAATCCCACCCTACCATTTACACAGATTATAGAAAAAATTCTCCTGTTTCTTCTAGATACATTTTTTACTGCTATATATATATATAATTCATGCTGGCAAGTGTGTAGCATTTATACCTACTGTGTACTTTTAGAATGGCCAATATTTATGCAAAAAGTAGTACAACTTCTCCGAGTGTGTGTGTGAAATGCAGGCTGGCTTTGCTACAACGTGTTAACAATTCAGAAGTGCTTGTGACAGCCAGATGCTCAGCTCTTTTTTCATCTGAGGTTTTGGCTGCAGATTGTTTTGGGGCAGTATTTTGGTTTGCTGCATCTTTAAATTTAGCTCCACAGCGTTGAGGAATTCAGGCACTTTAGTTTCTGGTCCAGGTAAACAAGGTGTGTAAGAACCCCCCCTGACTTTCAGAATTGCACTTACAGATCTTATTCTCATCTTAGCTGATCACTGAAGTGCAAACTCTTCTGACTGACTGCAAGTTTCCATTTATACAATGGTCCATCCTACTGTCTGTGAGGGTCTTGACTATTTGCTATAGGTCAGTCCAGTTGTAAAGCCAGCTTGCATGAGGACAAGACTTAAAACATGGATTTTTCAGTTTAATGCCCAATCAATCTCATATGACAGCTTAGTTGGCTCTGCTATAGTTGTTAGTGGATGGAGGAGCAGTTTCAAGGACTGTTCATGAAACAAAAAAGAAATACTTTGATGTTATGAGAGAAAGGGTCTTGATCAGCAATCTACACATTCCAGCCCTGATCTGATGTACACGAATTCTCAAAGGTCCCCCCATGCTTTTGGGGCTTAATTATCTCTTATAAGGAGCTAAATATGGTATCAAAGCAGGATGGTCCCAGGCAAGACAGGTGTAAGCACTTAACCTCGCTCTCAGTTTAATTCCTGGGATTCAGCTCTTGTGAGCACAGAAATACCATTCTTTGCAAACACTGGGATGAGGTAATTCAGTCTCCCAGGCTGCAGGGGTTGAGCTCTGAATCAAAGTTTACAGAAGAAATGCCAGTACTAGTATCTATCTCTCATAATACATATATGCATCTATATGTATATATTTATATTTATGCACATTTATAAGGCAAAGAGAATGAAAGGTGTGTTATCATTATTTCAGAGTTACTGAGACCAGCTGTGAGTAGAGTTAAAGAGAAACTTAAGGTAAACATTTTGTGTTCCTCATATATTGCCCGCACTGGAATTTTGGCTTCTTTTTTAGTCAGATTCATTATTTGAACATATTTATTCATTTTTAATCAGCGTGCTTCATTTTCAAATAGCTCTGTGCTTTCCCTGCATGCCAACACTTTATACTTTATTTAAAATTGCATGATAGAAGTGAATATCTGATTATGGAAGCCCACTGCAAAACACTGTCTGCTTACTCATTGTAAAAACAAATCAAACATCCAAACATGATTTTTAATACAAGCCTGAGATCAAAGGACAAAGTGGCTGTGTTCTTCAGAAAACAGCAAAGAACCCTTATTTTAATGTATTTGAATAGGGCAGGCGGCACTAGCAAATTACATTACAGTCCTTCAGTAATGCAGAAAGGGAAAATAAGCAATAAAAGACACCTTGTTTGAACTCAGGGCTACAGTGAATAGTTGGTTTTGGTTTAAAAAGCTCTGTCCTTGTCAGGGTACTGTCATTACAGATGAAAAAGTCTTGGCACCTTCTCACATCTTCTAACCTTTTCCTTTCAAATAAGGATCCTGCACGGCTGCATCTTAGCTAAATCTTATTTAAAGATTTATTTATTAGCAAGGCCTCCAGGTAGTCAGTAGATCACAGACAGTGGTTTCTTATGGACCCCAAGTTGATTTAGGGTGTGAATTCTGACAGGTGATAAGGAAGGGAATTACGTTCACTTTGTTACAGGCAGAGTTCTGCTGGGAGACTGAAGGAAAAGACTAAATTATGTCTGATCGTTGCCTGTGCCAGGACTCAAAACTCTCCATGTACTGGAGAGACAAGGGGTCCAAATAACTGCAAGAAATTAGTGTTGGGTTTGTAGGGGGGTTTTTTTGGGGGTGGAGGGAGAAAGTGGGGAAGGATAAGAAGGCCTGTCAGAGTTTCACGGCATTCCCACAGTATATTTGACTGGAAATATTAATGCATATTACTTTATTACTGATCTAAAATTCGCCCACATAGGCAAGATCTGCTACAAAATCGTAAGCCATTAAAATAAATAAATAAATACAAGTCAGTCACATTGCACTTGATAAAAATGAACTAAATGGAGAAAAATTTAACTTGACTCGGAGCCAAAATACTTCTTTTCTTCGGAAATAGCTCCTAATTGAAGATGAAAATAAAACAGATGCTAGAAATGTCAATTAAACACGTTTTTTCGATCTGTTTTTTATAGTTTTTTAGCTCTTCATACGTGGACAGACTTCTGCTTTCAAATCATTACCAGTCTTTATTTTTAATTTTTAAGGAAAGGGATTTTTTTTTATCCCGTGGAGCATGACTGATATATGTGTGATCAGTATGTTCTTAAAACTGTTTTGCATGTCATTTTCCAGCATTCAATAATTTCTTTTATTTAGTCATAAAAGTACATTAGAGATATCAGTTTTAGGAATTTCTGCAATGGCTAATGCAAATTGCTACTACCTCTACTGATCACCTGCTTGCTGCTGCACTAGAAATACAAATTATAGAGTTAGACCCTGTAATAGCCTCTATAAAGACTCATTGTAAGATGAGAACCTGAAGTAGTTACACCTGAGAGACTTCAAAAATTTCATGTACTTTTCAGTGCTTATTCTTTCTGTTTTCAGTGTTCTTGAACTAAACAATCTGACCTGGGAAGTCTGGGTTATTGTTTACCTCCTGGTTGCATGTGTCCTGTGAGAAAGATTTGCCAGAGTTTTCTCAGGAATTAATGTACGTCAAAACCTCAAAAATATATAAAATTGCTCTCTTTTTGTTGTTGTTTTGTCGGGGGTTTTTTAAAGAAAAGGACTCTGGCAAAATGTCAGTCAGGAACTGTATTTGATCTTTTCGTCTGTCTTCAGCTGTGCCAGGGGAGGTTTAGGTTGGGTATCAGAAAGAAATTCTTTCCAGAGAGGGTAATCAGCCATTGGAATGGGCTGCCCAGGGAAGTGGTGGATTCTCCATCCCTGGAGGTGTTTAAGATGAGGCTGGACGTGGCACTGAGTGCCATGGTCTGGTAACCACGGTGGGGTTGGATCAAGGGTTGGACTTGATGATCTCAGAGGTCCTTTCCAACCCATCTGATTCTATGATTCTGTGATTCTGTGATTCTATGATTCTACGACAGTACCTTGGAAAAGGTTTTCACTTTTCCCAATGAATTAGTGAGCATTTCTGTCCCCTCCATTTTAGCAGGTGAGGATTAAGAGGAACATCATACTGCAGGTATTATTAGACAAAAACAATGGATATTAAGCCATTATTTGTGCATTAGCAAGTTTTCCCCGGGTAGGTTTTATCATTTCAAGACATTTTGTTTTGTGTTGTTCTTCTTTTTTCTGTCTAATCACCTCTAAAATTATGAACACTCCAAGAATAAAACATCCTGAATAGCAAAGCAGCTTGAAATATTCATAACTAAGAATGCAACTGGTAATGCTCATAAACAAAGTTGTTTGGAGACCCCTTTATTAATTTTTAATTTATTTTCAGTCAATTCCTTATTACTTCCAAATTCCTGTAGGGGATTCTGTTAATTAGTCATGTGTAAAATATTCATTAAAAACAGCTTCCTATTTTCTTGTTTTATTGCAAATTTACATTTCTAATCTTATAACCAAAATAAATGCCATTGGGTAGAGAGACCACATTAATTTTGATCAAACCCTTGAAATAGAAACCCAGAGAAGAAAAGATATGGTAATAAAATAGGAGTTACATTGTGCTTCCAACTCACCAGAAACAGGTATGCATATTTCAAACTCTTATCTACTTCAGATAAAAACAACAGACGTTTTAGATTATTTTAGGAATTATGGTTAGGGGAGAAAAAAACCCACAACAAGCAAAAGGAAAATCACAGCCTTCCACTGGCACTTCCCGTGGGCATCTACCCGTCAGAATTCGATAGGTCTAGTTATAAAACAAAGACACTGCTTTTGAAATCTGCCCCGAAACGGAGGAAAATATGTTTCCAAGCAAACCCAAGTTTTTCTGCAATCACACCTTTTATCTAATGATTAAGCAGAGGAAATGTGGTCCCATGATGGAGCTGGATGACGGATCTCAGAGGTCTGAACTCAGCTTTGCTTCTGGCACCTGGTCACTGCCTGGCAGCTCAGTCCCTCTGGACTCAGGTCTCTCTGGGAAAACCCTGACTCGTGTTTCTGGCTTTGGGAGTTCTTTGGGCTAATATTCAACTTCAAATGTGTGATGAGGCCAGTGGAAAGGTTTGGTTACTACAAGGAGTTAAAACACGTGCGCAAATGTTTCTGGAGGCGGAATCTTTGGGTTGTCTATTCCGATGTGGAGCAGAAGGAAAGGCTTCTGTCTTTCAACTGTCTTTCAAGATCTGTGGAACATCACTATATTTGGACCATGACCTTGTAATACTATGTTTATATTATGTTATTCCATTTATATTCTGCTATGCTATGTTATAGGTCCCTTCTATGTAGGTAAGGCTAAACCAGTATTTCTTATTTCTCAACTACTTTGGTAATTATCAGCATAGAGGAATAGTTCCAACAGACATGTAAGCACCGACAGAAGTTCTGTGTGCAGATCAGAAGCCAAGCCCACAGCCTGGCACAGATCTCCTTAAAATCAGGGACTATTATTTTCCCTCAATGGGGCACATCTCCCACTGATGTCAGGCATATGCCTAATTTGCTAAAATAAAGCCAACTTGGTTTCTTTCTCCTTTGTTGTTAGGATGGCTGATATTCAGGAAAAAAAAAAAAGGCTATTATTCTTCTTCATTTTTCTGGAGAAAAGACACTAAAAAAGCAGGGAGAAATACTCTGGAAATGGTACCTACTGTTGAGAAGCAAACTGTGAATATAAGTCATGGCAAAATATTATCCAAAGTCACAGTCTTGACTCTTTAATCTCTTTTTACACTAAATACAGAGAGGCTGATACAGTTTCCTGAGACAAAGAGGAGACAGGAAAAAGTAAAACCACATCCTGTTAGAGGAATGGGAATGCAAAATTTTGTATATGCAAAGGAAAAATCTAGAAAACACTGGACAGTAAAAAACCAGTATTCCAGTTCCAGCAGATCTGGACTGGAAGTGGAATGACTGATTTCTGAATGAGCACACTGAGGAAATCAGCACAGCTTTGCTGCTGTCAGCATTTGCGGTGTGAGACATTTCTTCCCCCATCAAACCAATCCAGTTGCAGGCAAGTAGGACGGGTAGGCTCAATGGCATCTCAACTAGGGCAATCTGCATTTCATGTTGAATTTCCATTTCATGAACCACTTCTCCCTTTGTGATACCATTTACAGAAAAAAATCCACTGGACATCAAATGCATAGTTTATGGTATTCTAAATGCAATTGAGGCAATTTAGAATTGCTTTGAAGCTTCTCTCTGAATTGGGAATGCTGCTGACCTGGATTCCTCCACTCAGTATTGCGAGCAGCCTGTCACACTCCTGAGTTAGTGAGGCACTGCAAGTGCCTCTGCTTGGTAGTGGGTTCTGCTCAGCTCGAGCCAAGTGCACATCACTATGCAGCAAGCATAGCTTATGTCCCCCTGCATTCATCCCAGGAGAAAACTGGCTTTTCAATGGCCATTTTATGTGTAGTCTTCCCCTACTTCATCCACTTTATCCCCATCACTGCATTTGTAATCCTTTTCTAAGTAACACTCAAAAAATTATTTTATAGATTGTGACTCACCGTCTCTTCCCTTCCTTGACGTAAGAGCTCAGAACTGCTGCTCCATCAATACCCAGAGTCCTCCTCAGATGCATTTATTGTCTGTAACATTTTGTATTATATTTGTAAGGGAATAATTATATATTGCTGCTCCAAATTCCAATAACAGATTTGATCAGGACCAAATTAATCACTGCCTTAAAATCATTAGAGATTATGTAGTATGGTGCTGGCTGAGCTGAACCATGACTCAGCCTGGTAATACTCTATCTGAAAACTAATCACCATCCACCATATCATCATCTGGGGCCAGCAATTCATCTCCATTATCTCAGTGGCTCTTCTGATTGCAACTAGATCAAAACATCTTGCTGAAGTCCAGATTAATTTTAGCTCATCTTTTTTTTTGCCCAACTCAGTGTGTGGAAAAAGTCGATTGGTGATGTTAGCCTGAGTTCAGCCAACACAAGCCGACTCTGCTGAGATGTTTTCCACTCCATCAGTTCTCATAAATTAATTCCTCTGTGATCCTCTCAAGTTCTTCAGCTGGAACAAAAGCCAGGTTAAAAGTTTACATGTCCCGGTCACTCGTCCTTTCCTCTCTGCTTAAACTCGAGCACCACATTTTGTTTAACATCTGGGTAGTGGAGCCTGCTCTGCAAAATCTGTCAGATGCCCCCTGCTATCATCTCTGCTACTTCCTTATCCCCAGGCAGCAAAGACCTTCAGATCCTGAAGTTTTCTTTGGTTACCTGAAGTGTATGTTTACATTCCCTTCACCGAAGATTAGTTTCATATTTTCCCTTTGTTTTCCTGGATTTTGCATCCAGTGCATCTCTGCTTCTGATTCGTTCCCATTAAAGTTACGAAAATAAGTGTTTACACAGTAATTTTGACGTGCTTTAGACCTTGGTGGATGTTTCCCCTCCTCTGTTATCCAGAAATTTTCCTTAGGCTTTCGTTTTCCTTTTCCCTGGGCATTTTTGAAAATTCTGTTCTTTTTTTCTTTAATATCCCAGCATACAGGAGTTCATTATATTTTGAAGCATCTCATTTTCCTCCTTCTGTTCTTGACTGCTAGAATGCATTTCAAGGGTGTTAGGGGCATTTTTAATCGCTCTCTCTCTCTCTCTCTCTTAAGAAGTGTTATGCAAATCTGTTCTGTACTTAATACACTTCTGTTCTGAAGGAGAAGGGTTTTAATGTTTCAGTCGAAATTCTTCAAATACAAAATCCACAATACTAAAATGTTAAATAATAAAAAGTGTGACTTTACATCACAGCAAAAGTTTTAACAAGGGACTTCCACAGGTCTCGATGAAATAATTAGGAAAGGAACAGGGAAATATATTATTCCTATGGCAAAGTTACAAAGTACATGTCTTTGGAGACAATGTGTATGTATTTGTACAGAAACCGAGACAATTTCCAATTAGGCTCATGTTTTGATTCCATTGCCCTGTTAATCCAGTCAGACAGTGCAGGGGCAAGTTGGTAGGGCTGCGTGCAGGAATGGCTGCCTTAATTCTCTCCTCGGGGTTTGGTGAAGATTCTGAATTTTTAATGTTTTCTGTGTGTTGCTGATTCCTTTTACCAACCTCTTTATTTATCCTTGGTTTCACACCAGTGTACTGGGAGGAGAATTGTGCCAGGAATTTTGTACAACACACACGTTAATTTTTTCCCAAGGATGTCGTGCATTTGCTGTAGGCTGTAATTGTTTTGGAAGATTGCACTGAATTAGAGAGAGTACTTGGGTTCAAAACGAGATGATATTGTGCCCTCTAGGACTCTCAAGATGTATGTTTAGATCCTGCCTTGACAAAGAACTCTGTACATAACCTTGGCATGTCCCCTCATCTCTCTGTTCTTCATGTTCCCAGCCAAGACAGGAATACTCCCCACCTCTCATCGCTTTGGGGTAGATTGGAGCATGCCTTGATGTTTTGCTTGGTTTTTCCCCGGAACAATCACCTTGATTTTAGTGGGATAACTTCAGCGCATGAAAACTCCGCAAAGGGCAATTTTTTTCTAGTACTGGACCTCATCAGATGCTTAAGAGGTTTATAAAGCCTTAGCCAAAGTAATTTTAATGCTGTATGACACATGTCGTGTCCAAGAAAAGACTAGACAATTTTCTAACCAGTATGTCCTAATTAGAAGCTGTAATTGAATGATGTTATGATCTGCAATGAAAACTATCGGATAGTTTTCTTATGAAAAGGGATAACTTTTGACCTTTTCCCCCTGTAAGCTTAATTCCCTTCATTTAGCCCATAAGATCGGTGCCTAGCTGTTTTCTTTCAGAAGGGTATTTCCCTGTTACGAGGAGACGTGTTATTTCCGTCTGAAGTGCTTAATATACCATATTGTACAAACTTTCCCAAGAGAATCAATCTTCAGCCTTAAAGGTTATTTCACTTTAGTGCGCAGCAAACCACAATTTCTGCCGTTTGATCCGTTCGAGCTGGGGAGTTGGTAAGATTATACATGGTTTATGCTGCATGGATTTTTAATGTTTCACACATTAGCTTTTAAAAATTGCCTTCGTATTCCCTATATTGATTTCTGTGGCTCCCAACGTACAGCACCCGCTGAGTGGCTTTGCCAAACTCTCCTGATGAAAAGATGATACAGGAATCCTCAGCAGGGGCAAAGACAACCACAGATTAAAAAACCTAGCATCCAGTTGACCATTTTTCTTAAGCCTCATTGTAAGCTTTTTTTTCTGGGTTTTTTTTTTTCCTTTTTTATGATGGCATGCACAGTCGAACTGCCTAAGGGCATGCTTATTATAGACTGTATTTTAAAGCTGATTAAAAATAAATTCTCCATGCCTGTCTGAAACTTATTCCACAGAGAATCTTGTTTCATATCAGACGAGTAAAAGGATCTGTTGCTTATGTTCACCTTTTACCTCAGCCCACATTTAAAAACTCGTATCAGATTTCCATTACACTTCGTTTATTATCCAGTCTTTCTACTTTCGTCAGAGAAAGCATTATAATGCCTGTGACTTTGAAAAGTTTTATAATTAATGTGTGCATGTGTGCATATATATTTATGTATTATTTCATTTTCTTTATACTCCATATAAAAATTAGGCTATCAAGTCTGACAGAAAGATCCTGGTACCATAATAAACATACTTCTCCTCGCAATCATTCTTTAGCACACAGGACTTGGCAAACTGTCAGATGGCAGGATGAAGAGGTAAAGCACAGAATCTGCAAATTCTGGCCATGCACGTGGGAATAGGTTCTGGGCTTTCCAAGAACTTGTGGAGAAAATGAAACCTGGCAGGATCCATGCGGAAATTCATTTCATCTGTTTTCATTTTACTCTGTCTGTCATCTAGTTTTTGATCACTAAATGAAAAAGAAAAATGAAGTTCTGCCATATGCATTCTATAAATTTCAATTTAGCTATCAGGTGTCACACCTGCCTCAGTTTTGCTTTTTTGCTGAGTTTCAGACAACAGACATAATCATTTGTTTGTGTTCCCGATGCTGGCTTGGGAAAGTTTATTTATGGTAGTATTTGCAGTAAATCTGCTCATTTCCAACTATTGCTATATAAACCTACCTCTTGAAATATAGACGGTTATGTCAGCTTGTGTAGGAAACATATTGTACGATGTTAATTAAATGGCAATATTTATAATCTCTGCTCGCCTACTGCAGTGCCCTGGCTGCTCTGACATTGTGAACAAAGTCGTGCTCTGCAGGTCCCAGGCCCAGGTTCCCCTGCATGGGCAGGAATGGTTTGGGCTGTTTCTGGTTTGTCTGTCCCCCCCAGGTGTGCACTGCCCTGCGAGGACACCTGGGCAGCCGGGTTTGCCCCCCGCCCCATCCCTGCGGGACGCGCTTCCCCCGACCCCGAAGGGCTCGTCGGGGTGAGCTCAGCGATGGCTGTGCAGGGCGTGGCCATCCCAAATTTCCTGGTGCTGCCGTTGCTTTGGCCATGAAAGATTGTGGGGAGCCCGCCCCACATCCCCCAGCCTCGGGTGCCACAGCCCCACCACGGCTTTAGGCTTTGGTCCCTGAGGTGCTGCCCACGGTGACCCCACACCCACAGAGCCTCAATGCACCTGCTTTGTAACAACTCACTTCTTATTTGATGCGTCCAAACCTGACTCTTCACACCTCAGGAGAAGGACCCTGTGCAGGGTGGATTTATGCTGTTATTAGCCAGCAGGATTAATAGCAGCAAGTTATCTCTCCACGAGCCGTCAAATATATTTATGCCGGAACCTCTTCTTCCCCAGTTGCGGTTGGGTGTTTTTTTTTTAATAGAAAAACATAAAAAATAAACTTGAAAAATTCATAAATAAATTAATCTCCTTGCCAAGTCTCAGGAGAAAGTTAGGTCAAGTTTTGTTGGGAAACACTGATTGGGTGGCAATGAATTTTTCCTTGGCTCCATTTCAATTTCTCTGAATTGCTTTTGTCGGGAAGAGATTGATGGAAATTTAAATAAAAACTGAAATAGAAGTTAAGGTGCTTTGCTCTGATTCAATATCTTGATATTTCAGTATTTCAATTTGAAAGGATTTTTCTACTTGAAGATTTTTTTCATTGCAATTTTAATTTTTAAACCGCTATCTTGTGTTTTCAGGTAGCTCATGCTTTCTCATTTTGACTCAGGTGTTTTGGAACTGTTTCAGGGGGTTTGGAATTGCTGGAAAATCAGAAAAGGTTCATGAGGTTCTACACAAAGTAGAAACATAAGCCTGTTGATTCAACTTTTTTATTTCCTCTTTTCATATTATCTCCTTTAAAGAATAAATCTCTGAGCTATAAAGTGAGACCAGGTATGCAACGCAAAATGAAAGGCCAATCTCTTAAATATTATTCCAGTAATAAAACACAATCCATATAGCAGTAATATTAATGAAACAGCATGATATCATGAATCATGCTGTATACCTGAGTATTGTTATTTTGGATTATAAGATCATGAAGTCTTTTTTTTTTTTTTCAGTTGGGGGTAGGAGGGAAGATTAACAAATGCGTTCTAGTTCAGCTTTAATTTATACCATCATTTTTAATGACACTTCATCACAAGATTTTATACTTGCCCTTGGATAGATAAGGAGTTGACAGGCTTTCAATTAATTACAGTAATTCTGAAAAGTTCAAATTTACACTCTGATAAATGTCGGTCCAGGATCTGAGAAAAAAATAATTCCCTTCGAGGAAAGGAGGGAGAGGATTCATAGGGTGAACATCTGTAGAGTGACTTTACTGGATATATAATTTTGAAATACCCCACCTGAGTCCTAACGAGGAAGCAGCTCTGAGGGAAGCTGTCACATTAAGCATTAAGCTTATCATAGAATCATAGAATCATAGCATCATAGAATCAGACGGGTTGGGAAGGACCTCTGAGATCATCAAGTCCAACCCTTGATCCAACACCACCGCGGTTCCCAGACTATGGCACTGAGTGCCATGTCCAGCCTCATCTTAAACACCTCCAGGGATGGAGAATCCACCACTTCCCTGGGCAGCCCATTCCAATGGCTGATTACCCTCTCTGGAAAGAATTTCTTTCTAATATTTCTAATATTAAGCACATTGATGAGCATTGTGCAGAGGGGCCAGCATCCTCCTCAAACACCCACAGACTCTGTCGCACCCGTCTAAAGGTGAGGGTGTCACTCAGCATGACTTTACAATTCATAAATAAAATAGAGCAGAAATTTGGGAACATGGCAGGGAAATTGAAACAGCAAGTCCCCTAATGGAGTGTGGGTTTGGTTGGGTTAACACTTTCCACTGACTCCTTGGTATTTTACAAGCCTGTGTATAATACAATTTATTGTAATTTCCTTCGTGGAGCAGTGGAAAACCTCTTTATGTCAGTGCTACTCAGTCACTGCCAGCCCCAGCTCCTGCTGTTGGACACCTCTGCAGCCTCAGCAGTTCAGGGGGTGACGGCAGCACCAGCAGCCCTTCGACAGGCGCGTTCCAGCTCACCTCATGGATCGCACCTGGCTGTGTTCCCCTCCTAGGAAATCCACCAAAGTGTAAAAATACACGGTGTATTATACCTGCAGCTCTAAGGAAGCCGAAGAATCATGTGGCTGTTAATAAAACTGTTGGACGTCTCTCTGGCTTTTGTAGAAGCTGACAGATTTGATCAATTAAACTCCCGTGCTCTGTTCATAGGTCAGGTTTCTTATGGTACAAGGATTTGCATTCCTATTAGTGCTTGCAAAAAAGTTTTCATGTTAACCTGATCAGTAGTGTCTCCTCCTCCTTGGTGTCTGTCTTATTCCAGTGAGACTGCAGCGATGTGTCAGCATGAGCATCTCTGTCACCTTCTGATTGAACAAAACTCTCTTAGGCTTCCCTGGAAATCTTGAGGGTTAGGTTTAGGCTTAGGGTTAGGTTTAAGAGATTGAAAGAGCCTGGAACGTCTGGTGGCAGGGGGATCGGTTTCTTACTGTTTTCAAAACATGTTTATAAAGAAAACCTCCGATATTTTCATTTGTGAGCTGTATAAAGTGCTTGTTTCCTTGCAACACTTGCTTATTTATGTAGGCATATTGCGTTGAATTAACTGCAGCTTCTTTGACTTAAAGTGTCTTGAATCCACACACAACTTTTTAAAGAGAATTAATTGGCATCATAGGCCTTTTGTAATTAATCCTCCTTAAGGCTGAGGTAATGCAGCTTTGCAGCAGGTCTATCACTTACCCAATTACACACTGATTGCTGCGCTCTCTAGTCTTCCATCTGGACATCTGTAGAGCTCTGGGACTCAAAGAGCTGCATGCTCAGTCCCATCTGGAAGGGTGTCACAAAAGCAAATGTCTACAAGATGTTGTTGTAGTAAATAAAACCGAGATGGTAATTCCTGCTCCTACTCCCCGTGCCAAGTCCAAGGAAAAATGTTCTGTGATAGTGACTGAAGACAAGACAGGACCAAGCCTCAGTCAGTGCTCCCAGCACCTGCCTGTTTTCTTGGAAAATGGAGAGCACTTTGGCAAGACATTCTGCTGTGCACACGCACAGTGTGCTTCCCAACACACCAGAAAGTTCCTCAAGAATTGTTGTAACCAAACAGGAACATAAGAAAAACTGGCAGATTCCCAGTATGAGGGAAAAACACCCTTTCTGCAGAAATGCTGAGATCTGACGAGGTGGAGACTCTTAACAGGGATCACAAATTGCATGACCTGGCAGGCACGTGAGAGCTCTTTGTGCAGTCATTCCTGTGTCTGTGTTGTGAAGCTTGTAGAAGTCAGGACTGGAATCTGGCTCCCAAGACTGAGCTGTGGGTCAGTGCTGTACTGCAGAGACAGGGCATGGGGGCTGAAATGCTGTGTGGCATCCTCAGGTCAGTGGGCATTGATGGGCTAATGTTTGAACCAGGAGCACCCCTTCCCTTAAGGAATTTCAATCATTTTTAAAACCTGCAGAGTGAGATGTGTGGGAGTGGGTGTCATAAAGGACAGCTCATGGCAAAGCAGCCAGCTTGTTTTAGCGTGCCCAGTTTCCAGACAGGTTTTATCTTGTGAGTTGTCCAGGACCTCTTCCGTTTCTGGGCCAGTCATTTCTCACCCAGGGGCAGGCAGTATATTACAGACTTAGTTTAATTTCCTTAATGCCTGTACAGAACATCCATGCTCCCCAATACATTCCCTGCTTGCAGTTCCTGCCTTTCAAGTTTTTCCCTCTTGGGTATTTTTGGCAACAAGGGTATCCCACCCACTGCTTGAAATTACAGGAACAGAAAAGGTTTTCATGTGGGTATTCTGTAGCTTTAAAAGAGCACCAAACAGCTTAGTAGAATCATTACTTTCTCCAGCATAACACTCTTCAGCAGTGCTTTTCCTCCTAGGATTTCATCCTACCAGGCATTGACAGCTTGCCAAAGAAAGCAGCAATGTTGCACTTTCTGAACACATTTGCAGAGAGAGGCCTCCAAGAAAAGAGGAAAAAAAAGGGGAAAAAAAAACCCCAAACACCAAAACACAACAAACCACACGCTGCTTTTTTACTCCATCCTCCAGATTTCCTGCTCCTGAAACCATAATGTTGCTCCTCCAAAGCTACAAAGCCAAATCCATCCGACTGCGTGAGTGCCAATACACGACATTATCCTGTTTATATTAAAGACTGCTGGAAGTGAGCAGTGTGTCTTCCAGGCTGCTCTCATGGCAGTTTAGGAATGGAGCTGGCAAAACACAGCTGAGTTATGGGAGAAGCTTCACGGCACTTTAACACAGCCACTCTCAGGCCTCCTGCCAGTTGTAGGAGGCATCTCATGAAGAACGGTGAGAAAAATCACACGCAAAAGTTTGCACGGGGTTCCTTGCCAGAATTGCCAGCCATGAAATCAAACAAACAGAACCTGTAAATGAAACGGTTAACATGGGAATTTCTGTAAATCAGCTCTAGGAAGTGGAGTGGAAGCCCCTGCTTCCTTTTAACATTGTCTAGCACTCACTTCTTTGACTCATTTTAAAATTCCCATGTAAGCAAGCCTAACGTGCTAGTAAAATACCAAAATAACTTGAAGTTTAGAAGACATTATTTTTATCCAGAGTAGCTTAAATCAGTTTCTTTTGGCCTTGTTTACCTTACATCAGAGGGCAAGAAATATCAAACATTCATTGTTTCATCCAGCATCTTGAGCACACACATAATTATATATTTTAAGGAAATGCTTAGAACATCTTTTTCATGTAATGTAGACCGGTGTGAGAACCCAGAGAAAAGAATAAATTACAAGCATGCATAACAACCACATGTCAGTTTAAAAACCATGAAATAGCCAAGCACAAAGGGGGGAAGTTAAGGGATTACATGTGGAAGAAGTTACTCTAAAAATTGTATTATTCTAGGTTGCAGTCCCACCATTATCATTATTTTTAATGGTGCTTTTATATGCTGTTGAGTAATAGTTTGTCCACATCCTGGCTCTTATCGAAGGAACTGCTTGCACAGCAACTGTGCTGGCAATAGCCTCTAATACAGTTTGGTCACTTAATTAAACAATTTTCAAGTTTACTTTAGGTGACATTTAAAATTGAAATTTCAAGTACGTTGTTCTATCGTGTTCTCTCTTAGTATTGTTCAGTAAAATGCTGTATTCAAGGAAATCCGTGAAATTACAATTCAAAGCCTGTGATAAGAATGGATTCTTTTTGTGGTGGTTTTAGCTCTCATTACAATTTTTGTTGCGAGACTAAGTCTACAGATTGAGTATAAAGTATATCAAGCTTTAAATTCAGGGATAAGTCATTGTTAGGACAGAGAATTTTGTGATAACACAGGCAGTAGATTAATCCACTCTGATGACAGCCTTGCAAGTCTGTAAGGAACAGAACACAGAGCAAGATTTATCCCTCACATTGACAAGGACGGTGAGGGGAATGGGAAATGGAACAAAATTAGTCCATTTGCATGACAGCCTCAGACTATAATCATATGGTTCCACTCAAATCCTACAGTAATGGAACATAAAGAAAAAAGCGTGAACAAGGCACATCATTTAAAATTATATTGTGCTCATCAACCTTTCCAGTGTCTGTGGAAAACATAATCAGGGAAGAAAAATTAATTTCAGTCTGCTAAATTACACTGTAAATACAGAGGGGATACAACAGAATTGTTCAAGCAAACTTATTCATGTAGCTTTCATAAGTTTGGGTAAATTCATCCTGCTCTGTATTCACTAAGATGAGACTATCAAACTAGATCCTCAGCTTGCATAAAGCAGCACAGTTCCCCTGACTTCAGTCAACTCAGAATCTAAAAATCTCCAAGGAAACCTTCTCCTTGATAGGGAGGCTTTGAAAATACTGAAATAAGAGATAATTCCAGATACCTAGGGGAGAATTTTAAAGAATGAAGATTGGCAAACAATGTGAAATATAGAATAGCAAAAGTGTATGTGCATCTTCCACATCCCTCCAGTTCCCTGAAACACTCTGCATCCATTTGTGCCCCCAGATTTCTAGGATCATGGCTGTGAGGCTGTAGGGAAGGGATTTGGGAGCTGAAGTCCAGCATATCACCATTTGAATTAATTAAAGGCAGCTGTTATGTGTGTAAGGGTTATAACACATATGGTATATCAAACATATACTATAAATCTATAGTTGGTTTATTCTTTAAATAATTAAACAGTGCAAACTAAGGCATAGGAAACCGGGTAAATATGAGGTCATTATTGGAAAGCTCTTAAATGCTTTGTCTAAGGGTCAAAGTCAGAATTGCATTAATTTAGTCATGAACCTTTGCACTTTCTCATCTAAACAATGGAATCTCATTTTAATTTCCTTTCTTTTTCCACTTTAAATACAGGCATTTCTGTGAAGGAAGTTGCTTATGAGTATCTGCACGTCTCCTTTCCTGTAATCTTATGAAAAAAACTGTATCATATGGTATAATCAGCACTGACTGTGCCACATACATATAGCAGCAGTGTGGTTTGAGAGTATTTTATGTATGTAATCTGAAAACATCTGAATTAGAGAGTGAAGACTTCATTGTAACAGTACCAGTACATGGATAGACTCATTGTATTTTAGTTCTTCTAAAGAACTAGTCCTACAGCTGTGCACAAGCAAAGTTTCCACCAACTTTATCTTGCAGGCAGGAGTTGGCTGCCACACCTGGGTGTTCACATACACAGCTGTATCTGACTGAGGCAAATACGTATTTCTTGCTGCTTTTTGAGCATTGCAAACTATATTCCAGTCTGCTTTCATTATTATACTAATGAGCAGAGCAGACCTCAGAACACTTTCGGCTGATCTCCCAAAAGGCCAAATGGTCCTCTGTGAGTGTGTGTGAGAACTGTGACATTGTGTTCACAAGGAGCTTGATGTGGAGCATAGATTTGAATTTACTGAAGAAAATGGCAGGGGTCTTTTGTTTAAATGCACACTTAACATAGTACTGATGTTATTTAAAATTAATATGGAATAAAGGATGGGGGCAATCAAACCAAAGTACTCGTCAGCTACCTCCGTTCAACCTCTTCTTGGCATTAGGAAGACAAGCCTATTTAATCACTCTGCTACAACAGTGTTATGCACTTTTGCAGTTTTGCAGATTCCCTGCCTCATTCACAGGCTTTGCTTCTGTTTTCTCTTCCTAGCATCTACCTGGATTCCCAAGATAACCTTGCTCTAGGTTAGCACTGCTGTGCAATGCAGAACATGAGAGTTTCTAACGGGCGGGATGGGTTCTTAACTGCTATTATAAAAATAGCTCATTCTTTTGTGATGGTGGTTTATGACATACCTCATTATGTGGTTTCAGACACACACAGGGCAGTGTTTAAAATGAAGTTGTGCTCCGTGTGGGCAGTGCAGCCTCTGCCGTACGGGTGAGGGAGACTCTTGATTCCTGAACTGGCTGAGGTGATCGGGGACCCGAGGAGTGCAGTCACATGCAGGAGGAAATTTTTGGAAGGATTATTTGTATATGGGAATAAAATGTGAATATCCTGCATGCATCTACACCAGTAAATCTTTAGCACTCAGTTGTTTGCAGAAAGTGAACGAGGGCTAGTCACGAATGCTGTGAAAATGGAATTTGCTTTTAACTTCAAATGAATATTCATGAATAATTTCCTCCACTATTTGCCTACCACTCATATTTAATGATATGGGAAATGGAATGAATAACAAGGGGCTGAAATTTGCTGACAATACACAATTATTTAAGTTAATATAAACCAAGGAGCAAAGTAAGGAATTTCAGGAGGAGCTAATAAAACCTGGGTGACTGACTAACAAGATACCAGATGAAGTTCAATGCAGATAAGTACAAGATAATGAACATTGTAAGAAATAATTTAAACTTCTTGTGTGTTTTGGAGGGGTGTGAATTAGCTCTAACCTCTGGGTTAGGATGGGCTGTCATGGGTTTACTCTGGACCGATTTTTTTTAAACCTTTTCCACAATTGCTATAGGAGAGGAGTTTTTTACAGACAAAAGAGACTTGGCGTGGGGGAATAATATTAAATTTATTACTAGCAGGGTAAAAACTAAAGAACAATATATACAACAATTCTAATTAGGTTTTCTTATGAGGAAAATTTTTCAACTCCCGGGGGCGGGGGGCTGGTAAACCCACGACATGGACGTACTGTCCAGCAGCAGTGAGGAGGGAAAAGTGCTGCAAGCCAGGGGCAGGATAAGTCCAGATCAGAAAGGCATCTTCAGTCCTACTGCAGATGTAACCAGGGCTAACGTAAGATAGAAATATTGCCCTCTAGGCCTGTGTGCAGGAGTGCAAGCTGGGGGGGAGGAAATCACTGGATTTATTTATTTATAATTAATTTCTCTTATTGGAGGTGGAATGACATCAATTTAAACTAAAAGGCAACTCTGAAAGGACATAGTTAAACAACTCAGGAGGAAGGGGCAGGCACCTGTGAAAAGTGGTCTGAAGGATTCAAGTTAAACTTGCAAGTTTACTTTTTAAGTCAAGAGAGCATCAGCATCATACAAAATACGCAACTCTGTGATGGGCGTATTTTAAGTTTCTTCAAGACATGCTGAAGTCCATCATCAAGCATTAGAGAGCAGACAGAAAGGTTTAGTAATGAGTTATATTAAGATGTTAACTATTTCATTGAAGCAATTGAGATAAATTGTTGGGGGGGCCTCTAGCAGAGGGTCAAAACAGCATACACTGGCTTTAATTTTAAACCACATCAACAGGACTTGCCAGAACCTGGCCATCAGTGCTCCAACACCACAGAAACATAAGCCTCTAGCATGAAGTGGCTCTCAGTCAGTGTTCCTCTAGCATGAAGTGGGTGAGAACATGGCTCAAAGTCAGTGTTCCACACAGCAACAAGGTCTGAATTTTTTCGTAGCTGCTACGAACTCTCCACTGTGCAGTGTTAGGGTCCAGAGGAAACTCTTTGTGGAGTCAGTCCCCATGAGCGATGCAGTTTGCCAAGTGACTGGGATGACAGAAAAGCAATTAGATAACAGCAGGTTTGCCTGAGGACCCGTCCGTCCTGCTCCTCCTCTCTGTCAAGGCATTATCTCTGCTGTCATTGAGCGGAGAGACCTCACTTGTGCTCTGTGGGCTACTGCCAACTTTCCTCCAAACTTTACAACTACCATGTTCCTGAAACATGAAATGGAGGAGATGATATCAGAGAGGAAGAATGTTACAGAATAATTTATTTCTTGGCCTATTCATCTCAGAGAACCTTCTGCCTAGGAAGGGATAATGCAAAAAGTCAGTTATTGTATGGTTGTTGTTCGTGATGCAGGTGTTTTGGTCTGACTTACAGCACTCTTGGCAGTTCATATCATGAACTTCCCACTCTAAGTCCTAAATGATCATTCATTACTTTCTTCTTCTGAGTATTTTTCCCCACCCTGGTCCTCAAGCATTTTTCCTTCTGCAGGAGTTCTCAGATAGGAAATGCACACATTCCTGAGGAGTCACTGGGAGAAAGAATAAAGGGATGCAGCTGGGGGAAGATGGTAAGGAAGGAAAGAGGGCAGGGGGAAGAGAACTCTAGCCATGGCAGGACAGTGAGAAGAGGGGCAGAGCACAAAAGCAGCAGAGCACCAGCACTTTTATGAGCTGTTGTCCAGTGCATTGCTGACTGTGAGGGACTGAGAGGATGGAAAAGAGCATCTTCTCTTCCAGCACTGTGTATAACTCATCTGACCACAGTTCTCTCTGTCCCTGTGGCCACATCGAGCTGGTCACTCCTCTTACTCTGCTCCCTTTGACCTGCATCTCTGCAAGGTACAACCCACGGCAGATCAAAGCTCCTAAGAAATGTAGGACCAAATCCCGAGATCCTTGCCTAGGATCTAGTCACCCCTCAATAGAAGTGAATCCGATAAGGATTTTTCTCCTCAGTGTTACCTGAGGAGAAAAAATTCAGGGTGGTTTTTGTGGAACACTGCCCTGCTGGAAGATTGACTGTAGTGTTGGGAGGGTAGACACCTGGACAGGTCAGGACGGTGCCTGCCACAGGCCAGCACCGTGTGGAAGGCAAACAAGACGTGTCAGAATTCTCCTCCCATGTGAAAAAGGAAAAAACCAAACCAAAGATGTAGTTGTGGTCTTGTAGGAGCCAGTCTGGTGGTCTTGTAGGAGCCAGTCTGGTTGTCTGGTGGTTCACATATTAGCACTGCACTGTAAGAGCACTTTGCTTCTGATGCTCTGGTAGAAAACGAGTGTACTAAAAGCAACTGGTAGTCCTGCATTTCGTTGGTGTAATTATTGATGGAGTTCACTCTATTCCTTCTGCAGAGATGTGACTACTGTTACAATTCCACCATAGCATGACCAGTCCCGGGAGAACACAAACAGACATGGAAACTGAGTGACTTTATCCCTTTTAGCTGTGAGGATCTTTATGCTCAGTCTGTGCATCTCTGCCGTATTACAGCAGATGCGGAAACAGAGCTCGATTTCAGGGTAGTTAATCTGGCTTTCAGAAACATTGCATTCACTTTAAATTCCCTTATTTCATGACTTCATCCAGGGTAAAGCAAAGAGCAGAAAGGAACTGGCTCCGAGCACTGAAATGTGCCGTTTCCTTCAGATGGACACAGCCACGCAGATTTGGGAGGATGTGTGCATGCATATGTTTGTGTGAGCTTGTGTGTTTATTGCTTCAGAATTGCCTAAAGTTACATCATCCCAAGAGGCGTGTTGAGCCCTGTGTGCTCAGATGGAGTATGATGTTTGCACATAAAATGATAAGGATTTGTGAAGCACTCAGACAGGAAGGTGAGGTGACACAGTTATAAAACAGAGACTGACACTACTTTTGGGCTGGAGGCCTCTGGGGTAGGCTGCCCTACGACAGACTAGCCTATGTCTGAAAAATATTTTCAAATTTTAACCAATCATGGAAATTCATTATTTTTATCTGACATTTAAGTACACTTTCAATTGTATCCAGATTTTAAGGGCCAGGAAAAAAAACCCCAAACTTCACTTGCTCTAGTAACAAAGATAAATGAAGCATTTCTGAAGTATTATAATGACCATATAAATTCTTGAAGAGATAGGATTTGGTTTGAAACCAATAAAAATTTTATACATTAAAGAAACAGCAAGCATTATAGAAAAAGCTTTATCCAATGCATTTGTGCATCTTCTGTTTTACACCACATGTTCCTTTTGGCAGCAAACTTGGTGATTCAAAGGTACAGTCGTTTGTCAAAAAAAAAAGCAAAGGCTGACAGGTCTTCATCATAGTTTTATTGTTGTTATTAAATGTTTAGCATCCCAATCCAGCAACTGATACATGTCCGTGTGGTAGAGTTAAATGTGTCAGTGTGTGCGTGCACGTGGCTGCTCTGCACACGCAGAGTGGGTTATACTGGAACACACTGGGAAGGGTTGGATGCTGGAGGCTCCGGGTGCTGAATATACATGGAACTCAAGAGCAAGGAGGCTGAAGATGTACAAACCCTGCCTGCAGTGTTCAGGATCTCTCAATCTGATTGAGAGCCTCTCACCACCCCCTTTCAGGATGATCCACAGTTCTCTGACAGTGGGGTCTGCAACCCATGGGAGAGGCATTTGTAAGATGCCCACAAAATGCCTATTTTTGGCTCTTGCTAAGTATCTGCTGGCATACCTGACTTGCAATTTGAGAAAGAATTATATATCCTGGCGTACCTCAACTGTTTTTCCCCACTGCAAGCTGCAAATTTGGTGAGATTCTTTGTTATACGTTCTGCTAGCAGTTCAAATTTGACCAGACCAAAGGAATGAGTATCTTTAATACAGTAGGTCATGCTTATGCTCATTTAGAAGAAATACACCTAACACCAGCTCTATTCAGGTTTTGCTCCTTTGTTGGCATTATTGGCAGTTTCTGGAATGAAACTTGTTGCTCCATATTTATCTATATTTATTTTTTGAAAGCTACCTAAGACTGAGCTCTAGGAAGACCATCAGCTGTGGGTGTTAGTTTCATAGCATTGTCAGCACAACAAGCATCCCAATTACCTTTAAAATCGTTACCAATAAACACATTTTTTCGTGATGCAAAGCTTGGAAAATATCCAATAATTTATAAAAGCAGGCTGATGTCTTCCTATCGGTTCACCAGCAAAAAAAACCAACTTGAGAATTCCACAGTCACACGTAAGATATTGTAATCACAGTGATCAGTAACCAAAAATGTGTGTTTGAAGTCAAGCATGTTAGCCTGTGTATATTCATTTGCTTATGCCCTCCTGACTCAGCCATGGAAAGATAAATGAGCCCATTTATAAAATGAACAACACATTTAAGTATAGAACTGGGGCTTTGCTTCCCATGTATGAGAATGGAAAGACTGTTTTTGAAGTGTTTCCACAAACCACTTACTTTTAATGTTTCTTTATTTCAAGGCAAGCAGAGATGGATTCTGCAGTACTGACTTTCCACATTCGTGTACCCATTTTACTTATTCTCCAATCTTCCAGGAATATGCGTGTTTGTCCATGTCCCTCCTCTCTGCCTATAAAGACAGGCACCCATCAATACTTCAGTTTTGTGACACCTCAATATTTTTTTTTCTCAGCATATTTTGAAAATTCTGACAGCACGAATTTGAAAGTGTCTGCTTCCTCATGTGTTCACCTGCTCATCTCCACTTGTTTAAATCCTATCCCTGTGTGCCAATAGATGTTATCAGTAAATCCTCCTGGTTTAATCTCCAAAATGTCTCAGAAATCTCTCCTTCCCTCTTCATTCTCCCCATAAAATCTTTGTCGAGTCCATCCTTCTCCACATCCATGTCTGTTGCGACCTTGCTGCCTTCAGCCTCTAAATGACACTCACATTAGCCAGTTTTTAAAGCAGTGTAATGCAAAAGTAATCCACTGCTCCCAGTATTGAGATCTCATTAAGATATTTGTAAATCCCTCTTCTTCTCTGTCTCCCTATTGCCTTCTAAATCTGATCGAAGCTCCTTTTATCACCCAGAGTTCCTCCTGACCTCGCCTACCTTCTTCTGTCCTTGCTCTGTTCCTCCACATCTTTCTTCTTTAAGTGCTCCCTGCTCCATTGCCAGTCACAGTGTGAACCATTTGCCAATTAGACCTGTGCACTGCCTTCGATGCCGTCCGTGATACCTGTGAGTGGTGTCCCTGTTCCAGGTGGAAAGTATTCCCATGTCATTGGCGTAGTCCCCTTTAGAACTTCGAATCATCGGCCACTAAAAAGGCAAGTTATCATGTGTTTTTCAAACAAAAAGGGAAGGTGACACTTGTCTTCTAATAGTAAGAATATGGGGGGGTTTTGAGTAATCCACAATTTCTCTTGTGCCCTTAGGTCAGGCCTTGAATCAGAAAAGGAATTAAAGTTTTTGTTATAAATTTACTATCACTGTGATTATGAATTTGCTCTCCAAACAGTCTATCCAAACACCCCTTGCAGAAAGCTCATGTCTAGACCATATTGAAAGGTTCATCTCTTACTTTTCAAAAATAGGTTTCCAGCTCTTAAAACCTGAATTTTAGGTTGCACCTTCTTGCTCTCTGTTCCTGCTTACTGTTAAAATCTTTTAGCTTGGGGAATAAAAAGACACAGAGCCCTAATATATAATTTCTGAATTATAGGTTTTACAGCCCTTATTAGTACACTGAAGTTAAGCAGCAGGATCTGTAAGTTAGCTCAGACCAGCCAAGTTTACAGTACAGCTCATGCCAGCACGAGGGACAGGACGTGCAGATCAAAGCTCTGCTCGGGTCATCTGATTTTCTGTTCCTCTGTCTCCGTGCATTAGATTACGGGAAAACTTAACAAAACAAACTAATTCCTAGCCCCTTCCTCTCTTACCCTTTAAGTCCTGTCCCCCTAACAAAATCAAACAGGAGGAAAACAGTCTTCCTACACCTGGACCCTTTGTTCATCTTTCTGCAATTCATCAAAAATTAACATCCGGTTCCTGGAGCTTCCTCTCCCTCCAGGGGTGCCAACCAGACACCTACGTGCTCCTTCTACACCTCACACCTCCCTGACCTGAGCAGAGTTTAACCCACTGAATTCCAACCAGCCCTGGTCATGAAGCTGGAAAATTAGGAAATAGTTCCTAAAAAGTTTAGAGGAAACTTTACCACATCCACCTCCAGAGATAATTCCCAAGGTCAGGCTAATAATGTTTTCCCATCAGGTACCTACAAAAGTTCCAACCTCAAAACTGTCTAGTCAGACATGATGTATTTTGCCACAGTGACATCCCACAGCCTCAGTCTGTTTTATTTAGTTTAGATCCTCCACTTTTCCAGCAGTGTGCCTGTTTTACCAAGTCAGCTGCAGTGAATGTGTCCGATTGCACAACACCCTCTTTCATTCCCACGAAGTCATAGAAACGTGGTTCTCCTTGGGCTCCTGAGATTCCTGGCCATACAATTGTCTTCCTGCCTCTTTCCTCCCTGACTATATGTCTTTGTTTTCCTCATGAAGTGGAGTTCAGTGATTTCCTGTACCTCCCTTATAGCCCGTTACCCTTAAAGCAACATTGCTGAGCTGTGCTAAGGATCCATCTCAAAGCTGAGGAAAGCAGTGGGAAGAACAACTGCTGTCAGTCAAGCCTGATCCAAAAAAAAAAGGAGTCTTGGGGCTCACATATATTCATCTCACCAGGAAAAGGTGGAAGGAAGCATGTAGACCATTACCTCTGAGGTCATAAACTCTGAGCAAGTTACTAATCTCCTCCACCTCTTCCTCACCCTCCCTCATCTGCTGCTCCGTTCTGCGGCTGCTCCTGTGCTTCTCCTGCCAGCAGGCTGCGGTCACCCCTTCCAGCTCCATCCTCCCCCTGCCCCAGACCCGCTCTCCCAAACAGCTCCTTTAAGCCGTGCTCCTCTGACCTCCTCACCCCGAATCTTCCCTGATATCCCCTGCCGGACGCAGGCTCCTGTTTCCCTTTTACTTTCTCACTGCTTGTCTACTTGCCAGAAGAGCAGGTCCTCAGCCCCTCCTGACCCTTCCTGTCCTGCCTGTTGAGCCTCAGGAGCTTTTGGAAGCGTGAAGCTTGGGACAAAGGGCAGTGGCAGGGCTGTGCCTGCTCCGGGACATCGCTTTCCTGACAGGCATATGTGTGTGTGCTGCACATGGTCATATATTTTAGGGCAGGAAGTTTTTTTCTGTGACACAGAGGCTCTGCACCAGGCACTGCACAGCAACAGCATCACCAATGAAACTGCTTCCATTCCTAGGTAGGTGAAATCTCTGTCCCCGGGGAGCGAGTGGCAGAGGAGAAGGGAGTGGGATCCAGCGAGGGAAAATTAGTGGATTGGGGATGGTGGAAATCTGGGGGGCACACGGGACTGAAAGCCCCCATGGCTTTGATCAGTGTTGCTGCTGGATTCAGCATTTGCATGGTTAGTGTCATCCCAAAAACCAAATTCCCCAAGTGCCCGTCTTTATCTCACCGTGGGTTTTGTACTGTAAAAACACCCAGAAACATTGTGGTTTTCTGTGGGTTTGGTTTGGTCTGATTTTTTTTTCTTCTCTCTCTCCATCTGCTTGGGAGATTTTTAGATTTCACATGCTATAAACAGTAAAATGACAACAGAATCCTACAGGTTTCTGGTTTAGTCTCTGGAAAATGTTCTCTGCAAAACACAGGGAAAAGACAAAATTGGGTGATACCTAAATTGATTTGGATTATATATAATCGCTAAAAAATTGTGTGTGTATTTCATAGTCTTTTGAATTTTCCATGAAATTTTAATTTGTCCAAGAAAACAATGCCTAAGCGAGATTTCATGAAGCAATTTTAATCATGTAATTGTAACACTAGGCTAGCAAATGTCCAGAATGCTATTTAGGTAGGGAAAAGCAGAACTGCAGGGGAAGTCAACGTCCAAAAGGATCTTTGTGTTCTCCAACTTTCATTACGTCCTGCTAACAATTTATAAAGTACAAAGGAAAAAACTTCCTTTCCCTTCTGAGCTAAATGCCTTGTTTGTAACCCGTTACAGGGTGTGTATAATAATTGTGTGTAATAATAGAGTAAGCTGTTTGTTTTCTCAAAAGGAAAGATTCCTTTTTTCTTTGTGTTGAAAATCGTATGCATTCATACAATGGAAAAGTGCTTATGCCATTTAGGAATCAGCCAGTGGGTGGAAAAAAAATAGAACACGACACTTTCATAACAAGCAAATGGCATTTCAGGAGATTAAATTTAAATATTTTGGATAAGTTTTTAAACCATGCTGTCATAATGCTGTAAATACATGACATATCATCTTAATCTCTCAGACCATGCCTATGTGTTAGCTGTGGAACTGCTTATAGAAATAAAAAGCCTGATCAGGGGAACCCTCCTTGGTATTTTTCCCTTGGATGTGTAGGGCAGTTTGGATTATAGTCCATACATAATTCAGAGTGCAAATAAAGGCTGTGCTTTACCGGAAAGCACCGGAGAGCTTTGAAAGCCATCCAAATGTTTTCCCCAGATCACTGAGTAACTTCTGTGTTGTTTACCGACTTTATGCTGGTTGAGAACACACACAAATTCTCACTCTGTGGTGTCTGCTGCTTTACCAAAGAAGCTCCTGTAGCTGGTGGCCCGTGGCCCATCCTGCGACGGGGCTGAGTCTGCGATGATGAGTTTACCGGGATACACCCATTTTGTGGAAATCGTTGGCCCAGCCCTTGTTTTGGAGCTCAGAATTGTGTTCTTCGATAATGAAACAAGTCTGATTTTCCTTTGTTGCAGTTCTGATCTGCAGTCTGCTGGACTGTGGCTGCACTTCTGCCAGCTGTAACATGACGTGCCACAAGGACGCCCGGTGTGAAGTCCAGGGTGGGACCACTGGCTGCTATTGCTCCCAGGGATACACAGGCAATGGCATAACATTCTGTTACGGTAAACAGACTTTACCTACCTGTATTTTTATTGTGTGCTCGCTTGAAAAACTGACTCGAGAGCCCGTTAGCTCAAGGATTAAACTTTATGTCACGACAGATTACACTGACGTGTTTTCAAAGCCAAAAGCTTCAACGTTTTGTGAGAAATTCTGCAATTTTCCCTCAGCCTGGTGTTTGAATACAGCATACCACGCGTCTCAGTTGAGTATGACCTGTTTTCCACCTTTCCTTTTCTGTCGCTAGGGCATCTTTGCTGATTTATCCTCAGCAATTTCACTTGTGACTCAGGACTTCTGAAGCTTGGAGGTGGCCTGATGGCTGCTTCACAGCCCTCCCCTCCCTTTCCCACACACGGAGCACTCAGCCACTCTTCCCAGGAGCTGATCACAATCAAATAACACAGCTCCTGGGCTGCTCCAGGAGGCTGAGGAGCTGTGCGTGCCGCAGAGCCACGCCAGTGATGGTTTTTCCACTACAGCTGTTTGCAAGAGAAATATGCCAGAAATCCTGTGAAGAGGTCTGCTTTTGGATGCCTCTATCTTCCATCCAAAGAAAATGATATTTTTCCTGCCTTCACTTTTGAGTTGTTCTCCGCTATGAATAGCTCTAATACTTATTTCCACTGTCAGGTATAGCAATGTCCAGATGCAGACAGGCTGAAATTCATATGAATCTTGTCAGCTTTCAGTGTCCTGAGAAGTAGTTATGAATAGGAACCATCTATTTCCTCGGTTTCTGTGTTTAAGCATCTTGGAAAATCTAGCAGTCAGTGCTTAGCAGGTTTGCTACGAGCACAGGTGAGCAGCCCACGTGTAGTTTGGATTTTATAGCTCATTTGCTGTTGTGTGCTTGCAAGTGCACTTGTTTAGCAAAGCACAGAATGCCTTTTTCCTAAGAAAGCTGTCTATCCCTTTTACAAGCTGGGAATGCTTGGAGAGGAATATAGCTGGCTAAACCAATAAACAAAAATAACAATCACAGAGTAATTTACTTTGGAGGAGATTTCTGAAGGTTGTCTGGTCCAGCCCCCCACTCGGAGCAGGTTCAGCTTAGAGAATGTGGCTTGGGGCCTTGTCCAACTGAGCTTTGAGTATCTCCAAGGATGAAACCTGTGCCTCTCTGGGCCCTTGTTCCACTGTTTGACCATCATAATTTTGAAACTTTTTTTCTGATATCTGTTTGATGTTCCCCCTGTTGCAGCTTGTAACTTTTGCCTCCCATGTGCACTTACTACTGTACATTTCTAATAATAGTTCAGCTTCATCTCCTCTGTAATCCCTCGTGGCCTACCATTAGGTAGCTGTAGGCAGCTGTAGTGTTTCCCCTTTGCCTCCCCATCTTAACTCTGAACAAACACTCTTCTCTCAGTCTCATCTTTGCATCAAGTGTCATGCAGTTTCTAAACATATTTCTTGAATTTACGGCTCACCTTGCCCTAAATATAGGTTAATCATTATTTGTCTATCAAAAATAGTCTATCCCTGGTCAAAAGAGAATGAGAAGAAATGGCCTTCACAACAGTAGTATGGCATTTGCACTAGTTCAGTTTTACTGCCATGAAAAAGTTGGTTGATTTGAAAGCACACATTATGTTTGCAGAGTCAGGGGCCTACACTTGGGAATAATGCAGAGAAAGAGGAAAACCCAGCCAGTTTTAGCAATTCCTTCCAGAACAAATCAAACCAGCACTTACTTATCGAGCATCGTATGGTACCCACTGCATTGGCTGTACTTTTCTAGAAAGCTGTGATTATGAATCATCATTTAAATTTTCAGTAAAAATACCTGTTGTTCTCACTGACATGACTGATGTTCTTAAATCCATCCATTGTATAGGTACCCATTATAATATTATTAAATCCACTTGTGTGAGGACAGATTTATCTTACCTTCCATGGTTTTTTGGCTCATACAGCACCTTTTTCTCACTTTCTCTTTCACCTGTATTTTCTTTGGGAAACCTACATTCAAAATGCGGAAAAAAAAAACATTTACTGAGCACTTAAAGAAAATTCAGCGCAGTGAAATATGCATTCACAAATCCTGTGAATCAATTAATTGTTTATTAATAATTACACTCAGTGCTTGGAAACTCAGCCTTTAATACAAAATTTCCACCGTCACTCCAGACAAAGAAGATACCAGATGTATTTGTGGTGCTTTGCAGTTAAGTGGCAATGGTCTGAAGCAAGCCTCGTGTCAGGAGACCAGCATTTGCTCTGGTAAAATACCTCAACAACCACCAAAGTCACTCACCCTCCAGCTGAGAGGCAGAGCTTGTGTCAGGACTGTGTGGCTGTTGGCCCTGAAAGAGGGACGAGGTTTCTCTAGGGCAGCGTGTTACACGGTGCATTATTAATGTCCTGCAGCAGCCCTCTAATAGCATAAAAAAGTAACCTGAATTTTAATTGGGTGGGCTCTACAAAGGATTAGAAATATAGGCTACACCCTATCATAAATAGTTTAAAGCTATGAAAACGTAAAGCAAAGCCTCAGTTGTTTAATGATGTATGAGATCTTGCTGTTCTGTGTGGCGAAAGCAGCAGGTGTGTCTGCTGTTCTAGAGATAGCTACCCATTTTTATTCAGTTAATAATCTTGGGCTTTTAAAGTGATAGTGCAGTCACTTTCAGAAGTGATCATCAATTATGTGCTAATACAGGCATTTTCTGAAGGGTATATATAGTGCATTGTGTTCATGTGTTTGCCCTTTTAGTTATTTAGGTAGGTTGTGGAAGTCGTGATTACTGTCAACAACATTAGTAATTTTGCAAAATGTGGCACCAACTTCTTCATTGTGCTTATCCTGGTAGGCAATTAAACCAGAGCAGTCATTGTTTTGAGGCTTTGTTCTGGAACAAGCAATTCAAATTCTTTCTCCTCGTAAAAATGTTGAGAAAAAAAATGCTAGTTTTCAGGTCAGTCCTCTTGAGCTTTTATAGATGAGAAACTCTTCCTTTTTATTTATAGGTACATTCTCACTGGTTTTGAAAGGTTTACATTCGCTTCTCTGCTTTCACTTGCTTGTAACACCTCTTAAATACTTGTAAATGTTATTTCTGTGCTAGCCCTGTCTTTTCAATGTGACACACTTAGCCATTTTCCCCTGAGTTTACTGTGCTGCAAAAGGCAATAATGTCCTGTTACATTTATTTCCTAGCACCGTTATTGATGAATCATGAATCACTGATGTCAGCATACCTTAGGAATGGGGTTTGTTAGTTTTGACTTTGCTCCCTTTGCCAGCTGGCTAAGTGACTGCAGAGAGCTCATGATTATTGGATTTGCTGTGTATAGATAAAGACACATAGATATGAATTTAATTTCCTGGTGTCAAAGTCATGGCTTTTAAAATAATTATCCTCTCACAATCTTTCCCACAAGATTTCAACCACTTTAAATTAGGTCATGTTTTGGACTTTCTGAAGGCACACTTTGGCCAGTCTAACAAAAAGCTAATCCTCCTCATAATCTCATTGTCTTCTGCAAGAATATGTGCAGGAATGCACATAGTCAGGAGAATAACTGATTGTGGTATCTGGCCTCTTTTATATATTGGAATTATAACTCACATAGCAATAAATTCCTTCTATACAGTATCTTCCAGAAAGCCATAAATGAGTCACCTTGTCAGGCTTTACACCTCTGAGGTACAAAATATATACCAGTCTTCTTACTTATCCTTTTGTATTTATATTTCTTGTTTTATGTAGTATTAGATGAGAAAGAAAGACCTCTGATAATACAACTATTTTCTTTCTAGGACTCTGTTCTTGGGCAGATGTGAATTCTGTGAATATAATGCATGAGGTTTCAGCTTGACATTATCATACCCCTAATTGAAGCAACATGGGCTAAAGCTCTTGGCATAAAAATAAAACATAAAAAATATATCCAGATAAGACTGATTTATAGACAATTTAACTTCCTTTTATGCAAAAAATGCCGTGGATTTTTTACAGATAAATAGCATTACATTTGCCACTTTTGTAAGTGCACTGATACAAAGAGAGTCGGACATATAAATTGGGTGTTGCTCATAATCCCAGCTTTCTTCCAAAAGAAAATTAAAGGAAACAAACAAAATTTCAGATCTTTTAGAGAAGATTGGGGTGGAAGTAAAACTTCGCAGAAGCCAATATTTTATTTTTAAAACAAAGGGGAAAATGAGTTGGCATCAGTGATGCTTTCCTAAGCAGCTCTGCTGTTTCAATACTGGCTGCTTCTTGATTGCTGACTGCCAATTTGCTGCTTTGCTGGCACACTGCAGGAAATTAAAGTAAACAGCGTGATCACAGTGTTTACTTCAACTTTCTAAAATACGGAAGGAAAATGAAGCAGTGCTGTTTGTTCCAGGAGGGTAGGCAGGCAAGCAGGAAAAGCCTGAGCACAACATCCCTCCCAGATATCCCTACACAATATTCCCCTGTAAATGTCATTCGCAAATTATACTGCAAGACTAATCAGTCTGACTTGTAAAATAGTTACAGCTCTTCCAGAAATACTGAGCAGGGACTTAGGGCTGTCAGGCAAACTTCGTACTGAAGCAAGGCACTAGCTCTGTTCCTAAAGTGAAATGTAGGAAGATTTACCATTTTCCAGAGGCAAAAAATACATCAGTGCAAAGTGGTATTTTATATCAAAATACAGAATCCCTCCTAGAACACAGGGCACTTGGTGTAAACTCCGCTGAAACAAATTGAAAGCCTACTCAAGATCTGAACACAAACATATTTTCTTGTTTTACTGAGGGTCAAAGGACCAACTCTCTGGCTTTAGCTACTACAAAAAGGAGCTTTCCTGAGAGAACTCAGTTCCTTGCTCTAATGTGATGTCACTGCGTCCCAGCACTGGGTTTTATTGCAGTCACTGAATTTGGTTTGATTCACTGGTGTCACTGTTGCCATTCTGCAGCACCCAACTGGTGTATAATTTTGAGGGAATTTTTACTTTCAAATTAACATGCTGCTGCATGTAATCGTTTTATTCCATCCAGAAGTGTTCGTCAGTAGAAAATGATCTAATCCAAATGCTGGTCCACCAGAGGAGAATTTTTTTTACTATTTTTTTGGTACCAGCAGGCACACATCACTGGATGTCACTTCTGTGTTTACCAAATAGTCTGAAATCACTGATACGGAAGATCCAATCCACACACTTCCTAAATTCATTTCACTGCTATCAGTTACCACAAGCTATAAAAAGGCAGATTGCAGCTGCTCTTGCATAGCACAGCAGGAGAAAGATATGCCTTAGCCAAACACTAATAACAGGGCTCCACTCAGTGTTTGACAGCTTCAAAAACTTGGGATGTGCTATACAGGAGGTCAAAGCAGACCACCAATTCCCAGCCCTTTCGACATGCTCCTCGTAGCCTCTGGGTTCATCTCACTCTTCCTTACACTTTCTGCTTTTCCCTTCTCCTCCTGTATCTCCCAGTCTCTGCTGGTTTGCCTCTAAATTCTGCTGGAGCATTTACATGGTTTCAGGGCAGAGGATGGTAAAAGCAGAGCATGAGCTGTGTGAGAGGGCAGGAATCGTCTTCAACTTCAGGACTCCTACTGCAGGTTTAGGTGTCTGCTTTTCGGTGAGCCCAAGAATTGCTGGGAGGGCACCATCCTGTTTGTTGCACATATAGGTATTATATTTAATTAAATCTATGCCTTCAAGCTTCCTCTCCAGGGGACAGAAAGTTTTATTCCCTCGCATGACTTCTTTGTTCATAACATAGCAGAATGTTTTTCCACGTTGCTTGAAGTGCAGAGATCGACTGCTGAGCTGTGAGATGTTACCCAGCTGAGGTATCTCGATCCCACATTCCGGATTAAACCTGTAGGCAGATCATGGAATTGAAAAGTCTGGACAAATTAGCGGGGAGGATTTGATATTCCGGTTCATGACAGTCCACTTGCCTGGGAAAGCGTGGGTGTTAACGTTAACGTAGCAGGTTCCTGGCTGTTTGGGGACCTACAGCTTTACGCATGGCTTTTGCCTTTTCATGTGCAAGATGTCACACTTTTCTGTGAATTTGGGAAGGGCTTGATGGCTGTGATGTATGCAGACTGCTGGGGACTAACCAGCTGCTGTATGGTTGCCTTCCAGTCGCAAAGGATAGAGCCATGTTTATGCTCCCGAAAACAGCCGTGCCCTTGGCTGACAGCGTTAGTCAAAGCAGCTTCTGTGGGCTTGAATTTAATTTTTAAAACTGAAATTGCCCATTGTAACTAGCCACTTCTGAAAGTGTATTTCAGTTGAAACTTTTAAAAGAGTAGATCAGGAATTTGAAAGCGGAGAGTGTGGTAGAGCAGTGCCTGGTGATGCACGAGAACAGAGTCAGGCAGAAAACAGGGCAGGATGTTTGCGGTGACAATACAATCCTGCCGAATAAGACACAGTGGAGGCTGTCTCAGTCCAATTCTCTTACCTCTCTAAATGGCTGGGTCTATAAAATTTGGACTCAAATTATGCATTCAAAGTGCCAAATCCAGTTTCCTCACTAGTTTGAAAAAATCCCTCCCAGCTTCTCACTTGAATGAGACAGAGAGGAATCTTCAGAGGGTTCTCTCTTCTCCTTGCTGCCAGAAAACACAGTCAGCCTGAGCCAAAGATACAGCCCACAATAACCATTTGTAAGATTGACCTTGACTTTAAGAAGCCTTTGACAAAGTCCATATTATGGACTTTTTAGATAGACTCGTTACATTCACAGATTTGAGAAGAAAAAAAAAAAGTCATCTCTATCTTTTTTTATGGGTTTTGTTTACATTTTCTGGAAACGATAGTTGGAGCATGACTAAAATACAGTAACGCATTTTTTGAAAGGACCAGCAACAAACAAAACTTCCTCTTGTTATATCTTTAATCATATCCAGTCTCTCTTTTAAATTATTCCTGTTTGCATCTAAAAAGAGTTTTTAAAAAGTGTGTAGATGATGTGGTAGAAAAGAGTTATTTGTCTCTCTCAAAAATGTATCCAAACTTTCGGGCTGATCAGCTGCACATGGATGGTTTCTTACTTGTTTAATTCAAAATGTGTTTTAACCCTTGCCAAATAACGTTAATTTCCTTTCTTGAGAAAATACTCCTTTCATCCTGCTTTATGCTGCTAAGAATCAATATGTTACATGTTTAGAGGATGTGGGAAAATTCATTTAAGGAGCTTTAAACTTATAATTTCAGAGTCTGCTTACTTTGTGTTTACCAGAGATATGATTCCCTTCCTGTGTCTCTAACATCTGAAGTGTTCCCAGAAGGTCCAACAGTAACAATACACTCTTTTTACTTGCTGGCCTGAAGTAAAAGGATGGAAAGTATTTCCAGAACATGTATATTAAACAGGTATATTAAATGCACACAACTGTGTACGCAGGTACCTACGTGTAAGTAGGCATGTGAATAAAAAGCAGAATTTTCTATAAAAAAAAAATGTAAGCTAATCTCAAAATTGTGATTTTACTCATTCTGTGGTTTCATAGTTGAAATTAGCTTTGCTAAGGAAAGACCAGGATTTATTGGAAAGAAATTGCTTCCACACATTCCAGTTCCTTGAGACCTGCACATGGCAGAGGCCACTGCAGCCATCAGACTCTGCAGCTGCCTTTGGGGCTATAAAGTCAGTGCTACCCACGTAACAAGGGAAGTATCTTTGGGAATTGCACACATAAGAGATGATGTCATTTCTGCACATATAATATCCCAGCAACCTCCTATACTCATTTTGCTTTTGTCTCTGTAACTATATTGAATTCATAGAGTTCAGAAGCAGAAAAGTGTTCTCTTCGGGACTCTTTTTTTTTTTTCTCTCCTTATTTTAATTGCTGTTTTTTTGTTTTCCACTGCCGGAATAAACTAGCCAGGAGTGGTGAAGTTGTACGTAACCGCATCTGAAATGTGTAATTTATCTAGGATGATATGCTGGTGCACAATTTTTCAGTGTGTGACTGAAAAATTGCCACCTGAGCTGCTGGCAGACAGAATATCAAAACCCAGCTCAGCCCTGTGTGTAAGAAAGAGTTTAAGAAGGTAATTGACACTTTGGGCCTCTATTTGCCAAAGAAAGAGATAATGACGTTCTCCAAGAAGATTAGAATCTAACCAAACATTGTGCTCTAAATATAGAGCACAAAGCCAGGTGATGTTTGTGAAAATGCTGCTGGGCTGCTGGAGGAGGAGGGGGCTGCAGGACTGCAATTTTTGCACTGTATATTTTTTAGGTACACAGATTTAATTTAGAGATTATGGCTCGAAAATGAAATTTACAGTACGTGTGTTTTTCGGCGATAAGAAATTGATTTTGTGACCTTGGTACACACTAATTGAAATATCTGGCACCGTGTTTTGCTGAGGTTAAGGGAAGCCATACACGCCTGGAACCGCATTCTTGGTTCACCTTGAACTGCGCAGTTAATCACAGCCACAATCACGGGCAGGAAGGAAGCGGCCGTTTCGCTGGGGTACAAGGAAGCTGAATAATCTCTGCTCATTGTCTAAGGGGTAGGTTGTTGTGTGATTACTTCAGGCTGAGTTGAGGAGATTCACGATGACTTCAAGGTGGAGATTTTTGTGGCGGCATTGAAGGTTTAGCGAGCGCCAGAGGCCGGAGCCTCGGCTGCTGTGGTGCGGCCGGAGCTGGGCCGTGCGGCCGAGCCGTGGAGGGTTCTTTGGTCTGCCCACTGAAAGCTTGGCTGCTGCTCTGGGGCCGAGACAGCTCCGCCCTGCACCTTGTGCCGCTGTGCCAGGAGATGAAACATGGAAAGGGCTCTCTGGCTGTGCTGTTCCAGTGGCGGGGAGGACAATGTCTCCTTCTTTTGAGGCCACACCTGGAGTGCTGTGTCCAGTTCTGGACCCCTCAGCTCAGGAAGGACATGGAGGGGCTGGAGCAGGTGCAGAGAAGAGCAACCAGGCTGGGGAAGGGACTGGAGCACAAGTGCTGTGAGGAGAGGCTGAGGGAGCTGGGGTTGTTGAGCCTGGAGAAGAGAAGGCTCAGGGGAGACCTCATCGCTCTCTACAACTCCNGGCCTTAAGCTGTGCCAGGGGAGGTTTAGGTTGGATATTAGAAAGAAATTCATTACAGAGAGGGTAATCAGCCATTGGAATGGGCTGCCCAGGGAAGTGGTGGATTCTCCATCCCTGGAGGTTTTCAAGATGAGGCTGGACGTGGCACTGAGTGCCATGGTCTGGTAACCGCGGTGGTGTTGGATCAAGGGTTGGACTTGATGATCTCAGAGGTCCTTTCCAACCCATCTGATTCTATGATTCCATGACAGAGCAGCACATGGACTGCTCTGCCCCTGGACTGTCTCCCTGTGTATCCTCCTGCTTGAAGGGCCAGTTGCAGCCTTTAGGAACAGCAGCTATGCCCACCCGCTGGTGGGGTTTTGATTTAATATGTCTGCTTTATTTGGCTAGGTTTCTGTCTTAGCTTGGACTTGCACAACTGTGACAGTCTGAAGTTGTCTATAAACTCGTGTGGCAGGGTGTCCCATTATTTTGCTTATTACTTAATGTTACACATTTGTTAGGTTGGCACGGGATCTTGTTTTTCAGAAAGGAAAATGAAAGCTCCTGAAAAGCCTTGACAATAAATGGTTGTTTGTTCAAAACAGCCGAGTCTAATCTTTGTTTATGTTCCTAGGAGTCATGTAATGGTGTGGCAATAGAGAAAAATAGCTCTTCAAGATATGCACTGGATTTTACTTTTTATTTGTAATGAAAGCTATGCACATAGGCAGCAATCTACATAAGTTACAGTGAGGGAGAACATAAGCAATAGATGGTGACTTACATGGTTATATATTTACTTTTTATTTGTGGTGAAGTCTCTCAATCTCAATTTTTAAACATGTAAAATTAGGCTGAGGTTCTCATTCTCAGAAATTTACCAGTGGAAGACTAAGACAAAAGGTGAATTCAACCTCCACCAGGAGACCACTGGTTCTCTCCTGCCCCATCTGTGCAGAGGAGCCACTCCCACAACAATTATCCTGTCTTCTCACGTTCAGTCCCCAGCTGGGACAGAGTCCAGTGATCTTCAGTGCCCTCCTAATGTTATAATGGGTTTTAATGTTATAATGAGTAACCCTAAAGCTCAAAAGGGCTGTGGGAACACAGCCTCGGCTCATAGGTTGCATCAGGAGTGTCATGAGGGGCAGGGAGTTATTGCAGCCATGATCTGTGCATCATATGATGGTCTTCATTGCTGGTCTCTGGAACATCAGAGGCCCCAAAGAAACCCCAGAGAAACTTTGGGTTGTTGGCATGGACTGAAAGAGAAGTCCAGCTAAGCTCTGCGGGCCTAAATAGGAGCTCTGAGCCCTGCTTTGTTCTTTGTGGTGATGGGAAAGGAGTAGGTGGAAAATTGTATTACAGTAAAGGCTGTGCCTTACTTTTTCTCTTTAATAAACCATTTTGGTGGGTAGCATTGATCCTCAGGAAGCTCCACCCTTTCCAAAATCAACCTGTAAGATGTTCAGAAGGGAGAGGAAGCTGGAAGTACTCAGACGAACAGCTTCAGACCCTTTGTTCCTATCCAAAATATTCCATTATTTAGAGCTATGATGAAGCATGCATCAATTCATAAATCTGACCCACTGTGCAATATAAAAATGTCAATATTTCTCTCCCATTGTGTAAGAGATATCTGGTGCATACAGAAAGAGCTCCATCTCCTTAGCTACCACAGAGAAAATGGGAAAGGCAAATAGCCTTCCAAAGTGACTTGAAAGCAGAGATGAGGAGAAGTTTCTAAAACTTAATACAGCTTTTCATCTGGGCAGATCAAAATAGAAACTATGCAGGATGGCAGTTGTAAACGATGCAGAGCTATGATTTGGCTTCTTTTTTTAAGGTTGTCATGCAAATCTTGGTACGGTGGTTCCACAAAGCTTTTAATCATTCTCATCTCCGTGGCTAAAAACTGGGAAACTCACGGTAAAACTGTCTTTAGAAAATGAGGTCGCTTCAGGGATGCATCATACAGCATCACTGGTCTCAAACAAGTCAAATATTCGGTCCTTCACGTGTCAGGACACAGCAGAGGGTCACAGAAGTGTTGAGCTCTGTTTGTATCACTTTGCACATGAGGTCTGAGGTTTGGGCGGATGTCGAAGGAGAGGCTGGGGTAATATTTACACAGCTGTAGGCTGTGGGGAAAGGGACTGTTAACTGAACGTTTTGTGTTTCCTCTTGAATAAACAGGTACTATGCTAATAACACCAACAGCTTCTCGCTGGAGCAGAGAGATGTGATAAAAAAACCTCTGGGCTTTATTCTCTATTCTCAGGGAAAGCTATTGCAGCTTTTATTAGCTGTAAAGAGCACTTGAATTATTACTCACGTTTTGGCCGTAGACTGATGAACATTCAGAAGACTTTTAACCTGGCAATGCCACATTACCCTCAAGGAATGCCAGGCAGATAGCAACGTTCCATTTTGAGCTCGATAGTCAATCTAGCAAGGGGTCTGTGCTGCAATATGGACATCTGGCTTCGAGTGCTGCAAGAAAAATCCAAGAGCAGGGCTACTGCTGCTTTCACTGTCAGTGTGGTAAAAATAGACCTGCTGCCTCTGTTCTTGTAGCAGTAAGCAATGACAAGAGCACGGATGAGTACAGTAAGGTATTTTATTATAGTTTCCTGCAGAAGGGGTGATGCTGATGACATTCCTCCGACAGGGACGTAGGTGACTTATGAGTGAGTCTGGCAAGCCACAATGGCTGTAGGACACAAAGCCACAGTTAGGGGTGGATTTTCCAAAGAAATATATGTTCGGCGCTGTTGAACTGTCTGGCTCTATCCTAGGTGCCTAAAGGAGGACTGAGTTGTTTCAAAAGAATACTCCCAGTTGCAGATGCCGAGCAATTGAAAATCTGTCCCTGAAGTGCTTTTTGTTTTCCTATCATCTGTTGGCAGTTTGGGCTTTTGATTGATTTATTTCTTTATTTTTAACTGCAAAGACCCTTTAATTAGGGAGAGGAACTATGTGAATGAGCTGGAGCTGCTGGTGGTTGCAGCTCCTTGCCTTCAGAGATTTGGTAATTAAATAAGTAGATAATATCCTCCTTATTGAGAAGATTTAGAAAATCATAAGGACTTTGCATTATTACAGTGTTTAACATCCACAAATGGAGTAAAAAAACCCATAATGGAAATTTTCATTAGTTGCAATGCATGCAGAGGGCTCTTTTCTTTCTTCAAACAGCCAAACACTAAACAATTCCTAAATCCCTCCTTGTTACTTATGTTTTCTTCTTGGTGGTTAAAAACCCCATAAAGCAGAAATTGAAGACTTGCTATTAAAATACTTGCTGACAGCTCCATTCAAAACATCCTTTCAAGTAGTGCTATATCACATCATGATTCATTTGCCATTCTGATATAGTTGCTTTCACAAGTACCTTCCTCCTTGGTTAGGGCCCATCTCTTTTTTACCGGAAAATTCTTCCTTTAAACACTTTATTGAATCTCCGCTGTAAACAAGTCTTTCTCTGGTGTGGTACTGTTTGTGTTACAGAACACATGTAACCCCTAAGAAAAGCACAGTGACAGGCTTATCAGGCATGAAAAATGAGACAACAGCCAGAGAAAGAAACCCTGGCCTCTTTCAGCTCCTCACCTGCGGCGCAGGGGTGCGAGCGCCCCGCGCAATCAGCACAAGTCGGGGTTTCTGGCTCAGCATCGTGTCCCCTCATCGCTGTGTGCCCGGGAGGGCACACTGCCCTGCAGAGCTGGCACACGCCCGGGCACTGCTGGGCACTGCCTGTGCCAGGGCCAGCCCTCCAGCGGGTGTGAACCGGCACAGCTCTGTCGGTGGCAGCACCAGAACGCCGCTTGCACCAGCCGAGGGCCAAACCCAGCAACATCCCGGGGATTAAGTGGTCCCCAGTGAAGCAGGATGAATTTGCTGTTGAAGCTTGAAGTTAGAATTATTTACAGTCACTTTAACAGGACAACAGCTGCTCTTTACCCGGAGATGAGCCAAGAGCACTGAAAGAATTTGGATCTGAATTGCAGATGGATGGATTTCAATTTGATTCAAGTAGCTGGACTGCATGAGTCTGTACTGTAAGCTCTCAAAGTCAGAGCTTGAGAGAAAAATCATTAATTTGGAAGCTGATACTCTGAAAGACTTTTATGAAGCAATATATTTTCATAGCAGACACAGATCAATTTAAAAGTAGTAATCAAGAGCCATGTGCTACGTGTTCACGGACAGAAAATGTAGGGAATCCAGCCAGAGCCAGACACTTAACATTCAGAGCATTCAGACTAGCACTGAAGATACTGCCTCTGTGGAAAATACTATAGTTCAGAATTAGAGTATTGTGAATTTGTGAGATAATCACACTGCTGTGCAGATATAAAGATGCTGCCAGATTGCTACCAGAAACTAGCTCAACACAACTTTTCTAGGAGAATTTGGCTTTAACTTCTGTAGAAATTCTGGTAGAAGGAAAAGTCTCTGCAAATATTCCACAGAAAAGATGTGTTCAATTCTTGAGACAAGAGAGAAAATTGTCATATAATAGAACCCCTTCAAAACACCTTTTATCATATTTGAAAGGCATTCTCTAAATTCAAAGTAACTATACCAGCTTTCATCAAATGAGATTCCCTTGCCAGTCCTAAGAATTTTGAGATGCAACATTCCCTTAAAAAAATAAAGCATCCACACACTACTGTTTTATATCATGCAAGTCATAGCATTGTACAAAACCAAAATTTATATTTACTTGGATAGTACTACAACCAAACTCCTCCTGGAGATTTTTAAGCTTGCTCCTGAAGTAGTCTCTCTGGGGATACTTATACAAAAAAATTGTAGCCACTAGGAGTGATAGGCATTTCAAAAGGTTGATTCATTTCTTCTCCTGTGGCAATCACTGACAGACTCTGCTCTGTGCCATGCTGCGTTTGAAATCAGATCCTCAAACGTTCAGGATTTCTACTTGGAGCAGACACGGTTTCCACTCCTCTGCTGAACTCGTCCTCTGTCATGACTTGAAGCAACCTGAAGACACCTCCATGTGTGTTATTTGCACTCTCTTAGGTTGATTTTTCTCCAGTTTTCCATATCAGTCTTTACCAGTCAGGAAAAAAGGTAGGGAATAATGAAATCTCAGGTTTTCTGTGTGTCATAGTTAAACTCCAACCAGCAACTCAGCCCCACACAGCTGCTAGTTTACCTGCCTCAGTGGGATAGGGAAGAGAAACAGAAGGGTAAAAGTAAGAAGACTTATTTGATCGAGACAAAGACAGTTTATAAGTAAAGCAAAAGCCATGCCCACAAGCCAAGCCAAGCAAGGCATTCATGCACTCCCCGAGGGCAGGCAGGTATCCAGCCACCCTGAGGACAGCAAGGCTCCATGGTGTGTAACTCGGGAAGACAAAAGCCATCACTCTGAATGGCTCCCCTCTTCCTTCTGGCCCCAGCTCTATGTGCTGAGCACGATGCCATCTGGCACAGAATATCCCTGTGGTCAGTTGGGGTCAGATGGCCAAGCTGTGTCCCCTCACCCCTTCTTGGGTGCCCCCAGGGTGCACACCAGGGTGGTGTGAGAAGCAGAAAAGGCTTTGGCTCTGTGCAACCCCTGCTCAGCAATAATTGAAACATCCCTGTGTTATCCACACAGCTTTCAGGATAAACCCAAAACAGCCCCATACCAGCTACCAGGAAGAAATGACCTCTATTCCAGCCAAACCCAGCACACCGTGGAGTGACACCAAAGTGTGATTATCCTCAGTACCTTTTGAACTCTGCTGTCTTCCACTGAAGTTAAATAAATTTAAAAAAACCCTCAGATATACTGAAGAATCCATATGGAAGGGTAATTCTACTTTTGATTGAGCCATGAAAATAATTTAACCTTGGCCTTGCATTTCCCCAGCCACTAAAATTGAACAAACCCAAGACATAAAATGGTAGGAAGCCAGGTTTCAGACATTATGGGTCTTGAGGAATGTTCTGTTTGCTGCTAGTATGCAGAAGCAATTTTTATGTGAGTTGTTTCTATCTATTTTGCTTGGCCTAATTTTGAGAAATATAGAGTCAAAGTTTTATTTGAACTGAAGCGTCTATTAAGACTTACAGTCTCTTTAGATTTTTCTGCTCCTTGGGCTATAAAGTAGTAGGAAAACACTCTTCATAAATACACACATATATATAGACCATACTGTCTGTGTACATTGAAACTACCTGAAATTATTTAATCTGTATAAAAGTTCCAGAACCTTAATTCACAAAATTTATATCCGTATCCAATTCATCATCTGTAATGGATGAAAAACAAATAAAAGTGTGCTGTAGTTAAGCACTGCACATGGGATTACTAAAATGGATCAGGACAATGGCACACCTTGGCAGGTGTTTCCATGGCACACAGAGCACAGTGCTTGGAAACAAACCTTATTTTTCGTGAGCAGCCTGGTCTAATGGAAGGTGTCCCTACTCACAGCTGAGGAGTTAGGACTAGATCTTTAGGGTCCCTTGAGACCCCAACCGTTCTCTGATGATTCTGTGATTCTGTAACATGGGATCAACCAGGCAGCTGCATAACTTATTTTTGCATTTACCCCTCCAAGCTGATCCCATTTGGGTGGATTGGGTTGCTCGTGGAGAGTGAAATTCCTGAAAGAGCTTAGTGACTCAGTGCCAGCTTTTACTAATTCTGTTCTCTTCATGGTAATGGTACATGTGTACAAGGCATACAATGAAAAATGCTGAGATCTTTACCACTGACTTCTCCTCAAAAAAGATAGATAATATATTGATGTGAAGACAGATGACTTCACATTACATTGCTGTATGCTACTCTGTAGCATGAAACCTCTTGTATTTTGTGAAAAATCCCAAACATAGAAATGTATTGGACTAGAAAATGAGAATTAAGATGTGGGATCTTTGGGGGAAATGTCATAATTAATAATTATCTCCTAGCTGGTTTTTTTGTTATTTCTCTGCTCTAGCATTTGACAGAGCAGATGAAAATGGCTTTTGTCTGGTCTGTCAGTGGCCTCCCATTATTATCAGCTGGGACATAAAACCCTTCCTCGTGCATTTGTATAGGTAAATCTGGTCACTGGCTCTTACCATTCCCATCCTCTCTGCTTTCCCTCTGCCTAATATCTCTGTCCTCACTGGTGTTTCCAGCATCATAGTAATTTACTATCATCCATGAATTTAATTCTCAGAATGTTCATCTCTTTTTCCAGAGCATTAATAAACGCGGAAAATAAAACTGGGTTTAATATCAGCTCCTTGGGAAACCCAACTGGATACCTCCTCACAGCCCAGGGCAGTGCTGCTTGTCATGACCCATTATCCTTTGTTTACATTCCTTCAGCCAGTTTTCAATCCACATGGCAGCACTCTTATCCAAGACATCATAAATTATTTTTCTAATAAGATTTCATGAGCCATTGTATCAAATGCCATACTACAGCCCAGATATATTCTACTGTCAGCGACTGCTGATATTCACACCCCGGGTTTTAGGGCAAAGGGGGTAGGAAATGCCAACTTATACACGTCAGCAATGGGACATCTCGTGTGAGGAGTGCCAGCAGAACACCAGGAGTGGTGGAGACATGGGACTAGCTGCAGTCTAGGAGATACAGTCAGAAGGAAGGGACAGAAAGGCACGGCGTGGCAGATAACAGGGGTGGGGAGGGCTTTCATCATGGTCTGAACAGAAGGAAGGAGCAGGAGAAGTCAAAGAGAGTCTCAAAACTGGGAGTCAGTTTGACAGGGGAGCTCTGGAGCTGTCAGCTCTAGGGGAGGATCTCTGAGCTCTCAGTCATTCAGTGACTTTGTCTGGTGCTGTTCAAGCCAGGAACCCTGCCTTGCTCTCTTTCATAGTAATTCCTGTGGTGCTGTTTCCATCACGTGCCACTTGGGGCTTTGGAAAATAATCAGAAAATAATCCAGTTTCTCTGAATAAATTCAGATGTAGGCATCAGGTGTGTGCACCACACAGTTTAAATCCGTAGCCCATCTCTTCTCATGAAATTTGGGCCACGTAGATTAGTGGGGACAGGAGCTTTTGCTCTCATAACCCCATGTTTGGGGCTTGTCCCTTACTCAAACAGAAATACATGGACAGACCTTGCACTGGCTTTACCAAGAGCTACTCCTGTCTGAGAATGGCAAGATCATACCGGGGATCAAATCCTCTTTGTGAAGGGATTACATTTCCTGCCAAATATGTGACATGGTTCAGTTTCAAGCAAAAAACAGATCTGTGTCAAGACAGACATTTAGCAGTGGCTTAGTATCCAGGACTGTCATGGGAGTCAGCTCTCAGCATCCAATCTGGCAAGATCTTCTGGCCAACATCTGCATGACCTTGGAATCTACCTCTCTTAATTTCTAGGGATGGCATCTAATGAAGCTTTGGTACTAATTTAATATACTGCACGAGTGTGGATTGAGACATTAAAATTATATCGGGAGTCAACCTCTGGGAAACCATTTCTAAAGAAACTAGTTTTCCTTCCTGTCAACTCTTGTCACTGCTTGCAAATCTTCTCTGTCTCTGTGTTGCTTACCCATGCTTATCCTTGGACTTTAAAAGGCATTCATCAAAGAGATAACAGATTTCATTTTGTGCATCACCAAGGATTATCCTGTGGAAACAATGCTACTGAAAATACGTGGTGGCTGATTTGTAAGGAATGTGGGGACACTCTGTACATATTACAAAAATGTCAGTCCAGCGCCTGGAAAAAATAAGTAACGTGAACTTGCTCAAGAGATTCCTGGTTTTGGCAGTGCTGGGTGCTTGCTTTGAGGGCTCCCAAAAGTCATACTTCCTGTGCTGGGACAATCAGAGGCAGCTGCTCTTACTTCCACCCTGGAAGCTAACTGCTAATGCAGTTAATACCCTTGTCAGCCTACTCACTCAGGAAACTATGGGTAATAGTGTAATGAGAGTCGTTTTTCTTATGCAAAAATAAAAGAAGAAAGAAAAGAAAATACAAGGATGTTTTAAACCAAATATGACAACCTAAAAGATTTTGCACCACCTCTGTCCTCTGAAGTTAAAGAATGTTTAAAGCAGACTGACTTGGGGGGTGTTGGCACGATCTCGAGACCCCATCCATACTTCAAGATTGCACCAATTGGAATAATGCTCTCATGAATAAAATAATGCAGGATCAAGGGTTGTTTATGACTTCTTTTCCCAGCAGATTAGCTATGTACACCTTGTAACACAGGCTGGCTCTCTGGAATACCAAGCATTTCAAGGAATCTGATAGAAAATTAATTACATTATCCAGCCAAAGCAATATCAGCAATGTCCTGGAGTCTACACTGTCTTAATGTTGATTTTAAATCATATATTCATATTACCTTTTTATGTCTAGTAAAGCAATGCAGTAGAGTCTTTTTTTTTTTTTTCCAAAGTTGTATTATCTCATTTCTCTGAGTTAGGTAAACTGTAATGTGTCTGCTTTACAGATGGGTAAACTTAGCATAAAGAGAGGGAAGCCACTGTTTTCAGTCAAAAATGCCTAAATGTAAGCACTTTCATCTATACTGGTCAACCATAGTGGAGGTGGCTCCTAAAATGAGCCTTTTTCCATCCATTTATATGACAGATTATTTTATTTTAAACAATTCTTGGATAAAATACATTAGGCATCCCTAGGGCAGGAACCTGAAATCAAGATTATGGAATGAGACATTACCTGCCTGGCTGGAGAGATGTGCTCGTGGGCTCGGGATGATTGAATTGCTCTTGCCAACTGAAGCAGCTTCAGTAGGAGGGATGGGGTGCAGCTCTGCTCAGGCTCTGCCTGCAAATAGGTGATCAGGGTGCTTTCCAGGACCAGGTCTGTCCAGGACTGCCTCTGAACTCCTGCATACTAAAACACTGCTAATGAGGAGGACGTTGCCACTACCTCCTTGACTTTCTCCTCTTCTTCTTCCTATGTTAGAAGAAAAGTGACTGCAGCTACACTGATCCTGGCACAAGTTCCCATAGGTGTTTTTGGGACCCCAGCCCCTTGGCAAAGAGTTCCCAGTGGCATTGAGACATCACTGAAAAAGAGAGACTGGTCTGCTTGTTGCTGGCAGGGTCAAGACAGCCCAGAGCATATCAAGGAGCACAGCACAGGAGTTTGTCAAAGTGCTTTTGGGGCCAAAATCTTTTTGTCATGTTGTGATTAAAGAAGTGGCCACAGAGCAAGCCAGTAGCCAGTCTTTCCCAGCCAGCATTTTGAGAAATGTTCTATGAATTATAGTATAGTATAAATTATAGGCATATAAATTACAACTAGTAGTATGGAATATTGGACCTGCTGGGGGGTTCTAGCCTGCATGTATGGAATAGTCAACATACTGTTTCCATCATTTTAATAACCTTTATAGAGCAGGTGGCTGATGCAGTTAATGCTGGTATCATTTTTCTTTCCCTGTGTGATTTGCTGTGATGACAGGTCTGTCATTTCATTTCCAGTATTTAAGGCTATTAGGAAGCATTTTTAGGCAATCATCTAGTATAGGTATTTTCAAGCATACCTAAAAGCATATGGGGAGTCACCACCTTTCACACTGCGTATTTCCAAGTATATGATATGTTCTGTGTTAATCTGTGGAAAAACGATGGACAAGATCACCAGCTGTGATAAACTGTCCAGCTTAATTTAGTTAGATGGAGTTCTGCTCTTTTGTTCCAGGTGGAGATCAAGTCCAGCATCTTACGATTGCGAAGATTTCAGAGATGTGAGACATTTCTAATATCATTGAAATGTATATTTTGCATTTCAAAGATAAAATACAGAAACCAATACGTCATCAAACCATTTAGTTTTCTTCCAAGTTTTAGAGTAAATTGACAAGAGATCAGCAACTGGCAGGAGAACAAATGAAACATATTGAAGGAGCCAACTTGGGAGTGTCGAGGGAGGCAGATGTGTCAGTTCTACATCTGCTCAAGCAAAGTCCTTGTTGCTGGTTTTTCCCCCTCCACCTTTCGAAAAATATTTCATTATCCAAAGGTTTCATTATTAGATAATTGAATAATCCTTTATAAATGGCCAAGGAGCACTGTTCATTGAAGAGCCCCTTTCATTGCCGCGCTGTGATTCTGGCAGTTGCAGCTCATTTGGGGAAGTTTCTGGTTTCTCTTTTTCTCAGAACTCGTCACACCTGACACACACAAGATTTCAATTGCAGCTGAGTAGTTCCCTGGGCCCCAGTGCTCCTGATGCCAATCTACCACCCCTTTCTTGAACTAGCTATTAAAAGGGAAGGAAGTGGAAACAGCACTGAGGTTTCCACTGACAGTCTGTTTTGGGGTATAGGCTGACATCATGGCAATGAGCTGCAGCAGCAGAAGGAAAAAAAGCAGGAAGGGTGAGTGCTTCCTTGTTTTTAAATGCAGACAGCAAGGTGGGACCCTAGCACAATTATTTTCTCTGTGAAGCAGGTAGGCAGGTATGAGCTAAGTCTGTCAGCAGGTGTTAGTCAGAGCTGCAAGTCTGAAGTGTGGCAGCAGCTGTTGTTTGAGGAAATATGGACAGATAATGAAATGAGTGTTTCTCTGCCCTTGACTTTCCCTTGACTATTTGCTGGTCTCTGTTTTCTTTATCGTTAGTTTATCATACGTCAAATTCTTGTGAGGGGGTTTTTAGAAATGCATCAGAGGCAGAATTATTGAACTCTTAATATTTTATTAATTTTCAAGAGTTCTGATAGGCGTTATGCCCAGGGTGTGTCTTCAAAACTGTAAAACCAAAGAATTTCATGAGAGAAGTGGTAGGACCACTGGATTTGCAGCAGCTTTTTTGCCAAGTTATGTATCTGTGAATCAGATCTCATGTATGTGTGTACCCTGCAAACTGAGAAAGTGGAAACATGAAAATATGTGTTTTTCTGTCATTTAAAATAGATGCCTTCTGTTGCTAGGAGTCTGATGCTTGGGGTTTGGTTTGTATAAGCTTGAAGCATTATAGCTGTTAATGTGATTTCAGGAGTTAAAGCTTTAAGTAAAAAAAACACTGAATATTGTAAAAGTATTCGTTTCAGATACTGGAGGCATTTCTAAAGACTGAGCACTGTAGCCTTGAGGTGCATAAAAATAACGAACAGTTCTGCTCAAAACACACTACTACAACTCTCTTTTTGTCTGCAATTTTTACCTTAAATTCTACACTACAAAATTTTTTTCCACGGGAGAGGAAACTTTGCTTTAAGGAAGGGTTCAATCTGCTCGAGAAGGTCCCTGCAAGGAGGGCTGGGCTGGAGGACCTCCCCTCTGCGTCTCCAGATCATCTCCAGTGCTCAACAGGGGAAACAACAGTACGGGGCTTGGAGACAAGCACGGGCAAGGTGTAACTTCTCTGCAATAGCAAAAGGGTATTTAAGGTTAAATCTCCCAGCCACTCGAACCCACGACAGAATTCCCTTTTTAACTCTGCTTTTTGAGGGGGAAATAAGGCACCTTTCTAACTATGCAACTTAATCTTGCACCATCCTTCGCTCCAAGTAAAAACATTCTGGAGAGCAGTGTTTGAAAGGAAGTTTCAGTTTGTTTCATTTCTTAGCATTCGTTATGTGGTTTAAGCTTACCCAAACAAGATCAAGGTGCCAAATGAGTTCATATTGCTATCAAAGCAAATGTGACCTTTTGGGGTTTGAGCCTGTTTTGTTTAAATCAAAGCAGACAAGGTAAACGAAAGGGGTTTGTGGAGGGGGAACTGAGACAAAGGCGGGCTAAGTGTTTCTACAGGCTTCCACCCACAGTCTGTAGGAATGTCAATAAATGAAAATGAAATCTGTGAGTCTCTCAAGGTCACATATTCAAGGGTGCATCCAGCTCACAACGTCCAGCTGTAGAGGTGGCTTCAGGAGCATGGATGGAGGTGGAAGATCAGGAAAGGAGGCTGCTGCATAAAGGAAGGAACTGACGCTTTGGATCTGGGAATTACTTTGGGGCTGGGGGTCGGGGGCAGGGAGGCACAGCAGGGAGAGGTGTCACGTCAAGGCTGTTGGATTCAACATCAGTGAAGATGCCTTGACTCTCCAGAGGCATGTTGCATCTGTAGAACTATGAAGGTCAGCAGAGATGCCAGTATTTGCTAGAATAGTTTACACTTGCTTACTTTGCTCTTTGTTATCAGGGGCAACCCCTTGCTGAGCAGCCACCAAAGATGAGATTTCCTGTTGGGCTGATGACTTCTAATTGCGCTGTTCCCGTTATCATCCCAACAACACCCCTTGGCAGAAAGCGCTGTGCTAGAGCCATAAAAGATGTGGACAGTATTTGTCATGCAGTCCACTGGAGAGTCCAGAGCACTTTGCCCTGTTTAGTATAGATGGGAAGTCTTCAGTAGCAGTTGGCAAATGTTGAATTATTAAATTATGTCTACAGCACTTCATATAATTATTGCCCAAGTGATAGTGCAGCAAGATAAGCCCGGTGTCGACAAGCAGACTTTTCCACCTTTGCAGTTTGGTTAACAGCCCTGCTTTTTTGAAATTCAGGAAAAGTCCACTCTGTCAGGAAGAATTTAAATAGAAAATTAAATGGGTTTGCATATTGCTCTGCATGACAGATTTTTTGTTAGCCTTGAAAGTCTGCATGATCTAACCAAGCATGTGGAAGCCAGATACAATATTTCTGACTGCTACAGTGGTTGTTATTGTGGAGAATCATTAAATACAAGCAGTTGCCCCAAATGTTATTTTAGTTCACTAAATATTCTGTGGGTTAATAATACTGTTGTGGAGACAGTAGAACAGGAATAGCTGAAATCATTTTTGGGTGGCTTCTCAGCTGGCTACTTTCTGAGGGAGTTCACTCTGGTGGTCTTTTCTTCCTCAAGGAAAAGAATTTAAACAAGAGATGACTCCACAATTTTGTCTTGACTAGAAATAACTGCAGCAGAAACTTTGTTGGCTCTTCCCATTTCTTTGGGATAAAGTGCAACTGGCGCAGGCCTTGCCTGGCTCTGTGTGTGTTTGGAGGCAGGGGTGTCGTGGGGGAACACAAGCTGCCACCAACAGCCGTCCTCTAAACACGCAGCTGAAGACGACAGCTCTGCTCTGGTGACAGAAAACATCAAAGCAACAAAACACGTTGTTCTATCTGATGGGGGTAACAATATCTCAGCTAATAAACTGGCTGTCATCCCTGCCCATTGTACAGATAAGGAAGCTGAGGACGTTTGGATGCTCTTTGTTGGAACGCCAAGTTGCAACTATCCTGTGACAGAGCCCTTCTGGGCTATGATTGATGAAACATTTTGAGGGGGAAAGCGCTTCAGTGAGTGAATTTCATTGGATTTGATGATGACATCGCTTGCACAATGGTTGGCAAAACTGAAAACATTTTGTGTGGAACTAGGAAAACATGGCCTTATTTAATCTGCCTGGGATGTCCTTGCCACATTCATTTATTTATGTTTTATGTTGGATGTAAACAAGTCTAATTCTGAAGTTCTTATGTTGACCTTTTCTGGCATTGAGATCAAAGTACTGTCTGCAGTAAAGATGAGAAGACTTTAAAGACTTCAGTGGCTTGTCAGAGTAGGGTATGTTTAAACATAAAATATCACAGCAGAACAGTCTTTGGCTAAAATGAAGTTCTAAAGAAATTTGTTGCTCCTCAAGAAGCCCATCGTTATCTTGCAGTTTAATGGCCTAAAAGTAGAGCCTGCTTAGAAAACAGTTTTTCCTTCTTTCCTGAGCCTTAATTCCCAGGGTGACTCTGCCACTTGCCTCTCTAACTGATATAACATGGGTGTCATCAGTAAAGAGGAAAGGCATGACCTTTCTTAAATCAAATTCTGAGGTACATTTGAGGACTGGTAAAACACTCATGTGAACAATAGTAAGACCTCTGTAAAATATCAGCCTTTGCAAAGCATGGCTTTGCAAGGTAAAATATCAGCCTTTGCAATGCTGTCCCATCCCCAGCTGTTTCTTATCCCCGCTCTTTCTGTGGGTCTCTGGTGGAGGTCCTGGAGGTCAACTTTGCAGTGCCCGATCTGGAGCCAAGGCAGCTGGAGTAAGAATTTGAGCTCTAATTCATTATTTTCTTATTTTACATCCTGACCATTTGAAAATAAATGTCTTTTTAAACACTACTTTTCTGTGTCCACAGTCTGAGTTTAGTTTTGAGATGTAAACCCGCTCCCAGTGAAATGTTTAATGCTTGCTTTAATGCAAAGTTTCCAACCAGTCCAAGCACAGAGAACCTTTCCCAGCAAACAGAAATGGGAATTTTTCAGTACTCTGAGCTAGGACTCTCAGAGCAAAACTGAGGATATCCTATAGAACTGCCTGTGCTGGTACATTCAGAGATGGGCGCAGAGGACAAAAGGCAATGACTTCTTTTGATGAACAAAACATTTGATACGTGATGTAATAGTTTTCCTGGATTAAAAACAAAGTAACCATCTTTACTGCAGCTTGCAGCACTCCTCCACTTTGCTAATAAACAGCCCAAATTTCAGGGATACTTAACATGCTGTAGAAATCTACCCAATATTTCTACAAGTTTGGTCTATTTGATAATCAAAATATTTATCTTTATTATGTTTTCTTGAACTTAGTTTTAGGCACTTACTTTGAGAGGTTTGTTTCAATAGGTGAAGGGAATCTGCTTTTTGTGTTTCTGAGTGATTTTTCTTGGGAAGCAAGTTGATGCATTTCCAGTTGAGACCTTTGCAGCTGAGTAACACTCCACAAACAATACTAATGGAAGCTTCTGCAGCGCCTCCCTCTCTGACAGATCCTCAGTGTGGCACTCTGTGGAAATCTGCTGTGTTTTATATGCCTTCATTCAGTACCTTATGACAATTCTCCTTTTCCGTGGCTTCTCTCATCTTAGTATCTCCAGCTGCTGAAAGATACACAGCATTTATAGAACATATCTACACCCTCCCACCTGTCAGTACTCCCAGGCATAAAATGCACATAATAACACTTTATGTGGCAGGTTGTATTATGCTAGACAAACTTGAGAGTCTTTTCAGGCCTGACTTGTGCCACATTTCAACATTATTCCCTGTCATAAGTATTACTTCTGTCCCCACTCTAGATATATATTTTAATGGAACTTTTATATTTTTGCCTACTAAGTGTGTTTTGTATCTGTGGGATAATGAAGTCCTTAGCCCCTGTACCTAAGAATAAAAACCTTCACTAGAAAATGACAAATTTATGTAGACAACAGTGATTATGAATAAACAGAATATTTCAACCTAGGATGTAATAACTACTGAAGAGGAGAGTTGTTAGTGCAGTCAGCAAGGGAAAAGTCAGTTTAGATTGATTTAGGTTGCTGTGTGCTCCCCTCACACTCCAAATTCGTTAAGGGACCTGAGTAGGTTAACTCATTCTGCCATTTGACATGAAGCTAAAGTTTTCCAGATTGTATGCCTTAGAAATAAAGGTCCAGAAAGAGCTATCAAGGCCGTTTGGCATGAGGAGACAATGGTTTCCATCACTCCAGAGCTGTAGATTGCAGAAGGGAGAGACGAAAGAGGAAGTCTAGCCTTAGGAGCAGTCTGGTTTTTGGAAGACATTTCTACAGAAAGGAGGAGGGTTGGATGCTTTCCAAATTAACAAATTCCACTAAGATGATATTTGGCTATTATACAGGAAAATTATTTTAATCATCCAAAAATCTGCAGCTTTCTAGCTGAGCAGAGCAGCAGCAGAGCAGCAGCACTGACCTAACTTCTCCTGTGTTTTATAACCTCCAGTTCCAGTTGCATCATTACATTTAGCTTTAATTCACATCACAAGGAGAAGAAAAAGGGGGAATGACGGGGGCATATGACACCAAACCCTGTATGATTTTATAGTGATTTTTTTTTTCCCAGAAATGATCCACTGGGGTAAGTCTCTGAGAATATCATTGTCAGTAGTTAAGATGTTTTCGCCATGGAGTTAAATACTTGCAGCATTGACAGTAGCTGGAAATACTTCAGTGGTTATTGTTGTAGTCATTAGTCTAGCTGAAGTAATGCTGGCATGTTTTCCCTCTGGATAGAATTCCTCAGCCTAATTGTCTCCTCCTTGCCAGACCATATTTGATAATCTTCAGGTTTGGAGACTGGATATTTTCCAACAATTAATGGCTTTTCTCAGTTATAGATTGAAATTATTTCCTTTTGTGATTTAGTCTAGTCTCCAGCAGTGAAGCTATTGAATTCCAGAACATTTAAATGGGATAACTCACAAACAAGGCTGATATAAAAAGTACAGTCATCAAGCCACGTGAAAGCTCTGTGGTCCACTGTAGAAGACGGATAGTTCACATGCAATTTTTGGCAAGAATGAAACAGTATTGACTTTAAAAATAAAATAAATAAATCCACTATTTACTAATGTGCTATCTTCTTCTAATGACCTGACCTTAATATTAGCTTAGAGCAATATAGGTCCATGTGTCTCACAGAGCAGCATCAGGTAACCTCATCTAACCTCCTGAAGAGTACTGGCAATCAAATTTCATCGAGCTACTCCTGTCTCTGGTCCTTTAACTTGGGTTTGACAAAAGTACACAGTGAACTCTTTATCTCTGATGCCCAGACTGGACTCCTTAAGGTACTTTGTCCACTCAGAGCATAATTAGCCTGTGGTTTCAGAAATCAATGGGTACTGTTCCACAATGGAAAAAGCTTCTGCGGCCACTGTTTTATGGCCTTCCATGTTATTTGAGCTATTACTTCTCTCAAAGCAATTTTACCACATCTTTTATGGTATTCTGCTTTTAAAATCCAAAATGGAACAGGGGAGACGGATCTCGAAAGCAAGAAATGTTTTTAATACTGCTTCAGATGTATTACAGGAAATTATCTTCAATAAACTTTGTCCTTTGAAACTGATGTGGTAGAATAGCACCTGCTCTTCATAATCTACCACCTATTTTTAAGCAGCAGATTCAAAAACATAAAGAGGGACTTTTAGTTGAACACTGATGAGCCCATTTGTCCTTTCTATATATGGATCTGCACTTCTTGACCAAATAAAGATGTGAAGTCTTTCTTTTGAGCTATTTATTTGAGAGCTAAGGCTCTCAAACCAGGATTTAGCAAAACCTGTTCAGTAGAATTCAGTTCTTCTTTTCCCTTCCAAAAATGCTACTGAACTGGTAAATGTAAACTGACAGAGCTTATTTCCCCAGGACCAGGAAGGCAGTCTGGAAATGTGAGGTGCAGGAATGTGACTTCCAGCTTTGTGTTTCATTTGCTGTTAGATGGGTCACTGCTGAGGAAGCCAAAGAGATCACTACCTCTGAGTGATCATCCTCATGTGTCTGTAGGAGACATGTATCTAGTAGCTGGTGGGATTTAGATACGGACAGAGTAATCCTGATAGGGTTATACTGTCTTTCTTTCGGTGCATTTAACATCTGTTGGATGCAGATCAGATGGATCACAATATCTGGTGCCCGGTAACGCACAGTTTCTTTGCAGAAGAAAAGTTCTCCTGCTGGAGAACTATGTCCTCTACAAGAAGAGTGCTTGTGGTTCTGGTTTAACATGCAAAAAAAAGAATGTGTCATGCTGAATCTACGTATTTTAGAAACTTCTGCGAACAGAGTTTTGAGAAGTTAGTGTTAGAAATAACAAGAACCAGGTGCAATGGGAATTGAAAAACTTTGAGTCTTATTTTCCTGAATACCATTATACAATGTCTAGTGGAGTATTGGAGGGATATGTGTACACTGCATGAATAAATATGCATTATTTAGATGAACCCTCATGTTCAAACACTCACTTTGAAGGATGGTGCTGATTCTGTGCCAGCAGCACGGTAAACAGAAAATGCAATGGGAAGTCTGCAAGAAATTACAATGCAGATATTGTGTGACTATAATTTGGTTTGGTTTTGGTTGGATTTCTGATTTTGTTTCTTGGTTGTTTTGGGGGTTTTTTTAAATGCAATTCTATTTGCAGTGTCAAAACAGAACTTCTACTTTGGCTGCCCATTCAGTTCTGCAGGGGGCATAGTTACCTGCTGGCAAAGCTCTCTCAGTAGGGAACTGCTCTGCTACTTACTTTCCTTGAAGCAAAAATATTCTGATTGTGCATGTGCTGTCTTACTTTTCAGTTAAAGGATGATTTTCAATGAAAACAAACAAGTGAGCAACAAAACCGAAAGCTGAATTGGGAATTATGTTATTTAATAACGGGAAATTTCCAGAAGCCTTCTGCTGGTAGCGTTCAGAGAAACACTGACACCTGCACACTGCCAGCAGCTTGAATCCAGCATATCCCCATCCAGCTGCACTTCACCTCGTATTAATTCTGTGTTTTTGAAGGTGACAAACCAAGAAAGTAATGATGTGTCTCAATAATGTTCTGTCTAATCCTCGAGTGGTAAACTTGACACAGAGTGTCTGCCAGCATGTTGAGGTTAGGGTTTTGTAACTTGATCAGTGTGGGGTAAAGAAAGGAAGAGCAATGTGGTCTTCATTCTTGACTTCTGCTTGTTTCTGTGCCTTTAACAACTAGAGAAGTTATTTTTGAGTCATTACAGAGCTCTAAGTACTTCCCCATTTGTGACTGTCACTGTGTGCTACCTGTGCTGGGTATGGCTGTGATGGGCTCACACACTTCCCAGTGTCCCTGACACTAAATATTGGACACTGCCCTTTGTGCTTTGCAGGGGCTCCCAGAGCAGCACGGGTGCATCTGGGTGCTTCCAGCCCAGGCTGGCTGCACAGTGGGAACACGGTGCTGCTGTTGCCACACAACACTCAAGACCCCGGGACGTAGTTCTGTTTACCTGAAGGATGATGAGTCCACATCCTGACATAGAACAGTGCCATTTCTTATCACAGCCTCTGCTGCATGTGTGTAGTGAGTTTGATAAAGCTCATCAGATCATGCTCAGTGTTCCTCTGCCTCCTTCCAGCCGTGTTGTCTCTCACTTGCACCCATCTTATTTACCCATACCATGACGGCGCCATGGTGGGTTTCGTATATAAGCTGTAAAGTGGTGATGCGTTTCCTGTCTGTGTTTTCTGAACAAATATCTTTCTTTTTTGTTGTTTTGTGATTTGGGAAAATGTTGCCAGGAAGTTTTTCTTCCCTCTTAATCAAACTGTTTGCTAAGCTGTTTTCTTTCTGTCTAATCTCTTGCATGGGACCACAATGTTTAGATCTGAGTGGTGACATCTTACTCACATCCTGTTGGATGGGAGCGTTGTGTTGTTTGAGTTCACAGTGTGTCCAACTGGGAGCTGTGTGTGACTGGAACTGAAACCAGGATGATTTTTCTATCCCATCCTTTTCAGTATCTACTTGCCAGTTTTCCAAAGAATTCATGCAGTTAAGACTTTTTACCTCCAAAGCGAGTCTTGGAACTCCAGAAGACCATCTTCAACCTGTTGGTTTGGGTTTTTCTTCCATGTTTGTCTCTGACATTACTCTGCTACAGTCTCTCCTTTTCTAGCCTTGCATTTGAACAGCTCATTAGGCCAGGTGCTCAGCTGATGAATTAGTGCCATGTTCTTGGGAGAAAGGCAGAAGGGGAGGAGGCTGGAGTGCTCCAGGTACACGGGGGTCATGGTCTGCTACCCTGAAGAGTGATGGCAGCTCCTCCTGCCTTGTGCCTGAGCCGCAGTGTGGGCTGTGCTCTTCCCCCACAGCCCTGACAGGCACCCTGAGCTCCTGCTTCTGCACCAGCAGGGCAAGCCTGACCAGCTCTGAGTTTTGCCTGCAGCAGGAAGGGTGAATCTTCACAGCACTTGCAGGTCTTCTCCTCATGACCTGGTCAGGGAAGGGGTGTCAGTAACTGATCTGTGGTTTGAGCACCCAAACTGATGCTCTCCCCCTGCAGCTGCACTGCCCTGATGCTTTCTTGCTGAGTCTCTGTTGGTCAGTGCAGCAATAAGGCCTCCTCAGGGGAAGTGGTGCAGGGTTGATTCTCTCTGCACTGCACATAGTCCCCTGCTCTCCAGAGGTACCAGGGAGGCAGTGCTGGGGAAAAACTGGGACAGGGCCACTCAATATTTATTCTCCCCTTCAATTATTTATTCCCCCCTTTCCTTCTGATTCACTAATTTGAGCACCTTACAGATGCTTCTCTGGGTAAATGGTTTGTTTCCAAACAGGGATTAGTACTTCCAATGATATATCCCCCACCACAACCCCATTCTTCATATGTGAGTGATCACAAATTATGGATTTTCTTTTTTTAATGTTTCACAAGTGTTGAAAAGGCAGGTTGTTCTGTGTGGCTAAACAAATGACAATTTCATCACTGGCACTTACCCAATAATAAATTCCTTTCATGTTTAATTTATAATGTCTGGAAATAGCAGCAAGAGATGAGGGAAATAGTTTAGATAATATATTAACCTGTCCCAACCTTGTCCAGTCTCTGAAACTCAACCTGAGTGTGATTTTAATATGTAGAAAACTTTCCTCTTTCTTTTACACTGTTCTGCCCTGTCCTTTTACGTGGGACTAAGGAAATTTCTTTTGTGAGGACCTTTAGTTTATCCAGACATGAAGGAACTGCTGATCCAAAATCATCTCTGCATATACACATAGCCTGTGAAGACTGTGAGAGAAAATGATGGTTTGCTGTACTGAGAACTTTTAGGAGACTAGCTAGTTGCAGAGCCACTAAGTTCAAACCAGTTAAAAACTCCTGACAAGCTGTAAAAACATCCTGAGAAGGCAACGTGGAAAACTCCTGCAAGGGGGTTGGGAATTATGAAATCTTAGCAAGGCAGAGCTTGCAGTGGCAAGAATTCCTAAGCAGCAACTGTGTGGTTCCCTGCCCTGGTGTAGGACTAAGATGAATCAGGCCCATTATGAAAGAAATTCATATTTAAATGAGATTTCCAGCCCAGTTCTACAGTCTCAAGTGGTTATTTTAAGCATCTGCTCTTTCATGCTGATTTAGACCAAGCTCAAATGCTGAATCTTTGGAGAATCATAAATAAATTGTGTTAAATTGCCATTAATGGAAACAAATCACAAGAAAGGAAAGGCAAGGTTGTTAATGGCATTGCTGTTCTTAACTCGGCCTTTGATGGCTGTAGATGCACAGTCCTGCAGCACAGAAGTAATATATGTGAGATCACCCACTGTTCTGAGACCCCCAGACAAGCTAAGCACAGCAGGGTGAGTAGCATTGGAATTTGTTTTACAGGAAGCCTTTCATTTCCTTGCTTTTGAGGGGTTAAGTGAGGCACTTCAAGCACTGTTCTCCCACGAGGGTTACACTGGGGAAGGGTAGTTCTCGTTTCCCCCGGGGGCTCCACAGCAGCTTTGGCAGCAGAGGCTACTGTCAAAAGAGAGCAGTCGGATGCAATGAATCCGTGTATTCCCCAGCCATTCCAGCTGCTTTTCCTTCCCACCCAGAGCTGTCCACTCTGCAGACTCCTGTGTCTGATACCAGTCCCCAGCCCTGTGCTGCCTCGGCTGATCTTGGCAGAGGGGTGTGCCCCAGAGGCCCACAGCCCTGGTTTCCACACATGTGGATTAGGGCAAAATTAATTGTTGATGTCTTAATTGCATTGTCTTGTGCCATGAGGGAAATGCACTGAACAGAATTGCACTATAAGGGCTGCCTCTAGTCCTTGGTAACATCCAGCTCCATTTAACCCATGGAAGTCACACCACCGGGCCTATGGATGCTCCTGCATGGCTTTGGGGAAGCTCAGGTTATCAAATTCAGCTGTGGGCAGGAGTTCTTAATTCATTGAAATCCTTCTCTGGAATGCCAGGGAGTCCAAAGACTCTGCCTGCCACAGGCAGGTTGCTGCTGCCTCTCTGGCCAGCCTGGCCCCATTTCCAGGTCGGACCCCCCAGGTGCCTCGGCCACAGCTCAGGTTGCCCCGTGTGGGGAGCCAGGACGTGGCCCCGCTACAGGAGCAGAGGAACAAGAGCCACAAGTGCTCCTCCACCTGTAGCAAGGCCCCAGGAGAAAGCCTTGGGGGATGTAGGTCTGACTGTCAGATTTTGATCCAAAATCAGATCAAGATTCTTTTGAATTTCAGCTCTTGCGCGTAAGAGCCGGGAGCAAGGCAGGGGAGGGCTGAGCTCGCGGGATGTGCCGCTCCAGGGCAGGCTTCCCGTGGTGGAATAGCTCCTGCAGCCGTGGGCCACCCCACCACCAGTGCCCAGCACCAGAGACCAAACTCCAAATTCAACACTGCCAGTTTTCTCTTCAGGTTGTTTGCCAGTCAGTTAAAGCCATCAGCCTGTCTGATCATTCCATGCCGGAGATCCCAGAATATATTCTCTACTCACTATTCCCATCTACAAAAATCTCATTTTGCATGGACTGGGGAGGGCTGAAAATGCACAAATCATTCTGTTTAACTTCAGCCTTGTTTGTTTGGTACTTGAGGTTAAGGGAGAAACAATTTGAAATTCATAAAAAGGAAAAACTTCTGTGTGGTTGTGAATCAACACGACAAGTTTCACCCCAAAACCAACTCTTCATATTATATGTCATGATATCATCAAAAGTCTATCACAGATATATGCCCAGTGCAATGAAAATCTTTCATAGCTCTTTGATAAATCCACTACCATAAGACTTTTCCTCATGACATTTTTCATGTAAAATATGCAAACAGCATTACAAAAATCTTATATCTAAAATTGAAAACTCAAAGCATTTTCTCATGTTTGTCACAATAATAACATTATGTAATTTTGTAGCTGTAGCTGCCTTGGTGTTTTCCTACTGTAGGTTATAATTTTATAACCATCCAGTATTAAAATACGATATATGAGAAGGTAAAATTTGCGCTTTATTAGGATATGGAATACAAAAGAAGAAATTTCCTGTTTGGTTGGTTTTGGGGTTTTTTTTCCCCTAAAATCTTATCAGATTCCTCTAGCTTCTAGTTGCATCATGGCCCTAAAATCCACAAGTGATTCTTCCATTTTGTATTGGTATATTTTAAAGTTTCTAAATAATTTAATGCTCTCTATGCCAAAATATACTGTAAAAATGCTGAACAAAATTCATTCACATTTTACTTGATAAACAGCGTTACCTGATGTAAGAGTGATTGTTCAAACACTGGATCCAATTTATAGTCCTGTGTGACCAGGGAAGTCTTCCATCAATGCCCAAGCTTCTTAGTGATCCTATTCAATCCTAAACCAATGATATTCTCATGTTAATAAACACAAGTGTGCAAGTGTTTTAATACAGAATTACCAGCTCAAATCAAACTGGGCTATGAAAGGGGTATATCAGCCTTTCATGTTTCTCTTGCTTTTGATAATCCCTAATACATTTTCAAGAGACCAGCAGAGGTATGATGACGTGCAGCTGACAGTTGACTCCATCTGACCACAGCTGCATTTCTGTACAGTAAAATACCTACGAGCTGTATTTCTGAGGTGAGAATGGAAAATTGATTTTGTTCTACGGTTGTATCATGTAAGCCTCCTACCAATATTCGGGTACACACTTCTGTATCCTCCACCAAACAAAACACCAACACCAACCAAAAAAAAAAAACCAAACGACACACCCAAGCCCACCATCCAACAACCTACTCCCCACTGGCATTTCTTAAGAGAGTGCAGCTATTGAGGAAATGCTGTGTGTATCAAACTTGAATGCAGTGTTACCATTTAGCCATGATAATTAACTCTGTCATTTGGCCATCTTGTCTCTAAAGTCTCCAAATTTTTCATCATTTACTGGAGAGAAAAAAAAAAAACAACCACATTTAAAGGAATGTGTATTGCTGAGATACTGCCTACAGTATTCAGTGAGTGTCTGTGCACCGGTGAATGCACATGGCACAATTAAATTAGGAAGCAACAAAGCAGGTGGATTATGAGTGCTGTCACTTGAAGTATCCTTTCTGTACAAGCAGAACATTTTGTTTAAAAAAAAAAACACACACATTTTTTTCATCTATAAATCCCATTTTTTTTTCCTGACATCCTTTAAATCACAAATCCAATAATATTATAAATCATGCAAAATTTGGAAAATTACTTTAGGCCCCCTGGGCTTCACATTGGAGTGTTGTCTGAATAAAAAATTCAAATTGTTTACACAGAGAATTCGATGATATTTTTTCCATCATTTTTGATCCTGTATAATATTTTGTGTGGAAAAAAACCCCACATTTAGATAGACTGTATATGAAACTCCCTTTTTTTCTTTTTTTTTTCTTGGAAACTTCTTCTTCACTTGCCTTTCTCATTAACCCAGTAGTTTTCCACAGCCTACTGACGTCAGTGACTTTTATGTCATTAATTTCAATGGAAGCAGGATGTGGTCCAGTAAATTATGCCCCAGCAGGGTTTGCAGAGTATTACATTAGACCATGGGAATAGTGAAGAGAAAGCTCCCTATGAGCTTAACTCTTTAAAATATTCATTCCTGTGTTTGCAATGTAAGTTACTGCTGTTCCTTCAATGTTCAAAAGGTTTCTCAAATTATCTGAAAGGCTCTCTCAATAAACAAGCTTACTAAGGGAATATAGTCACCTTTAAACCCCTTACAGGCATCATAAATATTGAGGAAAAACACCAATCACCCAGTGAAGTTGTTTAGGCATAACTGTAGAAAATTTATTGATAATCACTGTCTGAGTCATTTTAATATTGCTTATAAATCCTTTGGACCACCTGAAAAAGATAGTTTTGGATATTGAGGACTACAGCTGAACTCCTAGGGAAAAAAAATCCAAAAGGAAAGTTCTTGTGTGTCACATGTAGCCTCCTTAGCTTTGTTATTCCTCTACTTTGAATCAAGTCCTGCCGTCATCGGTGTCCTACTTCTCATCTTCCGTGGTTACTATCCCGTGAGCTTTCCAGACACACCTTGTTTTCTAGACTCTGTAATGCTTTGCCAAGACCAAGCTGACCTGGCAGCTGTAACAGGATAGTTCACTTTTCTTCATCGTTAAATGCTGGGGTCTGGGAGTAAACTTGTGTTGCAAAGGAGTCAAACAGACACACACGAATTATATTAGAAGTGCACCTTGCTATCAAGGTCTGTAGAGTGTTCTGGGTCCTGGTCTCTGCAATGCCACGTGCCAAGCTTTATTTTTTTCATGTTCTTATGACTTTACTTTTGGACTTGGATCAACACCACACTTTATCCTCCCTATCATAATTCCACTTAAGCTAATTTGGTTTTACTTTGGCATTCTTTAAGACCCAAATTATTGACGTTCTCTGCTGTATTCTCATGAATACCAAAACTGTAGAATAAATATTGTTGATGTGTGTTGGCAAAGTGCTTTTATACTTGGATTCCTCATTAAATTACATTCAATTTTAGTTTTAATGAGCGTAATCCATTTGATACTGTTGACCCAAATTCCCCTGAGGAAAACTGCAGTTCTGAATCGATATTTGCATGTCTGAGTCGACTGAGTCACATTCAAAACCGTGTCAGACTTCAAATCTCAAAAAAAAGTCCTGTTCCAGAATTATGCTAGGGGTTGTGACTAAGTAATATTCCAGAAATGTATTCCTGCAATGCTTTGTGCCCCTTGCTGTACTTTCATCTTGCCCCTGCCCTGGCTAACATGACACTTCACTTATCTGCACCCTACCTCTGTAAAGACCTCCCAAGAACACTGACCATCAGGAAGCAGGAGCACCTTTCTGAAACTCATCCTCGGGTGCCTTTTCTGAAATCATATTTCTTCTCCCTGTCATGCTCCTTAATCATTTCTCTTCTGCAATAAGTTGTTATTTCTCTCCCTGTTAGAATTCTTTCCTGTCATTCATCATGTTATGAGTACCTTTTGCTTGAGAACAGGAAAAAAATCCCAGTAGATTCCAGGAAGCCTTTAACTCTTTTCCTTTCTCACGATGTGGAAAACAGAGAATTCCACCCAGACTGCTTCTTTGGGAGAGTTTCATCGCTGTGTTTGTTTCGAAGTTTTGGGGTGCCTTAAAAGAAATGGGCTATTGGAAAGATGGAATTATCAGTGCTGTGAGTGCTTCAGTTTGGTAAATAGTGTGCCTGGATAAGAAAGCTTTTGAAATTTTTCTCGAATTTGGTCTGCAAATTATTTAATGGACAACAGGGACCTTGGAAGATTCTGGAGAGGAAGTGGCTGTGCTGAGTCATTGCAGAAGATCAGCTGTGGGGTTCAGAGCAGGAGGTGATGGTTTTGTTTGACCTCTGAGCAAGCTCGCTGGGTCCCTGTGCTCACGATGACAGCACACGCTGAGGCTCTGCAGAGGTGATGAAGTCTTCAAACTTGTGTGTGTTGTTCCTTTGTGGTGTACCACTGCAAGCGTGGGATTAGGCACGTAAAGTAGGTGACGTAAATTTGCAGGTACAAAAACGATTGCTTGCACAGCGGTTGCTAAGAGGCAAAGATCAAGCCGTGAATCTTCCTCATCTCTGTGTTAAGGTCTTTGTGATAATGTGAAAAAGCAATATAACTGAGGACTCAGATCAGCCAGTAGGATGAATTTTTAAGTTTGTTGGCTGGTACTGCTGAGAAATAGCCCAGAAGGTCTTTAAAAACGGGCCATAAAAATGTGCATTTAGATAAAGTGATTCTGCATTGGTGTTAGGGAACTGAGAGGTGGTCTTCTCTATATCCTTCTGAGCTCTGTTTTCTATGATTCTAGATGCCCAGGTGCATCCTCAAAGTGACTCTCTACCCGTCTCAATCCTTTATTCCAAGAGTATATCCAATTAAACCGTTCACTTCAGTATCCCACTGATTTTCTCATTTGTTGATTCACACAGGAAGAGTGCTGCTGAACACCTGATTGCATCCTTGGCAATGGGAAAACTATATAGACAAACAGCAAGAGTGCCAGCTCAGCATTTAAAACTTATACAAATAAAATACCAGAGCCAAATTAGGCTTCTACTGCGCCGCTCTCTTCAATCGTCAAATGCAAATATATTTCTCTGTAATTTATGTCTTGACAGATGATAATGAGTGTGAAAATGCTACTCAGCCTTGTGGAGAGCATGCCAATTGCACAAACACGGTGGGAAGTTATTTCTGCATGTGTATGCCTGGCTTCAAATCCAGCAATGGTCAACAAGCTTTTTTACCTAACGATGGAACCTCCTGCGTGGGTAAGTTCTCACTGTCTACCAGCCACCTTTACATTGTCACTCTTATTGCTTCTGTTAATTACAGAAATCGAGCAAAATGCTTTCATATTTGGGAAGTTTGGAGCCTGGGTATAAAGTTCCTGTAATTTGCACTGGTACAGACTCAGTATTCCACTTCAGGCCCACAGTTCTCATTGGCAACACGGCAGCTGCCATTGCTTTCAGTAACACTTCCATCTTGTCTCTGCTTGCAATATATTTAAATCCACACGTCACAGTTTTAGACAATGAATATACACTTAAGGCAACACAAAAATCCCCAATTCACCCATTTATGCCACTCTTTCACTGATCTGTGAGCTAGCTGATCATATTCTTAAAGCAGAGTGACAAAATATTCTTCATTCAGGTCGCTCTGCACCAACAAAATTCTCTATACGTTTGACCTACTACACTTCAAATATCTTTTGTTTGGAAACTTTGGGATATTTTTGGTAATTTTTCAAGTCTGATCAAAAGCAATGAGCAAGATCAGTAGTTACCGTACACCCTGTGCCTCTCTTTCTGTAGCATTGGATGGAGCACATTCAAGACTACAGAGGAGGAAAAGTTCTCTAGAAAAATGTTATTTTTGAACAACTATGCACTCCTGAAGGATTTCCTTTGAATGGAATAACTGTAGCTATTTCTCTTTTTTCAAACTCCTGGTAATTTTCTCTCTGTGTTGCAAGAGTCCTCAGGGAATGAGAGAATGAGAAATAAATCTATTGCCCTTTACACCTTTATGCTGACTGTGTCTCATTCTAGGTATGTCTCCTGTGAGCTTGTGAGTGCTGACAACCTCTCTTCTTACCACTCCTAATATCAGCAGAATGGTTGCATATTAAGCCAGAAAGTGATCTAATCGACCTTCCTTGCCCATTGCTCACATCCATCTGAAAGTGCTCTGCTTTATCCAGCTGCTATGAATCCTTCTTAAATTAGCTGGGATGGAGACTGTTAGCACATGGAGCTGTAAATATTCTCACCATTTCTGGTCCAGCTTTGGATTTTTGCGTTACAGCCTTTCCTCAGCTTCAGTAGTTTGTCCTCAAAGTTATTTCTCTGACTGTCTCCGTGGCACTTTAACTTCTTACCATTAGAGTGATAATTTCTTTTTTTTCCCCCTCTTTTCTTTACTGGGTAGATTGATCTTTTCATCCTCTGCTGGGGTTTAGTTTAGCACTTTTGTTCTTCCTTTTGACAGTGGAGGAGCCAAGAGCTTCCAAACTCACACTGAAATAAAAAATCACCTGTGGGCACCTTTTCTGATTAAATAAGTGTGCCAATTACTTTAGCAAGACGTGAGTCCTAAAGACAACCTTTTGATCCACAATTAATTTCCTCCTCTATCCATCATGGAAGCAATAATAGGATATTTTGTAGCCAATGGACCAGCTACAGGTAGTAAATATGCCTTGCACACAAACAGCTGACAGTTGTGTATTCAGGGGGTACTACACACAGCTGATGCTAACACCAAAGTTGTCATTGTAAATACAGTGCAAGTTCTCCAGTACAAACCACAGAACAGAGCTCCAGGTGTGCATCCTACCCAAGTTTATAGGGCCCAATATACTTCCAGATTCTTCAAAGTCTTAAATCTTGTTTTAAATATATATATATATATATATATATGTATATATATATGTACCTGGCAGTAACTTTAAAAATACAGTGGTTGAATTTTGGAGAGTATGCCATTTTGCAGCCTGTTTGTTTATGCCATCAAAGCTGTCTGGACTTCCCAGCAGTGCAAGTCTGGTACATCGCTGTGTCTGTGAGAGTCCATTTCAAAGCCCATCCAAATACACATGTGTTCCTCCTTCTCTCTGGAAGCTACAGTAAGCTTCTAAGTACAAAGTGATTATAACTCTCAAAGCAGTAGATCAAAAGGAAACTTGGGACAACTGCTTTCAGAAGTGTCACTTCACCCTTAATCCAACCAGAATGCCGAGTTTTGAGTTGAGGGTCAACAGTTTTTTCATCCATGTTACCACGTAGAATTGGGGAAGAGATGACAAAGAAACATGCAGCTAGAGGAGGAACTGGAGGGTAGGAGGGGAAAGGGAGGAAAATAGAAGAAAGGAAATGGAGAAGAAAAAAATAAGGATGCAGAGATGTGGTGTTTCTGAAGATGATATTTTTCTGCTGTCATGAAAGTGAGCTATTAAAATCTATTTTTTGATTTGTGTAAAAGCCATGCTTTCCCTTAGACTTCACATTTTGTTGAATGTTCGGCTACAGATAAAAAAGTGAAATACAAACCTACTTTTTTCACCCCAGCCAGCAGAGTGAAAACATGAAAATGGCCCTCTGTAAAATGAAAGGGACGTCCACGCCACCCTGCCTTTTCCAGGAACGTGCTGTTAGTTTTCTTCAGGTATTTCTGAGAGCGCTGGGAAGGCACCCACTCTCCCCCTCATCCTTTGCTGTGACGAGGGAGCCGTGCAGTGGATGGCATCTGGCACTGTGCCACATTGCTGCCTTTTCTTTTAGCTGTGCCATTCACAGCCTTTTTCATTTCCACTTTGTGTGTGCTGCTGCCTTCCACAGTATGGAGACACGGGGAGGGAACATCTAGTGCTTTGCAACTGGACTTTTCAATGCACTTGCAAGCTACTAATAAGCAGAAGGTATAATGTAGACATCAAGCTGTCTTGACTGACTGGTGAAGAATCAAAGCGATGTAGGTACAATCCCGTAATTGGCAAGACTGAACATAATAACTGTTCTCAGTACTTTTAATTTAATTGGAATTTCCTTGCCTGCTGCAGTAAATGAGGAGTGACAAAGCACAGAAATAAAATAAAAGGTTATAAATCTATTTTCACACTAGCCTAAGTGGTGCTGGTGATAATATTTTTCTGATTGGAGCTGTTATAAAAGCTTCAAAGTTCAGCTCCAGGATTTGTTTTGAATATTTACTGAAAGGCCAGGGCTTTTTTACAGCGCTGTGGCAAATGCTTTTCTCTTGACAAAGCTTCTGGTCCTCACCCTTTGCTCAGGAATGCTGCTTGTGAAGACTGCTCACGCCAGCCTTGGCAGCCCCACTCCTGCTCCCACGGCAGATCAAGGAGGACCGTTTGAGATCCTCGCCCCCCCAGCTCCACTGAAATGGGATTGCTGGAAGCACTGACGAGCTGTTGTCTGCGTGGGGTCCAATAGCACATTTGGTTAAAAAGGCACAACTACAAAATGCAAAGAAACAAAAGCCCACAGCTACCGCACACAGCATTTCAAAGCGGGATCTTAAAAGCTGCGTTCCTGTAACTGTCGCGAATTGTTGGCTGACCCCGACGATCTCATTGATTTAAGAGGGATACGAGGCTGATTAGTACCTTGCAAGATCAGGCGTATTGCCTTTTAACTTTGTCGTCCAGGAGTTGTTTTTTTCTGCTGGAAACAGTAAATGAGATAGGCGTGATATGGACTCATTCCATCTGGGCAACTCAATGGCAGAAAGTCTATTTGCATATATTCAACAGGGCGTCTCTATCGGACTTTAAATAGCTGTCCCACTGCCAGAGATGTGCCATGGTACTTGAGTTTCTGCTGGTGTTTCGGATAGTCTTGACTTCTCTCTAAAATCTCCGTTACACTTAATGTCTGACAAAATTACCAAAAAAAATTGTAATTCGTGTGACCACCCAATACTGACAAATAAGTTTTTTAGTGAACTGAAAGTTTATGAAAAGCAAAATATTGTCATAATTTTGAAACACTTGCATCAGTAAAATCCCATAGAAGCCTGAGGTTTAGCAACGGTATTCTGAAAAGCATTCAAATAGTTACTTATTTTGAAGTTGTTGTAGGTTTTAGCAAAGATTGTTGTGAATTGCCAGTGTTTTAGCACTGCATTACGTGCTGAATGTATTGTTAAGATGTACGTGTCCTCCTTGGAGCTGACAAGGCCAAAGAAACCTTTGGTATGGGGCTGATGTGTTCTTGTTATACAAACTGGCATTGTCGTGATTGTCACCCTTGCCACTCCAACTCATTCAAAGCTCCTCTGTCTTGCACAGAGTCACACAACAAGGAATGGACAGGCACCCACTTGTTTCAGACAAAGCTTTATAATGTACTGATGTGAGAGGTTATTTAAATGCCAAGAGGAAGAACTTTAGCCTTATGTCTTTAAATGACAGCATTTAATTATGTGTAGCATTCTATCCCGCTTTTTTCCTTCCCTTTTGCCAGATTGGTTCATGTGTAATGTGGTTATGACTATGAATACTGAGGTCACAAAAACCATGCAAATATGGAGAATACAAAACTCAGTCCTTTAAAGAGAAACATTTGCAGTTTGGGGCATTAAATATGGAAACAAACTGTTGCCCTGATGCAAATAATCATAATTTAACCTCATGGTTTAAAATTCCATGCTGGCACCGATCCATTCAAACACACAGCTTCCTTGCTGGCTGTCCCTGCAGAGCAGTGGTGGTTGTGCTGGAGAGGGAAAATGCATCTCCAGCCCCACATCTCCTTCCTGTCCCTGCAGGAGTCTGAGTGGCTTCTCCACAGCAGCTTCTGGACCTCGGGCTTAAAACTTATCAGGTGCAAATCAGAGCCCAGAGCTCACCGAGGAACACAGATATATGGAAGTGAGGTGGGACCTCAACCACCACCTCGAATCCCGGGAAGAGCCCTAGGATTATGAGCAGAAGAAATGTTGGGATGCTCTATTGAAAGTTTATGTTCATTCTACTGTTGCCCTGTATCAATCAAACAAACGAAACCCTAAAACAAAGAAACCAAACAAACAAACCACACAACCATTAGTAAAGAATGTTCTAAAAAGTTACAAAAAATGCTGTCCAAACAGACAGGTGGCCCCCACATATCCTTCAGGTGGGTTTTTTTTGCATTCCCTAGATATGCCCATAGACATACAGCTAATTTTTCCTGTTTTCAGTAATATCCTTATTTCACAAGCATTATGGAAAACCACTTTTTGAAATGCCTTTTTGAAAACACCTTCTTGAAAACCACTAAGATTCTTGTAACAAAAGCAGAGTTTGAAACTAGTTCCTACACCCTAATGGTGCATTTCCAGCCACCCCATATCTGCTTTCTGTCTGTCTGTTCTTAACACCCACCTGGAAGTGCAGAGGCTTCCTATCAATTCGGGCAGCTCTTCTCCTGCACTCATCGATTAATCACTTCTCCTTTTTCCACCAATTTCTTATCAAAATTAAGTGTCATACCAGCTCCTAACTTGGGTTGTCATCCTCTCTGGTTAATCCATTGCCCACACTGCCTTACTTTCCTTCAGTTCAGGTCTCAGGCTGTTACTTTACACCTGCTCATGTATCACTTCTTCATTTTTCAACTCTTTTCATCAGATATACGTTTCCCAAAGCTGTTCACTTTTTTCTCCTTTCCAGCACAGCACTTCACAGTCCATTACTTCATTCTTCAGAATTATTTGGTATTGTTCCCAGTTTACTTTCTCCATTGAGTTATTTGATCTTTATCCTCAGCCAACCAAATAATGCAAAATAATCTGTATTCCAGCCAGGGAGTTAGTACCCAGCTCCCTTAAATTGATCAATTCATGGATTCCCTTGCTGGAATTCATTGGTTTTACTCTTGGACTGTGCCCTGCCCAGTTAATGAACCTGTCTGCCTAATAGCAAACTATCTAGAAGCACAAAATACAGTTTAGGCAAATGTAATTTAAACATGGATTTAAAAAAAAAAAAAAAAAAACAAAGGAAAAAAGACATGCCAAGCACTTCAAAGGGCACAGAGTTTAATTCTTAGATTAACGAGGTAGAGTGATCTTTTGCAGCATCTTTTCAAAGCTGCAAACTTAAAAGAAAAGTCTGCAGGTTTAGTGGGGTCTTTTTGGGTTTTTTTTCCTAACTGAATCATAAAGCTGAGAAAATCTATTTAGTCTAATCTCTGAAAAAAGGATTTCAGATGATTTGCATCATGCCAACTATTTTTTTATGATAGAATTGATACGGTTTTAAAGCATGAGCAGTGTAGTATTATCTAGTAATAAAAGTGGTGGTATAAAAATATGATCAATTATGATTTATCCTTCTAAACTGTAAGTATTATAATTGGCAGGGGGGGTTGCCATTAATAGCACGTTTCTTAGTTTTTGCTTTTTTTATTACACGAAGTTTTATTATGAAACTGCTTGTAGTGTGTGATGCTATTATCAACAAAGCAGCAAGGTGTTAGTCTGTAAATGCTTAATAAAAAATTCAATTTCTCACGATATTTGCAGATGTAGATGAGTGCAGCAATGAAGGAACTGTTGCCTGTGGAGATCATGCAAAATGCGAAAACGTGGATGGAGGGTTTAGCTGCTCCTGTAAGGAAGGTTATCAACCATCCACAGGAAAATTGCAGTTTAAGCCAAATGATGGCACTTCCTGCCAAGGTACATGATATTATAAAGGTTTATGTGTTATTATAGAGATACATCTTCTGAGAAACCCACCAGTGCCTATTTATCTTCAGTTAGATTAATCAGTGAGACATGAAAAAGAGGCAAGGCAGTGGCATCTACCATTCCTGAGAATAGAATAATTTTGTAAATGTGTTTTTGCTAAACAGTGTAATGAAACCCATCTGAAATAACAGTTCCCTCCTCATGGGTGTCAGATCTGTATCCCTTTCTGTAAATTTGAGCTGTCTCTTAACCCCATCTGTCTAAGTCCCATCCAAGGGGACAGTCCAATCCAGTGCTGTAACTTTGGCCAAGATAAAGTCCCTGTAACTGAAGTTTGAGAATGGAATGCTGTGTCTTACATGCATAAATTCAGAATGCTGGTGGCTTGGGGAATACTGAGACAACAGCTTTTACAATTAGATTATATTGAATATTGCATGGACTGCAATGTATAATTAGTTTCCTTTTTATTTCTACAGAAAATCCAAAGGCCAAGTGTGAGTTATTCAAAGACTGTGTAACTGAACATATTAATAGAACTTTAGCCAGAGTAAGTAGCATTGGTTTATAGATTAATTTCCAAATCTTTTAATTGTTTCTGTTTGAAACTGCTGTTTCAATTATAATTGTTCTTAAACAGCTTTTAACAAGGACATGAAGCATACAATTGAACTTAAGCATGTTTACAGAAGTCGTTCTAATAATTTCAAATTATTTGAACTGGGTTGTATGTTCAAATCATGGTAATAACTGGCTGGGAATCTGCGTGTTCTGTTTCCAGCAAAGTGAATCATGATGCATGAAAAATTCAGAAGTGTGGTAATCACTCAGCTGTTTCTGTAATTTCTGAAGTTACACACTGCTGCATTTACTGATGTGCAATTATTTGCTTGTTGAGAAGGAGAGGCAGCAAGATAGCTTACAAAAGTAATGTCAACAAGTGACTAAATAGAAAAGGGAGCCATAACATCTTGGTGTGCTGGTTTATTTACTCCTCAAAGCATAAAACATAAAGTGATACAGAACTTGTAGAAACAAAGATTCTGGGCTCTTCTTTTTTCTTTCTACAGAAACAGAGATTCCTGAAGCAAATTAAAAAATATACTTATTAATGCACTACTCATTAGTCTACAGCTACATTAGTGTCTATTTTTAAAGGATAAATGAAACATAAGCATAAATAAATTAATACCAATTGTATATGTTTGAATTTGATATTAAGCAGCTTGCTGAAGTTACTGGGTTCAGAAAGATATGAATTTAAAGACTGTTGTTAACCCCTAGTGTTATATATACATTGTGGTAACATGTTTTCTATGTTTACCTGCAATGTAATACTTATATCAAATATAATACATGCTTGTCACACTTAGGTGCAAAGGCACGGTAAATGCCACAGTGGGATCTTAGAGTGAGATTTTTTTTAAAGTATATCATTAAACTAAACTTAATAAGCCAAAGCAGTTTAATTTCATGCAAATAAGTGTCGGATTTTCAGCTTGGTTTTTAGCCTGTGCTCTAGTTCTATTCAGTTGCAGTTAAAGACAAAGCAAGCCCCGTAAAAGCTGTTCAGCAGCAGAGATGATGGATCATACAAAATCAGATGTTGGGGGTTTTTTTATTAGATTTCAGTATTCTGAAGTAAGAATTCTTTTCTTATTCAGCCATGAGACTGAAACTTGCAAGCTTAATCTTCATCTCACCCTCTCTTGCCCATACTTTTAAACTAGTTGTTTGGTGTAAGTGCATTTAGCATTTCATAAGCTGAAGCAGTGAAGGGGAAATAGGCAGTACAGTCCACCCAGCTACCTCTTTATAATTTGCATTGGAAAAAAAGAAAAAAAACAAACTAAAAAATATGTAAGTGCCGCGCATCTGCTCCCACCTCTTGAGTTAAAATTTGATTAAAAAGTCAACAGAATGATCCTATCACTGATATGTAATTATTTTTTGCAGAACATCTACTAGTTCACTTTCAGTCACCAGGATAAATAAAACTGAGCTGTAGGAGGGAAAAAAAAAAAACATGTAATGATAGCACATGACCTGGTAGGGTTATACTAGACATGTGTAGCACCAGTGCTTTATGGGGCTGATTGGAATAGCGGGGGGTTTTATGCACAAGTGTCTTAAAATCCAGTGTGATAATTCACAGAGAGCAGTCGTTTGCACCGGGCTTGTTTTCAACTGCAGAAATACGACTTTCCCTGTTGCGTTAATACGTGAGTTCTGGCGTTTTTCAGATCAGTCGTTTGAAAACACCTCTGGAGATGCTGCAGGAAATCAATAGGAACACCGTGGGACCGCTCTTACCTGTAGACGTGGTTTCATACGTGGAAGCTCTGTCGTACCCGTCGTGGGCCGCCGCGCGTGGCTCTGACGGCGAAGCTCTTCGTAACTCCACCATCAGCGTGAGTGCGTCGAGCCTCGGACTCGTGGCCGTTGTCCTCATCCTCCTCTTCTCAAACATACGCTTCTATTTACAGGTTTTGGTCAACACTGTGAACAATTTTATACAAAAAGACAAACTTACGGTCTGGGAAGCTCTTCCGGTCAATAAGCAAAGGCGGAGCCTGACTAAGCTGCTGCACACTGCAGAACAAGCAACACTTCTCATGTCCCAGAACTTCAAAAGGACAACACAGCTAGATGCTAATGCCAGTGACATAGGTAAGATAAAGAAAATTAATCTAAGGTATACCTTAGATGTGGATTACACCGAGCAGTTTTTCAGCACAATTGCGAAGATCAGAGCTGGTGTTATGTGAAAGACACGGGTGTTAATTTGTATGATTTTCATAACTAAACACCTGACTTTCAGTGTAGGTATCATAATTTTCAAAGACTGAGCATTTGAGTCCAGAGCCCAGAAAAAAAAAATTTGGAGTCTGGGGAAAGTTGTTTTGAGATTCTCTTTCAATCTCTCATTATGGCCACACTCACAGTTAATCTGGATCCTTTTTATAGGCACAAAATTATCCTACACATCTTATATGCACAAAAAACACCAGTGGAATGAAATTTGGACTTGCTTCATACAGATTTTTTTGCGCTTTTTAGTTCAGTGAAGGTATTCTAAATGAACTTTGAATGAGGATTGTACCTAGTGAGTTTGAGTGGCTTTATGTCAACAGAAATGTCTCATTTTAAGAGGAATTCCACAGGAGGAGAACTGCTTGGTCTCAACTGCACCATTTTGCTCTCCTACCTTCTACCTGTGAGCTGGTGTCTTCCCACCCATTCCTGCTGGCTTTCCTGTGGCAATAATGGTTTTACCATTCCTTCTCTGGGAGCAGAGTAAGGCTAACACCAGCCACTTTTGAACATCCTAATAAAGCATTGCTGATTCCTTCGTCAGTGGCCACTCTTTCATCTTTATTTTTATGAATGTCCCCAAACTGTGATCTGATTTCTTATTTTAGATTTAGTCCAGTCCTTCAGTGCCTCTTACTGGCTTGCTGTTTTATAAAATGAGTTCATGAGAAAGATTCCTCCTGTGGTCCTGAGGCAGGTCAGACTCCCTGTTCTTCCCTCACCTGCCTGAAAATAAATTATTCCGTGGCATAGGCTCTGTAGAATCAAACTTCAGTTAGTGCAGGGCACTTCTGGGTCTGCAGCAGATCCAGAGTGGTACCAGTGTTGCCTGTAAAGGCCCCTTGCTCCTCACCCCCCTCATCCCACCTTCCCCACCTCCCCTGCTTGGAAGCTGAGGCTCTCACGGCCACGGAGCTGAGGCTGGGAAGGTCAGGAGGAGAGGATTCAGGTGCAGGTTCTGGTGGCGTTGGAGGAGTCAGTCCCCAAGGTGATAGAAAGAGCTGGTAAAGAGAACGGGGAGGAATATCCATACTGAAAGGTTAGTGATTTTTTTTTTGCTTATTTTTGTTCTGAGATGGTAAACGGTGTGAGCTCATTTCCAAATTGGACCCAAACACTAACATTTTTTGTTATTGTTTTTCAGCATGAATAAATTTTCCACAGGTCTCATGTGCCACACATAACTATTTTGGGACAAGACCTACAGCATTACATCTCTCTCTCTCTCTCTCTCTCTCTCAATCTCTCTCCACTGTTTTTTATGGTGCAAGCTCTTGAACTATGAGCTTTTCAAAACTCCAGCCAAATAAAACTATTTCTTATGCCCTGACAAACATTTTCTGACAGCTGGTCTATTGAATAGCTCATATTATTTTTGTGTGCTGTGCTATAAGCAATGCAGATGGTCTAGCTTAGTGATATTCCTCCATCAGTCAAGTCTTGGATTTGTTTGTTGTTGTTTTGTTTTGTTTTTAAAAAAGGAAAAGGCCTGATTGACTTTTTTTATTTGGTTCCCATCCCGGGTGATTGAAACTCAGCACTGTAATGAAGCAAGTAAAGAGCTCAATGGCCTCTAATGTAGTTTTTGTCCTGAGGGGTGATGCTTGTTTGTTTGCTTTCTGACAAGACACATCATTAGTTCACCGTGCAATGTGCATTTGGTAGCGTGGATAGATAACTATAAAATATATACTTTTCAAAAATCGGCTTTTATCAAATGTTAGTATTCAGTGGAGAATTTTATGCTTTGCTTTTTATAATTGTGATTTGTGGCTGCTTTCAGAAATGCATTTTTAATAAAGCAATAGCTCTTCCCGAAGTAACCTACGTTGTTTTTTCCAGTACCTAATTTAAGGCGAGGTAAATAAGAGACTATATTTTTCATGGGAAGAGTAAAAAGTATGAGAGCAAAATGTATGCATGAAAATAAAAAAAACACAGACGCTTAAACAAACATGTTATACTAATAGCATTTTTTGTGGAATATTTTGCACGATGATATATTCTCCAAATTCACAGTAATTATGCCATCCAATAACACATTTATTAACCCAGCTGTAAATTATGGTAGACCATAATGGAGCTGTGATTTGTACTGCATTTTTCTTCTTTTACAGCACTCAAGGTTTTTGCTTTTGATTCCCACCACATGAAACACATTCACCCTCATGTTCACGCAGAGGGAGATTTCATAAAGATCTCGCCAAAGAAGAGAAAGGAATCTCATCCCAATGGTAAGGAAGGTTAGAGAGTAGGTGGGTTAATAACACCTTGGGTAGACTTGTACCCACTAGCAAAGAACCAGATGTGCAGTTTACCAAGACTGACTACAAAGGAGAAAAGGTATTTTTAACACCATTTCTCCTGCGCCTTTATTGTTTCAAGAGTGATATTTCCAACATTTCCAGTGACACAGTTGAGTATCCGGTGAGTCCTTACACTGGATATTGGTACCTGAGCTTTGTCCTTCACTCAGCCATAGATCTGCTGTATGACTTTGGAGTGGCCCCTTCAGCTCTCTCGGCCACTTCTCCAAAAATTGGTGCATCTTTTCCATTTAGAGAGTAGCCCACTGGGGCAAGAACATGCAATCTTCAGCACCAAAACCAGCAGGACCCAGGTCTGACTTGGACCTCAGAGTGCTACAGAGAGGGTTTACAATTACTGTCAGCACCAAAAATAAATAAATGTGTTTAAACAGCCCTGGAATTAACCCCCCTAACAATAAACATAGAAAAGATTTGTTTAAATCTTCATCTTCCGTCTAATCTGAATCTCATCACCTATCAGTATCTGAAAAGGTGGTTTACTTTGATACCAGGGAGAAAGTCACTGCATTTTTTAAGATCAGCAATGCGTCCTAAAACACCTTTTTCCTTACTTGTCTTCCATACTGGGTTCACTGTAATGGGAGTCAAAGCAAGTTCAGGTACTTCAGAAAGGTCCAGTGTTTACCTCAAGTCTGAGACATTTTCGTTTATAAGAGCTGACACCATATGTGTAACCAGCTGCAGAACAGCAGCAAGCATATATTACTCTAGGAAAAATATATATGCCTATATCTAATTGGTATTTCCAGTGCGAACACACAGTTTCATTTCTAATGCCAGTTACATTGTTTTAAATAAAGCTATATTTCATTGTCCCTGAAACATTTTTATAAGTATTCCACGAAGGTTCCATGTGCTTTGCATATTTTGTGCCACAGCAGCAATGATGTCTATTGTTTTATCGTTTCCTTAATGTCTTCAATTTTGCTCCTCTATAAAAGAACCACAAACTACTGTGTTTGGTTGTTGATAGGCACGGTTGCAGTTGTCTTTCTGCGGTACAGCAATATTGGCTCCTTGCTTTCATCGCCTCAAAACCACTCCTCAAAAGATGCCCCAGAACAGAGGCAGACAGTGAGCTCAGCAGTTGTAGCAGTTGCAATTAGCTCAAACCCACCTACGCTCTATGAGCTCGAGAAAATAACATTTACCCTGAAGTATGCCAAGGTAAGGGGGTTGGGGGTTTTTTTGTTATCAGCTGCAAATAAAGCAAAGCGTTAGCTGACCGTTTTATGTGGTGCAACCATACCTGCAGCATGTGATGAACTGAGACACAATTCTGTTGTTTGCTGGTCTGAGGTCGTCATTTATTACTCGAATAGTATTAATCTCACCTGTGGCATCCTAAGCACAATATATACTAAGTATGATACAGAGGAAAATTGCCCTGGGACTAAAACAAGGGCAGCAATATAATCTTTGTTGGGTTGTAGTATGGATAAAATGTAGATGCCTGAGGCAGAGAATATTACAGGATCTTGAATGTTCTGTATTTAGGTGGGGTTTTTCCTGAAAATTTATCAGACATTTAAGCATGTATATCAAAAAAAAGGGAAGAAATGCTTCAAAGTTAACACAAAAAGTTAACCTGCAGTTAGGGGGTAATAGTATAGGTAATACCTATAGTTTTGAAACTTTGTTATTTCTGAACACATTTATTTAGAACTGAGAGGTTTAATTGCAGCAAATGTAGACTTTTGCTGGCTTCACCAAGGTGTGAAGGATCACCTTACATGGCATAAGCAATTATCAGAAACTTAACAAGAAAGCAGCTCTGAGGTGAGCAGTGAAACAAGGTTCTGACCATGGTTACATGGCTTTTAAGTTTGTTACTTGCCTTCTGGGTTAGAAATCACCTGTATATAGATTTGCATATATTTATAAAGCCTGTAGTACAGTGGGGACCTTATCTTTGCCTGGATTTAGTGAGCACTAAGCGTACTAAATAATACCAATGGTCCTGCTCATCGCTGGTGTACGGCAGCTGCTGTAACAGGTGTGGTATGACCCTCGCTTTACCTCGGGTTACTTTGTAAAACAGCAGAATAAGTCCCGTTTTTGGACTGCTCGTGTGGAATGGGCCCCGAGTAGGACAAGCAGTGTGGTTGTAACCTTGCAGTCCAACCCATGCTCAGCAGGTGCAGGTGTATATTTAACAGTGTTTTCTCTAGGTCAAAATTCCAACATCTTTGCGAGTGCCAGAAGGGTTCAGTAATCTGGTTAGACCACATGTTTGGTGGGGTTTTAGCTGTGTGGATAAAATGCTTCCATCCCCGGCCACGTTTTAATTGCCTGGAATAGGCCCTGCAGAATGTGCCTATTGTCTCCCAGCCTTCCAATGGCAACACACAATTTTTAATGAATTGCACTGGCTACCGTAAGAAAGGTCTCTTGATGGGAAATATCCTGCCTTTTGCCATCAGTAAAACATCTTGTTTCTGTTCCAGACTGCAGATAAAGACATTAAATGTGCATTTTGGAACTACTCAGCAGACACAATGAATGGCAACTGGGCTACAGAAGGCTGTGAGCTGACACATTCCAACTCCACTCATATCTCATGCAAATGTAATCATCTGACTCATTTTGCTGTTTTGATGTCCTCGGGTGGCTCTGTTGTAAGTGCTGTTTTAATTCAGTGTTTTACCTGTTACTTTCCCCTCTTTTCATCCCCTATGTTTTTATTTCAGTGCAACCTGTGTACTTCCCCCCTTTAGGCTGGCTCTTGGTTTTACTCAGTGAACACACAATTTATTGTGCACGGAGCAAACAAAATTCCTCCCATATGTGTTTGAATTTCCTTATGTCCTTTCTGCAGTATTACAGAGCAGTGATGCAGCAAAGTATCTTGTTCCAAAGACACAGTCTGTTGTGCTTATTTTTGGAGCATTGCTTTTCATTTTAAATCCCACTTTAAGACTGCTATGGGATTTATCTGCCATTCATTGGTGGTCAGTAACCATATGGCCGTGAATTTCTCTCTCGCAAAACTTTGCCACCCATTTCTCTAACCTTGGCATCTCAAAATCTGCTTTAAAGTCTCTCCTGAGAGTTTGCAGCAGCATAATCAATTTTGAAGTTTATGACTATTAAACATGGACGCTCGCAACCAGCACAAAATTGGGGGAATGACCACTCAGTTTATGTCCTCCTTATATTAAGAAGCCCCATAGATTTCCAGAGTCTCAGTGGGGGTCTGCAGGAGCTTAGGTCCTGCCTCAGGAGGCAGCTTTTTAACAGAACTGACAGCAAGCAGAATATTAGCATGAATATACTGTATTGAGACAGTTCTCTCACACTGTGAATTTCATGCTGATAGAGGCTGTTTCCTGCTTGCTAAATAGCATCCTAAGTCTCCAGTTCAAATTTAAAAACCTTTGCAGGTACTTATATAGTTATTTTGAAAAGAAAGGCTGGGAGGTGAATAATCTCTGATCTTTTATTTAGGAAAAAAAAATACTTAGAGACATTTTATGGTCAGCTGAATACTGTCCTTTTGCTGAAGTGCAGTCATGTATTTCAGATGTTCTTTGTGAAAATAGCAAGCAGCAAAAGAAACTGTATTCTTACACAGAAAATATTCACATCCGCTATTAAAATATCCCGTGTTTCTTTGGAGAATGTTCACATTGTGTATCTGGAATAGCATTTGCTTGAAGTGATTGTTATTTCAGAGTCTTGTTTTGATCATGTTGCAAATTCAGTAAGACAGTTATTCAGTTCTGCTTATCTAAGTCACTGCTGTGATAAGTCCCTTTATATTAGAAAATGTTCATGTCGTATTAATATGTGTCCCACTGCCAGTGTATTTGGCATTCACTAAAATGATCTGATTTTGAAAATCTTATTAGGAGATACTGATGTTAATAAAAAGTTTCGTTGAGAAATATCAGAAAATGCAAGAGCAGAATATATACAGTTTATTACTAATTTCCCCTAGAATTATATCTGTCTCACCAAACCCCAGTACTTTTTGGATTATCCAAAGTGTACATTTCCAGTGAAACTCTACAAACAATTTTGATTAATATTTTGTAGAAAACAAGAAAAGAGCTGTATTATAGAATGAGGTCTTTCTTGAGAAGGTATAAAGCTGTTCTTTTAAATACTATATTGTAATTTTCCCCCAGGGTGTTACAAATTATAACATTCTTACAAGAATCACTCAGCTAGGAATAATTATTTCGTTGATTTGCCTCTCCATGTGCATTTTTACATTCTGGTTCTTCAGTGAAATTCAAAGCACTAGAACGACAATCCACAAAAACCTCTGCTGCAGCCTTTTCCTGGCGGAACTTATTTTTCTGATTGGAATTAATATGAACAATAATAAGGTGGGTAGTTTTCACTTGTGTCTTGGGTTTGTATTGCAAAGGAAATACACAGTGTAAGATACGCTCTTCTGTCTGCTCCCCGTGTTTCCTGCCTGCAGTAGTGACCCTGACTTCCAGCACAGGAGCAGGAAATAAAAAACGGTCACTTGAAGAAGCAGGGCCTTCGTCTGAGCTGGTTTGTATCGACTCTGCTCCGTGGGTTTCTTTTAGAATCATAGAATCAGACGGGTTGCAAAGGACCTCTGAGACCATCAAGTCCAACCCTTGATCCAACCCCACCGCGGTTCCCGGACTATGGCACTCAGTGCCACGTCCAGCCTCATCTTAAACACCTCCAGGGATGGAGAATCCACCACTTCCCTGGGCAGACCATTCCAATGGCTGATTACCCTCTCTGGAAAGAATTTCTTTCTGATATCCAACCTAAACCTCCCCTGGCACAGCTTAAGGCCGAGCCCTCTTGTCTTCCTGCTGGTTGCCTGGGAGAAGGCAAACTTTGTCACCTTGACTGAGCCTGTGGTCTCACGTGTTTGGCATTCTCACTTGGCAAACCCCTTAGGGTGCAGCACAAAGCCACCTTGGTGGCTCTCAGGGTGACAGCTTTCCCTAAAAGCCAGGCCAAGCTGACATCTAAAAGTCGTTGAGCTCTTGGCTGGAGGGCTGCTCTCCTCTCCTTCCTATGTGCGAGGTCTGTCCCTCTCGCTTTCCAGAAAGCTAAGTTGTCGATTTTGGCATCTCAGATGAGTTTTAGGAAACAAAATTATGCATAAATTCTCAAAATGCCCCACTATAAGTGACCGAATAGGATTTAGAATTATGAGCTGCTATCCCCGAGGTAGCATTCCAGTACTGATTGATTGAAGAATATCATTTTACAAATGCTCTTTATAACAAAAGTTATTTCAGAAATAACTCCTTGTAATGCAATTACAAGGTGATAACAATGTAATTGTTATCAAAATCTTAAAAATGGGCTTTATGTAGATCAGCATATAGACTACTGGGCTATAACTATAGGATAAACCTTGTCAAATCATTTCTAGGGTTTTTTTGGAGAGACATATACCAGTTTTAAAAGTTGAATGTAACCTCTTTATTTTGCAAGTTGCTACAGAAAACACTGCTGAGCAAGTGTGCTCGTGGGTGTAGGCCAAGATCTTGTCAACCATTACAAGTGGGCTGCTGAGTCACCACTTCAGAGTCACTCAGTTGCTGTGCATGCACTATTATAATATACTGACGAAGGCATATGAATAGAATTATGACTCTTGTTTCTCTGATTGAATTTCTAGCTCTTCTGTTCAATTACTGCTGGATTACTCCACTATTTCCTTCTAGCTGCTTTTGCGTGGATGTGCATTGAAGGCATTCACCTCTACCTTATAGTTGTGGGAGTCATCTACAACAAGGGCTTCTTGCACAAGAATTTCTATGTCTTTGGCTACGTCAGTCCAGCCGTGGTCGTTGGGATTTCCGCTGCACTGGGGTACAAGTACTACGGCACCACAGAAGTGTAAGGCACTGTTCCTGTGTCCAAGTCACCCTACAGTAAGGAGACAATAATCAAAATAGCACGTTTCAAGGCATTTTCTGCTCTTTAATTTTCAGATGTTGGCTCAGCACTAAGAATAACTTTATATGGAGTTTTATAGGACCGGCATGTCTAATAATTCTTGTAAGTATAATTTTAATTTTTTATTGTAGTACATAAAACCGATAATAAAAGGTGTTCAATAATCACCCACCCATTGCCAGCATAGCTGTGAGTGCTAATTATAGGGCAGAATTGACTAATTTAGTCCTTTTTATAGTGCCTCTAAATTATTTATATGCTGTACGTCTAAATACTTTACTGGTCTGAAAAATGAATGTTTGACAAAAAAAGCTCAGTATAATATCAGAGGGGGTTTTTTTCCTACTCACTTTCTTTCTTTTGTCCCAATGGCTTGAGAAATTCCGTGAAGCATTTCTGGCTTTTACGGAGAAGCATCTTTGTATGTTGCTGGCATCTCAGCAGGGCTCGGCAGGGGGTGTGCACAGACACCATCCCAGCAGACAGATAATCTGGTTTTTCAAATGTTGTGTGACTTAATCTCTTATCAGTGATGGGTCATCTTTGTAAGATTAGACTGTCATCTTTGTGGTTTTATCATTGGCATGTACCCTGTCATCATCAAAGCCATTTTAAACTAAATTGCGACGTCAGAGAAAAGAACCCACTATTTCACACGGGCAGACAAGTCAAGTATTGATAGCCCTATTTCAGCTGTGAAGAGGGCCTTCTTAATTCTTATTGGAAGTGGTTTCAAACCTGCGAATTTGGCAGGTATTATGTGTTCAATTCTGAATCGAGACATTTTTGGGGCCTTGGGAGCGTTTCTAAGTGCTATAAAGTTTAAGGAACCATTCCAGCTGTAATGGGGCATTATTGTGTATGACTTTGTTGACAGTGATCTGGCAATAGCTGGAGCTAACAGAAGGAGCAGGTACAATGGTGAGGCTTCGTGACATCTGTGGTCAAGTCGATTACAAGCCTTTGTTGCTTTTTAAGCTGTTCGGTGAGAACGTGAGGATTTGTAAAAAAGAAAGAAGTGGCAATGCCCAACACATAACACAACTTTGTAGTAAAACAGTTTTCTTTCAAGGCATCAGACATTTCAAAGCTGGATAAACTACCAGGTATAATTCTGGTCAAATTCCCCCCCAGATTCCTACTGCAGACCGGGGGCAGATGGGAACAGCCTACCAGGTGCAAATGCAAGGCGGTGCCTCCCCACCTCACCCTCCTGGTGAGCACAGCAGGTTTGGAGGGAGGTGAAGCACTGTGACCTCCCTTGGCTCAGTGCTTCTGGTTTCAGGTGGCCCTGGCGGCCAACAGGTTACCACGGCAAAACAAAATCGCGGGGAGGCATCGTCCTTTGTTCGGAAGCTCGTAGCATTCTTAGGTTTAAGTTTGCTGTTTCCTGTTTCCTCTTTGGACCTTATCTCTTCATTCCACGGAGGCAGCAGGGCGGGGATTTTTCTGTTGTTCCCCTCATTCCTGTTCCTCCTCTGCCATTAAGGGAAGATTTATGCACTGTGATGTATCCCTGTACTGTTAGCACGAGGCAACTGCATTATCAGAACTTACAAAATGCCCCAAGTGTGTGCACCTGTAACCTTGTTTACAGCTCCAGCTGAGCTGTGCCCGGTGGGGATCTCGGGGACGCAGCGCAGAGGCAGAGCAGCTCTGCAGTGGCTTTGCTGTAAGCCTGGCTGGCTGCAGAAGCAAATCTGCAGGCTGGGCTCTGGGGCCTGGAGCTGTTCTTTGAGCACTCCAGATCTTCCAGCAATCCCTGCAAATTAAAAGGGGAGGTGATAGAAGCTGATACAGGCCTGTGTGCCAGTGCATCCTGTGGATGAGGAGAGCAGTCAGGCAGTTGCTTCTTTTCCCCTCACTCCTTTGCCTGAGTAAAGCCACACAAAAGAGCTGTAGCTGGACAGCAACGAACCCTGTGGTTGTTCAGCTACCGTTTGTGTTACAGAAGTATTTTGTGCAAACTTGTTTTCACAGTATTCTCGTACCTTTATTATTGTCTCTTCCTAAACTCACACCACTAGACCCGGGGGGGAAGGCAACCTGCTTTCAGCAAGCTGCTTCAGCTGCTCTGGGGGTTTTTGGAGGGTTTGGCCAGCTTGTTTTGATGGAGTGATAGCAAACTGAAGCCTGAAATGCAAGAGGGATGTTCTCAAAGACTGCAGGGAGCTAGGTCATTTGCCCACGCTCCATCCAAGTAACCGTCTAAGTAAAATATGGAAAACCCTGTGAAAATAGGCAGTGATGCTGGAAGATGAAGTTGGTGTGAGATCTCTTCTCTGTGGAAGGCACGTTGCTGTGGTAATTCTGTTTCCATTGTCCAGTCCTGTTGAGCACACTGCATGGGCACCGTCATGACAAAGATGAAACTCTTCCCAAAGTAATGCCACTCAGGAAGTCCTTTTAATTCCAGGAGCTGATCTTTTTCCTGTATTTTCATTCTGCCCACAGCTAATTAAAAAAAAAAAA